>CM055280.1:5884967-6259967 GCA_029237695.1 Conchocele bisecta | reverse complement strand
GCCCAGAATTATTCTAAGTAACTTCCCTTAGAACAACTTCCGAGGATCACGTTGCTTTACATGATGTCAATCAACAAATTCTGTCAATTCTAATGTCAAGGACGGCCCAGAATTATTCTAAGTAACTTCCCTTAGAACAACTTCCGAGGATCACGTTGCTTTACATGATGTCAATCAACAAATTCTGTCAATTCTAATGTCAAGGACGGCCCAGAATTATTCTAAGTAACTTCCCTTAGAACAACTTCCGAGGATCACGTTGCTTTACATGATGTCAATCAACAAATTCTGTCAATTCTAATGTCAAGGACGGCCCAGAATTATTCTAAGTAACTTCCCTTAGAACAACTTCCGAGGATCACGTTGTTTTACATGATGTCAATCAACAATATTCTGTCAATTCTAATGTCAAGGACGGCCCAGAATTATTCTAAGTAACTTCCCTTAGAACAACTTCCGAGGATCACGTTGCTTTACATGATGTCAATCAACAAATTCTGTCAATTCTAATGTCAAGGACGGCCCAGAATTATTCTAAGTAACTTCCCTTAGAACAACTTCCGAGGATCACGTTGCTTTACATGATGTCAATCAACAAATTCTGTCAATTCTAATGTCAAGGACGGCCCAGAATTATTCTAAGTAACTTCCCTTAGAACAACTTCCGAGGATCACGTTGCTTTACATGATGTCAATCAAACAAATTCTGTCAATTCTAATGTCAAGGACGGCCCAGAATTATTCTAAGTAACTTCCCTTAGAACAACTTCCGAGGATCACGTTGCTTTACATGATGTCAATCAATAAATTCTGTCAATTCTAATGTCAAGGACGGCCCAGAATTATTCTAAGTAACTTCCCTTAGAACAACTTCCGAGGATCACGTTGCTTTACATGATGTCAATCAACAAATTCTGTCAATTCTAATGTCAAGGACGGCCCAGAAAATTATTCTAAGTAACTTCCCTTAGAACAACTTCCGAGGATCACGTTGCTTTACATGATGTCAATCAACAAATTCTGTCAATTCTAATGTCAAGGACGGCCCAGAATTATTCTAAGTAACTTCCCTTAGAACAACTTCCGAGGATCACGTTGCTTTGCATGATGTCAATCAACAAATTCTGTCAATTCTAATGTCAAGGTTGGCCCAGAATTATTCTAAGGGAAGTTACTCATAATTTTCCATGTTCAGTAACATATTTATAAGACATTACGTACAAAATATAGAGAGCTTTATACTAAGATTACATTAATTGTTTTGTAGATACCAAAACATAATACAGTATTTCTTAGGTAGCAAGCATATTTACGATTTGTTTAATATCTGTTAGCATGAAGAAAATTAGCTGAAATTTCTCAACAAATTTGAAATTCAATTAAAAAAAATATGTCTTTTACTGATTCCCTTATGATTATTGAAAATTCTGATATATTAATACATCAAATACTGAAATGTTGATGTATCAGTAGCCGATTTCACCAACATTGCAAAGTATACTTTTCTAGCAAAGTATACTTTGAGGGAGAAATTTTCAATTTGTAATTTTCTGATAAATTTATTAATTTTTATTATACTGAATTTATTACATTATCATTTATTTTTCCTGAAATGCATTATTTCATATAGAACAAACAACTGCATATTTTTGATGATTAAAAGTATGCAGAATTATTATACTGAATTTATTACATTATCACAGCCAAAATAATAAATTTATCCGAAAATTGAATATTTCTCCTTCAAAGTATACTTTGCTAGAAAAGTATAATTTGCAATGTTGGTGAAATAGGCTACTGGTTAATGTAATTTATGCATTCAATCAAATCTCATACCTTAAAAACATGCAATTGTATCTACAAGTATTGTAACATATTGCTCAATAAATGCTGTTTAACCCTCACTACGCGGGAGACAAAAAATGTCGTCTGCTGTTTTTCATTTTTGCCTTAATTCTTAACAAAAAACCTGTTTTGGCAGCACATGAGAATCGTCTCCACTGGAGACGATTCTCATGCGCTGTCAAAACAGGTTTATATCGAGAAATATTGAAAATAAAACATTTCCAGCAGACGCAAAAATTTAATTCAGCGTAGTAAGGGTTAAAGTAAATGTGGATGACAAAAAAAAATAGATGACCGCGGCTCGCATGTCATGCCCGTCGAGGCTTTGAAAAGCTTTAACCAAAAACTTCAACCCGGAGGCTTTGATAGTATAACGAAAAGCTTTAACCCAAAACTTCAACCCGGATGCATGTACTTACGCCAATGTGCCGACTATATCGCGCTGTCCGCAAGCGGACGCGACTAAAACTTTCAGTGCAGTGGGAAAAAAGTTAAAAGCATAAATAAAGCATAATCAAAACTAAACAAAACTGCACATAGGTTAAATGGCAAGATACTCATAACAACAGATCTCCAGAAATTACCGGGTAGTCAAATTTCCATTTTTCTATTTCCTCATTTTTCCATGAACATATTTCACAACATATAATCAAATCAAATCAAATCAAATAATGTGTCTTTATACAAACATGGAATAGGCCATATCAAATACTACTTTATCCCTTACTACGCTGAATTAAATGTTGTCGTCTGCTGGAAATGTTTTATTTTCAATATTTCTCGACAAAAACCTGGTTTTGACAGCACATGAGAATCATCTCCAGTGGAGACGATTCTCATGTGCTGTCAAAACCAGTTTTTTGTTAAGAATTAAAGCAAAAATGAAATACAGCAGACGGCAGTTTCCGTCAACAGCGTAGGAAGGGTTATTCTTCATCGTGGTATCTCAACAATTCCACCCGACAAACATGCTAATTTAGAAATTAGAAAAAAATGATATAAAGATACCTGGAGAGCTATTAAATGGTAACATGCACACACAATGGTAAGACAACACACAGGTGGAAGACTCGGACTTGTGACACACAAAAAATGGCCATTACAAAAAAAGTGGGTGGGGTAATGGATTTTTTGTAATGGGCATTTTTTTGTGTCACAGGTCCGAGTCTTCCACCTGTGAGACAACATGCACGGCATTGCACGCACAATGGTAAACAAATAATACAACATCCTAGGAGTTATTTACTATTCACAATAAGAATGCCTCCCACTAAAGAGAACTAGTAAAACTGCTAGGAAAGCCAATAAACCCATAATTGGTGAAAGCGCCAATGACTACAAGAATAAATATAAAATAATTCTACAGAAATTGCTAACTTTACAATTGAATTAAAGGTCATAATAGGGACGGGACCCTAGCTTAAAGTCTCATCCGATAGACCAATGGGATGGAAATACTATAAAGTATTTGTCATGCACTAGGGTAAGTTTAGAACTCACAATTTTCGGTATTGAGCCACCCCTGTGCCATAGCCCATCCCCATTAAAATTTAGATTCATATGATCGTGGATTGGTCGGATAATTAATATATCAAAATCCATTCCAGGGGTGAAAGGGTTAAGCCGATGCTAGAGGCAACAAATATCCGGTTGTTACCGTCTCTCTCCCCGGCTGGTACAGAGTACGCCTGTGTGTGTTCCCGACTCGCCTCGCCTATAGGTGTGAGCTGCGTGTACGACTGGCCAATAGGGGGCAGCACCGCACGTGCCCCCATTCCGCCAGAACTGGCGCTGCTCGATCGTGAATCGATGTTGTCGTGATCGCGCTCTTTCTCCCGGACCGTGACCACGATGTCACCCGGGGCTGTAATACACTCACAACATGCACACGACAATAATGGTAACATATAGAATGAACCTATTAACTGGCACAACATTTTTACGATAAAATCAAATAAAACTGTTCAACACAGAAATTACAACGTTTCGCTTTATGTAAGCACAGGCAATTGAATTCCCCCAATCTCAACATCCCATCCACCCCTCCCCCAACTCAGGGATTCCGCTAGCGATCGCCACTTTCGCAATTGGCGATAAAAATAAACAATTGGCGATAATTTCTTTTTACAATTTTCGAAAAAAAATAAATATTTTTTTTTTGAAGTGGCAATTTTTTTATTTTCCCCAGCGGATTCCCTATAAACTTATATACTATCTATTACAAAGTATTTATAACACACGTACTACAGTGCAACCTCTCTAAACCGGGCACCCTGGGATGTCCCAGGGTGTCCGGTTTAGAGATGTTCCACTGTAAATCAGACATATGACTACCGGTATGCCAAGGTATGCTTTGCGAACTTGAACAGCCATGATCATCATAAATATACACCAACGAAACTCATAAAATTAAGCAGGGCCCAGATAAGGAATTAGTAATCGAGTATTTTCACTCCATCATTTCTGAAGCAATTGGGTATTTCAAAATTCTAATTGGGTAAAGTAAAATCACACTACTGTTTACACATCAACAGACAGCAATTATTGAATTAGTTTGCTTCGAAATGAAAACATATCTTGGCATTTCATTAGAATTGTCTCTTTGGAGACAATTCTAATGAAATACCAATATGTGTTTTCCTGGAAAATAAGAAAAATATGCTATACTTGTGGTCTGTTTATTGTTTTCTGCAGCATGATAAAGGTACCACAAAATTGTTATTGCTTTTTGAAACTCGTTACATCTGATTTCAATTATTTTTTTTGGCAATTTTAATTGGGTATTTATGCAAATACGCAGCTTATCTGGAGCACTGATTAAGGATACACAGACGGCCTGTGTGTCTGTTTTAGAGAGGTTCTACTGTATCTGTATAGTATGATAGTCTGACAGATGGATCGGTTTAATGACACTATGTGGGTGGGGAGTTCAATCTCCTGTGATGCAAGTTACACAAGTAATGAAACCACTATATCTTTACAACACTTTGCAGATACGCAATGACAGAATTATACGCTGCTCACCTTAATTGGTGTGAGTTGTCGCAGGATGAACTAACTGCCACAATATCTTTACAACATTTTGTAGGTGTGCAATATTAAGCATACATTGTAATTATGCGCTGTTCACCTTAATTGGTGCGAGTTGTCACAGGATGAACTAACTGCCATAATATCTTTACAACACTTTGTATGTACCGTATATGACTACTGATAACCTTTCTTTTTAATTGGCGGGTGTCTGCGTTGTGTGGGTAGCCTGGCTGTGCGAATGACCTGGAAACTTGTGACTTATTGTCAAGGTCTGGTAGTCAGTTTACAACACTTTACATGTTGGTACATACATAAGTGCTGCCGTGACTGGAGAAATTGGGCTTATGGATTTTGCGACCAGTGTAGATCCAAATCAGCCTGTGCATCCGCAGTCTGATCAGGATCTGCACTGTCCGCCATTCCATTAATGAAACACCCGTAATGCTTTCAACACGCAATACAGATCGTTATCAGGCTACAGGGGTGTGCTATTTGATCAGGAGCTGGTCACAAATCCCATAAGCCCCATTTCTCCAGTCACAGCCACAAGTATTTGACTAACCTTTCTCCTTAATTGGTGGGTGTGGGCGTTGTGTGGGCAACCGGGCTCCGCGGAACGAGCCGGAAACCTGTGACTTATTGTCAAGGTCAGGTAACTCCTGCTGGGCGGCCGGTAATGTCTGTGGAGCGGGCACATTCTGTTTCTGGTGAGGGATATGCTGGTTTGTCAACAGGGACTGAAATGATAAAACCAGGGTTGGGAAATAACAGTTCCAAATGCCAAATACTGAAAATGGCTAAAGAAACATATTTTTGCACCCACAAATGTGTAAAAGTGCTTCCCACGTTGAGACATTACTATTTTTCTGCAATTATCAGGAGGCTCAATTAAGTCTTGATTTCAGGATATATCCTGAAAATTCCCACGCCTGTAAAATGGACTAGTGAAAAATTGCTAAAATCGCTATTGAATTATCTGCCTTTTCATAGTGTAATTTTTTGCAGATATTGATTTTTAGCAGCCATGAGATTTTGTTTCTAAATCATGTCTGTATTACAGTGGAACCTCCCCGAACGGCCACCTCTCTACAACAACACCCTGTCTGTAACGGTTGCTATTTTATATCCCAAATGGATGATGTCCTCTATATCTAACCCTTAGACTAATGAGCACGAAAATTGTCGTCTGCTATTGCTTTTGCCTTCTTTCTCAATAAAAACATGTTTTGACAGCACTTTAGAATCATTTCCATCAGAAATGATTCTAAAATGCTGTCAAAGCATTTATTTGATGAGACATATCGAAGAAAATAAATAAACAGCAGACGACAGAATTTAATTCAGCGTTTACCTCCCTACAACAGCCACCTCTCTACAACAGCCAGTTTTGCGTCTTGTAGAGAGTGGCTGTTGTAGAGAGGTTGCACTGTACAGGCATATTCTGTTTCTGGTGCTGGATATGTTGACTATAAAAAGTATAGATACTTTTTCTCGCCCTTATATAGAACATATTTGCGAGCATATTCCGACACTCGGGTTGTTGTCCGAAACCAGAACCTATGATTGATATTATTAACCCTTACTACGCTGAATTAAATGTTGTCGTCTGCTGGAAATGTTTTATTTTCAATATTTCTCGACAAAAACCTGGTTTTGACAGCACATGAGAATCGTCTCCAGTGGAGACGATTCTCATGTGCTGTCAAAATCAGTTTTTTGTTAAGAATTAAAGCAAAAATGAAAAACAGCAGACGACAATTTCCGTCAACAGCGTACGAAGGGTTAATCTTACTTTCCACGGTCATGGGTCGGACAAAAACTAATATATACCATACACATGTACATTCAAACCCAATTTGATGAGAGCCAATCAAGGGCGGATTCAGGGGGGGGCGGGGGGCCGACCCGGTGCGTGCCCCACCTAAAATTTGCCGAGTAAAGATTTTTTACAAGTTACAAGGCACGTTTCTACGTTCGCGTTGTGAATTTATTGTTTATTGTTTTTTTTGGCTCCAAAATGCGCCAGAACGCAGGAAATGCGATGTAGATTTCAAAAAAATTCCCCAGACCCCCCAGCGCGTTCGATAATATAGTCAAGTATTGCAAAATAGTTACGCACCCCCCCCCCCCCCTAACCCGAAATCCTGGATCCGCGCCTGCCAATGGCACCGCTGATAGATGATCTTAACCTTTAACCCTTAGACCGCGACTCACAACAATTGTCGTCTGCTGTTGCTTTTATATCTTGCCTTATTTCTCAATAAAAACATGATTTGACAGCACTTCAGAATCATTTCCAATGGAAATGATTCTGAAGTGCTGTCAAAGCATGTTGTAAATTATTCCAAAGTGCTGTCAAAGCATGTTTTTGATGATAAAAATGGAAAATAGAAAATTAACAGCAGACGACAAAAATAAGATGGCGGTCTAAGGGTTAATCTTACTTTGCACGGACGTGGGTTGGACAAAAACCAAAAACTAACACATACATGTACATTCAAACCAAATTTGATGAGACACGTGGGTGGGACAAAAGCTAATGCATATACATTAAAACCCAATTTGATGAGAGCCAATGGCATCGTTGACAATTACCGGCATTCTCGAGATCATTCTCGGCAACAGGTGATCGAGGATGAGCGTGTCGAGCATGATTGGCGGCAGAAACCCCGAGCCCAGTCTTCGTACTTGAGCTTTTTTCTCACGCACATGTCGCAGTTTGTAGCAATGTGTTTTTTGCAACTTGTTTTTGTATGTGGAGGCGACCATGCCCCTCGCTCGGAGGGGCGGGAATAAGGTAGCCACCATCCTGTGGCTATTTCAAGTGAGAATTTTGCCAAATATTGCAGTCACAATATGTTGTCCACTTAACGCTATGTAATATTCAGTTAACCCTTAGACCGCTACTCACAACAATTGTGGTATACTGCTGTTGCTTTTATATCTTGCCTTATTTCTCAATAAAAACATGTTTTGACAGCACTTCAGAAGCGCTGTCAAAGCATGTTGTAAATTATTATAAAGTGCTGGCATGTTTTTGATGATAAAAATGGAAAATAGAAAATTAACAGCAGACGACAAAAACAAGATGGCGGTGTCAGGGTAACACTATTTATAGCTCACCCTACTTTCTAAGCCAATCGCTAGCCAGTATCGCGCTCTACTTATTTCAAATATTTCAAGATTTAACCCCAAAAAGTTGCATATTACCAGATTTAATTCAACAGGAAAATGTAAAATCAATGCTCTGATGAGAAAGTGCATTATAGACTTGGTGTAACTATAAGTATGTTATTGTTCGCTAGTGATCCCTCGCATTTAATCCAATATATGAACAATAACTTATACATATTGTTCAGTTACAACAGTACATGTATTTATAACAACAACATACACTCCATTTATTAACCCATTTCATGCTGAGGATACACCATTTTGTTATATTTATATGAGCTCAGAAATATATGTCGTGACCACCATTTGAACCGTCTCATCGAGACGATTCAAATGAGTGGTCACAACATATATTTTCATTGAGAAATAACAAAAATAAAAATAAAATATTTAAAAAATTTCATACCCATAAAGGTGTATTCCGAATTACCATCAAATAATAGTCAATTAACCCTTTTCATGTTGAGGATACGCCATTATGTTTGTGGAAAATCCTAAATATTTTCCCTCGATACGCTCAGAAGTATATGTCGAAACCACATTTGACGAGATGGTTCATGGTCACAACATATACTTTCACTGAGAAATAAAAATAAAATATTTAATAAATTTCATACCCGTAAAGGTGTATTCCGAAAGGAATGGATTAATACTATATAATGTTTAGTTAACTCGGTTATTATCCAATATAAACACCATACTATCCATTTATTAACACAAAATTACATCCAGTAAACAGAATATATCCCATTGTTGCATGCTAGCGGTGAAAATGACATCCAACATTTTTCTTATTTCTCTCTGTAGACATGTCTTGGTATTTCATTAGAATTGCGTCCTCCAACGCAATTCTAATGAACTTCCAAAACATATTCAGGATATTTATAGGGGAAAATAAAAGACTGTTCTAATCCCTGGTGTTGGTGTGCAACACATGATATGGTTCTTATCAGCTGTCATTTTGCTACAATATATTTAAACATAAACTGATTGATTGATTGATTGATTAATTAATTAAATGAAGTTGTATGTATTATTTCTGAACAGATTCGTATTAAATCCTTATTTGTTTTCCCCATAAAGTATTATTCAAATCATATAATCACAGCTTAATGCCAAAATTTCTGTAAAATGTTACTCATGATAAATATGGCACACCAAAGACATCGTGTAAATCCACAGGTGCAAGACTTGGACCTGTGACACAAAAAGAAATGCCCATTAACCCTTTCAACACCAAGTAACTTAATGGGCTGTTCCATGCCACTGTTTCATGCTATTTCATTGGTCCATTCAAATTTTCAGGCTATTCCATTCTTCAGAAAGGGTAATTTTTTCAAATTTGATAACTATTAACAAACAGTGGAGATCCTGATGAGACGGCTCGTTACGAGCCGGCTCATCTGGATCTGCACTGTTTGCAAACATTGTCTCTATAGAGGTCTGTGGTGTTGAAAGGGTTAACCCTTAGACCGCTACTCACAACAATTGTCGTCTGCTGTTGTTTTTATATCTTACCTTATTTCTCAATAAAAAACATGGTTTGACAGCACTTCAGAATCATTTCCAATGTAAATGATTCTAAAGTGCTGTCAAAGCATGTTGTAAATAATTATAAAGTACTGTCAAAGCATGTTTTTGATGATAAAAATGGAAAAATAGAAAATAAACAGCAGACGACAAAAAAATTAAGATAGCGGTCTAAGGGTTAAAACAAAATTTTAATGGCCATTTGTTTTGTGTCACAGGTCCGAGTCTTCCACCTGTGGGTGGAAGACTTGGACCTGTGACACACAAAAATGGCCATTAAAAAAAATGTAATGGCCATTTTTTTTGTGTCACAGGTACGGGTCTTCCACCTGTGTGTAAATCCACGCCCACATGTTGCTTATATCCCAAACTTCTACATTGCAAATTTCATTCTGCAAAATCACCTAACTCGTATTATACAGTATCATTCCTATCAAACACATTGTATCTGAACGAATAATCTCTAAATAACATTCTAACATTTTCAATATTCAAAAGACAGTATGATCACACTCTGTGGCAATGCAATTAAATCATGAAGCTAATACGATTACATAGGGGCTTTCAAAAGCTATACATGTGACAAAACTGTTCATAGGAATTTCACCTCAAGCTGGGAATCAATTAACGCGGAAGTCTGGTGCTGTAAATGGAAAGAACCTCTGTGGAAGCATGACAACGAGGGGTGTTCAAAAGGTATCCTGACAACCTTAATATCTTTGTATTGCGTTACAAAATTGTTCATAGGAACACCTGAAGCCGGGAATCAATTAATGTGGCAGTCTGCTGTTGTAAGTGGAAAGCATCTCTGCGAAAGTATGACAACGAGGGGTGTTCAGAAACAATCCGGACAACCTTAACCCTTTTTGTGCTGAGGATACGCCATTATGTTTGCGGAAAATCCTAAATATTTTCCTTCCATGCGCTCAGAAGTATATGTGGCGACCACCGTATGAACCGCCTCGTCAACCACACAACTCTACACTGTGTTAACGTTGATGTAATGATGATCCCCTAAATTCACCTTCAACATTTGCATTGTTTTAACTTTGATGGGCCAATAAAACGACCTTAAACCAAATGACGGACCTCTTCTCTTCATATCTTACAGTCAGTACCATTCACTGCATACGAGTGAAGAAAATACCAAATAAATATCAGAAACAGCAACAATAGCCTATTCTTTCTTGTGGAAACATTGATAAGATAAATGTGGCCGAGTGCCTGGAGAAATGGGGCTTATGGGATTTATGACCAGTGTAGCTGCTGATCAAATAGCCCACTCGTGTAGCCTGATAGCGGTCTATATTGCTCGTTAGAAGAATGCCGGGTGTTTCAATCATTCATGGAATGGCGGTCAGTGCAGATCCTGATCAGACTGTGCAGACAGATCGCAAAACACATAAATCCTATTTATGCGGTCATAGTCACAAATAATACTTGTTTACAATTGTGGTTCATTCAATCAAGTAAGTGTATTCAATTAAAAAAACAATTAACTCCACAGTCGTTATTGAGTTGATAGCAAAGAATTATTATGCAACAAATACATTTAAATTACTTAAAATAAAAGGTATTTATTTAGAGATTATGATGAGGTAAACAAATCATTACGGTCTAGATAAGAATGTGAACCTTGTCGTGTATGGAAAAAAATGTACCATTGCACTATAAAAAGTCCCGTACGGGGAGGGGGTGCGAAATTAACCATTTCAACACCACAGGCCTGTATAGTGGTATTGGCAACAAGTGTAGATCCAGATGAGCCGGCTCGTGACGAGCCGTCTCATCAGGATCTGCATTTTTCTGTAATTTTCATAATTTTGAGAACAAAAACACTCCATGTTCATAAATGGACTTGTCTGAAAATAATTTTGTGATGATTATATTGCATGGTTGCAAAATTAAGATATCAAAATCCATTCCAGTTACTTAGGGGTGAAAGGGTTAATTTGCAGGTCTGTCCGTGGACGTACACAAATAAATGTTTAGCCAATTCGTCGATAACGCACACGCCTAAATTAATTCCTGCGTACGGGCCTGATAAATAGAATACCATGCTATTGTCTTTTGATATCAAGTTTATCCAGGCTCGGCTCGCAAACGGTAGGAATTCCTCGGCAAGCCTCGGAATTCCTACACGTTTCCTAGCCGAGCCTGATAAACTTGATATCAAAAGACACTAGCCTGGTATTCTCTATATTTCTGTTCATATTTTAGAAATTTAAAGACAAAACTGTATCCAGGTGAGGCTAGGAAACATGTCTGATAAACTTGATATCAACAGACACTCGCCTACTATTCTCTATATGTTATCAGTGAGCACGTATCAGGCAAGTGCAAAGCTTGTCACCTGATAAATAATAAAAAAAAATATTGAGTTGGTGTTTAACGGCCTATCAACAGCTAAGGTCATGTAAGGCCGGGCAAACGGGTTCAATCCCGTTTTAACCTCCTGCATTGGGGGGAAAATCCCAAAATCAGAACGGAATATTTACATCAAGAAACATATATTCAGCCCTGATATTGAGTTGAAATGTTTCAATGTCAGAGACAATATGAAGAAGTGATACGAGAAATTGCACTTAATTTGAAGAATAACTTTTGAAATATAGAAATTTGAAATGTGAGATAAAAAAAAATATGTACAGTCCAACCTGAAAATAACGACCAGTCATAGGAAGAGAACAATCTGGCCTTTGTTCACAGGTGGCCCTTGTTCACAGGTTCATTTATGTAGTAATTGAATAGTTCGGGAAAACAAAAGTGTTTTAATTTGATGCTCTAATTTTCAACATATTAAATGTACATAAATATGAATTAAATCCAAAAACATGGCAAAACTATATTAGGCATCATTCATTCATTATGAATTATGTGAAAATACACCATTTTTTCAGAATTTTACTTCTATTTATTGGTCATTTAAGCTACTGTGATTAAATAAAATTCAAACCATCAGAATGATCACAGTAAAATTAACACAGATCATAATTTTACACATGAATTGACAGTAAATTGACCCTAATTTATTTTTATTTCCAGTCTCAATTCAAATAGCCATTGAAAGAGACAAGCAGCATCAATCCACAACAATGAACACACATCATCTTATTACACATGAATTGACAGTAAATTGACCCTAATTTATTTTATTTCCAGTGGCGATTTAAATAGGCATTTAAAGAAACACAAGTAGCACCAATCCACCAAAATTAACACACATGAATTGACAGTAAATTGATCCAAATTTATTTTTATTTCCAGCGGGTATTTAAATAGCCATTTAAAGAGACACAATTATCACCAATCCTCCAAAGTTAACACACATCATAATTTTACACATGAATTGACAGTAAATTGATCCAAATTTATTTTTTATTTCCAGTGGCGATTTAAATAAGCATTTAAAGAAACACAAGTAGCACCAATCCACCAAAATTAACACACATGAATTGACAGTAAATTGATCCAAATTTATTTTTATTTCCAGTGGCGATTTAAATAGCCATCTAATGACACACAAGTAGTATCTATCCCTTGGTAAGGAATGAACACATATCAAGTCGCCAACACAAAACAATGACGACATTTAATACATGTCGAGATATAGATAGGTATCAAACAATTAATATATCAGCTAGTGTAGAATAACACACGGCCTGAACAGATTGACTCATGTGAAAACCGCCAATACAACAAAATAGCAATTGCAGGCAGCGTTTATGTGGCTATAACAGGAGAAACGGGGCTTATGGGCTTTGTGACCAGTGCAGTTCAAGATTAAATAGCACAAATATATGGCATGATAACTATCTATAATGCTTATTAGAAGCCTGATGTGTTCAATTGATGGAATGGTGAACAGTGCAGATCCTGATCAGACTGTGCGGATGCACGGGCTGATATGGATCTACACTGGTCGCAATTCTCCAGGCACAGCTACATATGCTACATGTCACCGATTTACATTGTAGTTCAAGATTATCATGTATATCATTTATATCATGTATACCATTTATCCCATTTATCATTTATATCATTTATCCCATATACCATTTATCCCATTTATATCATTTATCTCATATATCCCCCATTTATATCATTTATCCCATATATAATTTATCCCATATATAATTTATCCAATTTATATCATTTATCCCATTTATCATTTATCCAATTTATATCATTTATCCCATATATCATTTATCCCATATATCATTTATCATTTATCCCATATATCATTTATCCCATATACCATTTATCCTATATAATTTATCACATATATAATTTATCCTATATAATTTATCCCACATACCATTTATCCTATATAATTTATCACATATATCATTTATCCTATATAATTTATCATATATATCATTTATCCTATATAATTTATCACATATATCATTTATCCTATATAATTTATCACATATATCATTTATCTCATTATATCATTTATCCCATTTTCATTTATCCCATTTTGTGGTGACAATATAGTATTTGCTGACAGAAAAACAAATATTGTTCTTATTTCTGTACAGAACTATATGTTCTCACCGCCTATTTAACCCTTTCCCTGATAGAGACGACTTTTCACGCCTGCAAAGATGTCTTTTGAAAAGAAGAAATTGCTTGTAACAAGCAATTTCTCCTTTTCCCACAATGTTTTCTACTCTATCAGATAATTTAACCATCATTTGACCCAGCATTTGATTCTTTTATTCAGATGTTTTGGATTTGGAAGAGTCAAAATATCGCAAAACAGGGAAAGGGTTAAACCATCTCGCATATGAGTGCATGGTTACAACATATACTTTCATGAAGAAATAAATGAAATAGAAAATTGTTGGTATATTTTTATACTTGCGAAGCGGTATCCTGCTCATTAATATGTTGTTAGGACAAACCACTTTAGCCTCAGAGGATGATTATATATATTTACAAGTTGGCTTCCTCTTTATCAGCAGAGATAATTATTTGTATAGGGCCGATATTCATCTACAGCAGCAACCTATAGGGACAAATTTCTACCTCCAGCAAAAATGATATTGTTAGGATAAACGACTTTAGCCTCTGAGCAATATTATATATCTACAAGTTGGCTTCCTTGTGCATCAAAGATATTTGTATAGGGCCGATATTAATCTACGGCAGTAATCTATAGGGACAAATTTCTACCCCCAGCAGATTTAAATAAACTGTTCTGCGATATTGCTCAATAATTCCAGCACAAAAATATTTACACAATTCCCTAACATTTTTTTTTCGAAAATTGTAATTTTTTATCGCTTCGTCCAGTATTCCCGCGACTTTTCCAAGTTTATACCCAGATAAATTCCACAAAAAGGCCATTCATTCCTATAACGAGTGCCAATTAACCCATGTTGATTATGTGAGATACAGAAAAGACGAACACCTGGGCCCAGTTGCTCAAAAAAACCTCTGTTAGCTAAATGGACTTTTAAATCCTTAACACTTGGCCAGGTTGCTCAAAACATTGTTAAGGATTTAACAGTCCATTAAGCTAACAGGGGTTTTCAGCAACCTGGCACAGGAAGTCATTTTGTAATAACTATCCAGGGATTCCGCTGGCGATCGCAACTTTCGCAATTGGCGATAAAAATAAACAAACAGTTGGCGATAAAAAACTACAATTTTTCTTTTTTTTAATTTTGTTTAACCCTTAGACTGCTACTCACAACAAATGTCGTCTGCTGTTGCTTTTATATCTTGCCTTATTTCTCAATAAAAACATGTTTTGACAGCACTTCAGAATCATTTCCAATGGAAATGATTCTGAAGGGCTGTCAAAGCATGTTGTAAATTATTCTAAAGTGCTGTCAAAGCATGTTTTGATGATAACAATGGAAAATAGAAAACAAACAGCAGACGGAAAAAAATATAAGATAGAGGTCTAAGGGTTAATAATAACTAGATGGGCGCGGCCCACATGTCAGTCCCACAATGGCTTTGATAGTATACCGTCTGCTGTTTATTTTCTATTTTCCATTTTTATCACCAAAAACATGCTTTGACAGCACTTTAGAATCATTTCCTACATGCTTTGACAGCACATAAGAATCATTTCCAATCTAAAGTGCCGTTAAACCATGTTTTTATTGATAAACAAGGCTAGATATTAAGCAACAGCAGACGACGATTGTTGTGTGTAGTGGTCTAAGGGTTAACCAAACACTTTCACCAAAAACTTTAACCTGTACGCACGTAGGGATGTATGCCAATGTGCCAACTATATCGCGCTGTCCACAAGCGGGCGCAACAAAAATCATATTAAATCATCAATCATGTAAGATATTTTATTTAATTTCTTTTCGGCAACACAGGTGAAACTTTAGATGAACTGATACCCCGTGCCAGAATTTGTATGAAATAAACTTTCATTGAATCATTTTCATAGCATTAATTAACCAATTCCGAGCTGTATGAAAAGTATCACTTTTAATTTAATGAAGTGAATAATGGCCCGCATAAATTTGTAAAGTGATCTACTCGACGGTGTACAGTATCATGAAGATAACACATGTCAGCGCTCCAGATAAGCTGTGTATTGCTTAAATACACAATTAAAATTGCAAAAAAATTTAAATCAGAAGTAGCGAGTATCAAAAAGCAATACAAAATTTGTGGTACCTTTATCATGCTGCGGAAAACACCACAAATGTAGCATATTTTTCTTATTTTCCATGAAAACACATCTTGGTATTTCATTAGAATTGTCTCCAAGGAGACAATTCTAATGAAATGCCAAGACATGTTTTCATTTCGAAGCAAACTATTCAATAATTGCTGTCTGTTGATGTGTAAACAGTCGTGTCATTATATTTTACCCAATCAAAATGTTGAAATACCCAATTGCTTCAGTGATGGAGTGACAATAATCAATTACTAATTCCTTATCTGGAGCCCTGCCTGTCACAGGTACAGGTACCTATCATTTAGACCCCTCCCCTTTCATAAACATTTTTCTAAATAAGGCCGTACAAAGTTTTGTCTCTGTTAAGCATCCGCGTGCAGGTAGGTTTTGAGAGTGGTTCTGTGAAAAAACAAACTCTGTATGCTATTTGACACTATTTACTCGTGAAGTAACTTGAATATGAAAACTGATTGGGGACTTGTGCACGTTTTATATCCGTTCATGAATTTACACTTAATAAGTTTAGAGTATTTTCCTCTTATTTTTTTCTAATGTTTGCTGGCGGAAATTTAAATTTATGCTAAAAACTGCAAAGGGTTGAGGAAATTTTTAACATAAATTTACATTTGTTGTTTTTTCAAGACCTCGTTTGTTTTTACTGGATACATAGGTAGGGTTTGGCTATCTGAGTGGACTTGCTCTTCAATCAGTTTTCAATATATCTATAATGATCATAGATATCTGGAATCTGTATACTTGAATTGATGATGTCTTGTATATGTGTTACCGTATCTTTCTGATATTGCTATGCATAATCTGTAATGTTACAGAGAAAAATAATGGTATGGCCTAAGGTGAAATGCAGGAACGCCAGCTATTGGAAGAGAAACAGTTGGCCTTTGTTCGCAGGGTCAATTAAGTGGTAATTGGGAAAATAAAAGTGTGGCTGCCATGGGCGGATTCAGGGTGGGGCGGACCCGGCGCACGCCCCCCCTAAAATACTCCGAGTAAAGATTTTTTTACAAGTTACAAGGCACGTTTCATGCCAAGTGCCATGTATTCCATGCATTTTTCGGTCGTTGTCTTATTGTTTCAACATTTAAACGTTTTCAATCAACTAGATGGCCGCGGCCTGCATGTCGCGCCTTGTGGCGAGGCATGGACACTAAAAAAAAAGATATAGTATAACAAAAAAATTAACCAAAAAACTTAACCAAAAACTTTAACCAAAAAACTTAACCAAAAAACTTAACCAAAAACTTTAACCAAAAAACTTAACCAAAAACTTCAAAGTAATTTGACCTTGACATTGGGCACAGGGGCCGCACGGAAGGGGGGTAGAATAAAAATATAGATGATGATAAACACCCATGTGAAGTTTCAAGGTAATGGGCAAAGCAGTTGCAGAGATATAGTATAACGAAAACCTTTAACCAAAAAACTTAACCAAAAACTTTAACCAAAAAACTTAACCAAAAACTTCAAAGTAATTTGACCTTGACATTGGGCACAGGGGCAGCACGGGAGTGGGGTAGAATGAAAATATAGATGATGATAAACACCCATATGAAGTTTCAAGGTAATGGGCAAAGCAGTTGCAGAGATATAGTATAACAAAAAACTTTAACCGAAAAACTTAACCAAAAACTTTAACCAAAAAACACTTAACCAAAAACTTCAAAGTAATTTGACCTTGACATTGGGCACAGGGGCCGCACGGGAGGGGGGTAAAATGAAAATATAGATGATGATAAACACCCATGTGAAGTTTCAAGGTAATGGGCAAAGCAGTTGCAGAGATATAGTATAACGAAAAACTTTAACGAAAAACTTTAACCAAAAAACTTAACCAAAAAACTTAACCAAAAACTTTAACCAAAGAACTTAACCAAAAACTTTTAACCAAAAAACTTAACCAAACAACTTAACCAAAAACTTTAACCGGACACATACGTACGTACGTACGTACGCCAAAGTGCCGACTATATCGCGCTTTCTGCAAGCGGGCGCGACAAAAATCATGTCTAAACATACTGTGACAGTGTCAATATTTTTGCTCCAAAATGCGCCAGAACGCAGCAAATGCAATGTAGATTTGCAAAATTTTCCGGGTGGGAATGCCCCCGGACCCCCCTAGCACTATCTCGACTATTTTGCAATACTTCACTATATTATCGAACGAGTCGAACGAGCATAGCTCGTTCGATAATATAGTCAAGTATTGCAAAATAGTTACGCCCCCCCTAACCCGAAATCCTGGATCCGCGCCTGGCTGCTATCATGTATTTGAAATTTGGCAGTGGCATTCAGCACAGGCTTGACTGTACAACACGAACTACTGGACCTATTTCAATGTTATAAAGTGCAGATATCTGTGTTTGTTTGTTTATTGGTGTTTAACGGCCTATCAACAGCTAAGGTCATGTAAGGCCGGGCAAACGGGTTCGATCCCGTTCTAACCTGCTGCATTGGGGGGAAAATCCCAAAATAAGAACGAAATATTTACATCGAGAAAATTATCTGTGTAAAAAGTTAAAGGGTTTAACGTCCCAGCAACAGCTAAGGTCATATAGAGATGGGGCCACAGTTTAAAGTCTCATCCGACAGACCAGTGGGATGGGAGTACTATGAAAGTATTTTTTGATGCCCTAGGCGAGATTTAAACCCACAACTTCCGGTCCGGAAGTCAGCTGTGGAATTATCATAATGAGTAATAACCCTAAATATAGAGCATGCAGGCCCGTACCCAGAGGGGTTGCGACGGGTGCGTACCCACCCCCCTTAACCCGTTCAACACCACAGGCCTGTATAGTGGTTTTGGAAAAAAGTGTAGATCCAGATGAGACGGCTCGTGACGAGCCGTCTCATCAGGATCTGCACTTTTTAAAAGTAATTGTCATAATTTTTAGAACAAAAACACCTCATGTTCATAAATGGACTGGTCTGAAAATAATTTTGTGATGATTGGAATGGGTTGCAAAATTAACATATCAAAATCCATTCCAGTTATTTAGGGGTGAAATGGTTAATCTGCCAAGGTCTGTCCGTGAATGTGCAAAAAAACAATGTTTAGCCCTTCGCGCCGTCGATAACGCACCCCCCTAAATTAATTCCTGCGTACGGCCCTGGCATGTGGATATTGTAGAAGACCCATGACGCTGGAGGAATGCACAACCGGACAGAATAATGGACATCATTATGATCATGCAGTGGGCGAGAAAACATTTGTGGGAAGTATTTATAATTTGTTTGAAATATGGGGGTATAATACTCTTTAGATACAAAACTTATCTGGAGCTACGACCTTGTTGGCAATTATAAACTGTAATGTTGGTCGACCTATAGAAAATGTTGTCAACGAAATCCTGAAGATTGGAACATATCGTACAAACTGGGAACATTACTCATTATTCTGTAAAATCGTATAAATGGGTTATCAGTGGAGAAAAGGTATTTACAATAAAATTAAATAAATATATAAAATATAGAAATAATTATTATCTTATGTTTAAAGACAGTAGCCTGGTATTCTATTTATGCTCGAAGATGACGTCGTTATCTATGGAGAGAACGCAGACTTGTTTACGTTGCGTCATTACACGGAAGTCATTCGGTAACGTCATCCGACAAATGGAACATCAGTTTTCACTTTGTTTGTATCAGTAGCCTATTTCATCAACATTGCAAAGTATACTTTAGTAGCAAAGTATACTTTGAGGGAGAAATTTTCAATTTTTTTAAAAATTTATTAATTTTTATTATACTGAATTTATTACATTATCACAGCCATTTTGGCTGTGATAATGTAATAAAATCAGTATAATAATTCTGCATACTTTTAATCATCAAATATATGCAATCGTTAGTTCTGCATGAAATAATGCATTTCCGAAAAATCAATGATTACTCCCTCAAAGTATACTTTGCTAGTAAAGTATACTTTGCAATGTTGATGAAATAGGCTACTGGTCAATTCCTGATACAACAATATGTTATCAGTCAGTACGTATTCGGTCAATACAGGGCAGGTTACCGGATACAACACTATGTTATCAGTCAGTACGTATTCGGTCAATACAGGGCAGGTTACCTGATACAACAATATGTTATCAGTCAGTACGTATTCGGTCAATACAGGGCAGGGTTACCTGATACAACACTATGTTATCAGTCAGTACGTATTCGGTCAATACAGGGCAGGTTACCTGATACAACACTATGTTATCAGTCAGTACGTATTTGGTCAATACAGGGCAGGTTACCTGATACAACACTATGTTATCAGTCAGTACGTATTTGGTCAATACAGGGCAGGTTACCTGATACAACACTATGTTATCAGTCAGTACGTATTTGGTCAATACAGGGCAGGTTACCTGATAAATACACATAACGGCATCACGACGTAACAAATTTACAATTTGATAATTCCAGCACAAAAATATTTACACAAATTCCTAACATTTGATTGGCCCGTAGCAAGTCTCTGTCCAAAATTTATATCCCAGTAAACTCCAACGCCAAACTACTTTCCGTAACCGTGAGGTGCAGTTAAAATAAGAAAACGGAAAATAAACACATTTTCTTGATGAATTTATTTAAAATGCTGGAATTGTAAGAAATGAATGGCCTTTTTGTGGAATTTATCGGGGATATAAACTTGGAAAAGTCGCGGGAATACTGGACAAGGCCTTAAAAACTTACAATTTAAAAAAAAAAAAAAAAAAAATTTTTTGGGCTTTTTTTTCTTCGAAATTTGTAATTTTTTATCGCTTCGTCCAGCTTCGTCCAGCTTCGTCCAGTATTCCCGCGACTTTTCCAAGTTTATACCCCGATAAATTCCACAAAAAGGCCATTCATTCCTATAATCAGGGTCCTAAGTACGGAGCCCCACAGGGGATGTAGAATTCTTTTTTTTATTAATTTGTTCCCACAAATTAACAATTTGTTCCCTCAATTTAACAATTCGTTCCCATGAAATAACAAATTGTTAATTTGAGGGAACAAATTGTTAATGCGAGGGAACGATTGTTAAATTGAGGGAACGAATTGTCAATTCGTGAGAACAAATTGTTAATTTGTGGGAACAAATTGTTAAATTGAGGGAACAAATTGTTATATCGTGGGAACAAATTGTTCTTTTATGGGAACAAATTGTTATTTCGTGGGAACAAATTAATAAACAAGAGCTGTAGGAGAACAGCATAGCTCGACTACGAGGGTTGTCGATGTACACATAGCTTGACAAAGAAGGTGGCTGCGGCCTACATAAAAACCTTAACCAAGGTTGACTAAAAACATTAACCAAGGGAAACTAGAAATGTGGCCTGTCGGCACACGAATACCCCCACTGGCAGCCAAAGAAAACGAGGCATTTTTGATCATAAGCCATTTAGCCGAGCGTTAAGGTTTCAAACGCATCAAGTCTGTGACCTTGACCCTGGGCATAGTGTGATAATCCATGCATCGGTGTAGAAGATATAGAGCGGAAGGGAATTTCAATAGGTTTGACCTTTGACCTTCAACTATGACCTTGACCTTGGACGTAGGTGCGTGGTTATTGATCGAGACACACCTTCTCATCCTGAGAAACATTTGTGCCAAGCCATTTGATAATCCATGCATCAGTGTAGAAGATATAGAGCGGAAGGGAATTTCAATAGGTTAGACCTTTGACCTTCAACTGTGACCTTGGACATAGGTGCGTGGTTAGCAATTTGATAATCCATGCATCAGTGTAGAAGATATAGAGCGGAAGGGAATTTCAATAGGTTTGACCTTTGACCTTCAACTGTGACCTTGACCTTGGACGTAGGTGCGTGGTTATTGATCGGGACACACCTTCTCATCATGAGAAACATTTGTGCCAAGCCATTTGATAATCCATGCATCGGTGTAGAAGACATAGAGAGGAAGGGAATTTCAATAGGTTTGACCTTTGACCTTCAACAGTGACCTTGACCTTGGACGTAGGTGCGTGGTTATTGATCGCGACACACCTTCTCATCGTGAGAAACATTTGTGCCAAGCCATTTGGGAATTTCAATATTTTTTACCTTTGAGCTTCAACTGTCACCTTGACCTTGGATGTAGGTGCGTGGTTATTGATCGCGACACACCTTCTCATCCTGAGAAACATTTGTGCCAAGCCATTTGATAATCCATGCATCGGTGTAGAAGATATAGAGCGGAAGGGAATTTCAATAGGTTTGACCTTTGACCTTCAACAGTGACCTTGACCTTGGACGTAGATGCGTGATTTTCCAAGTATGGTTGCTGTAGGCCCAGGAGTATTCCATATACAAGCTTGAGTAAAAAACGTAACCAAGGGGAGATAACTAAGTAATCAAAGGATAAAAGTAGGTCAAGGTCAAATATAGGTGAGGGATTATTGATGTACATCACTAGGAGATGAAGTTGTCCAAGTATGGTTGATGTAGGCCCAGAAGTATTCCATATACAAGCTTGACTATAAACATTAACCAAGTAATTGAAGGTTAAATGTAGGTGAAGGTAAAATAAAGGTCAGGGGTTATTGATGTACATCCCTATGAGAAAATGTTATCCAAGTATGGTGTCTGTATGCACAATAGTATTCCATCTACAAGCTTGACTAAAAACTTAACCAAGGTTGAGTAAAAACCTTAACCAAGGGGAATTAAGTAAGTAATTTAAGGTTAAATGTAGGTCAATGTCAAATATAGGTCAGGGGTTGTTGATGTACATCACTAGGAGATGAAGTTGTCCAAGTATGGTTGATGTAGGGAGGGCCATGAGTATTCCATCTACAAGCTTGTACTAAAAACTTAACCAAAGAGAATTAAGTAAGTAATTCAAGAGGAAATGTAGGTCAAGGTCAAATATAGATCAGGGGTTATTTGATGTACATCACTATGAGAAAAGGTTGTCCAATTATGGTGTCTGTATGCACAATAGTATTCCATGTACAAGCTTGAGTAAAAAGCTTAACCAAGGTCGAGTAAAAACCTTAACCAAGGGGAATTAAGTAAGTAATCAAGGTTAAATGTAGGTCAAGGTCAAATATAGGTCAGGGGTTGTTGATGTACATCACTAGGAGATGAAGTTGTCCAAGTATGGTTGGTGTAGGGCCAGGAGTATTCCATCTACAAGCTTGACTAAAAACGTTAACCAAGGGGAATTAAGTAATTCAAGAGGAAATGTAGGTCAAGGTCAAATATAGATCAGGGGTTGTTGATGTACATCACTAGGAGATGAAGTTGTCCAAGTATGGTGGGTGTAGGGCCAGTAGTATTCCATATAGAAGGTTGACTAAAAACCTTAACCAAAAGGAATTAAGTAAGTAATTGAAGAGGGAATGTAGGTGAAGGTCAAATATAGATCAGGGGTTATTGATGTACATACCTATGAGAAAAGGTTGTCGAAGTATGGTGTCTGGATGCACAATAGTATTCAAAGTACAAGCTTGAAAAAAAAACTTAACCAAGGTTGACTAAAAACCTTAACCAAGGGGAATTAAGTAAGTAATTCAAGAGGAAATGTAGGTCAAGGTCAAATATAGATCAGGGGTTATTGATGTGCATCACTAGGAGATGAAGTTGTCCAAGTATGGTGGGTGTAGGGCCAGTAGTATTGCATATACAAACTTGACTAAAAACCTTAACCAAGGTTGACTAAAAACCTTAACCAAGGGGAATAACCAAGTAATTCAAGAGGAAATGTAGGTCAAGGTCAAATATAGATCAGGGGTTATTGATGTACATCACTAGGAGATGAAGTTGTCCAAGTATGGTGGGTGTAGGGCCAGTAGTATTCCATATACAAGCTTGACTAAAAACCTTAACCAAGGCGTGACCGTGACGCCGACGCCGACGCCGACGCCGACGCCGTGCACATAAGCCCTACGGTGACAACAGCTCTACTTATTCTTCGAATAGTCGAGCTAAAAAAAGAATTCTACATCCCTGTGGTGCTCCGTACTTAACATCCTGATATCAAATTGTTTATTTGTTACGTCGTGATGCCGTATTTAGAATCGCCTGTGTTGACCGAATATGTAATTTTAATATTTTCCAGAACAAAAACACCCCCTTTTCATAAATGGAACAGTCTGAAAATCATTTTGTGACAATTTGATTGGTTGCAAAATTAACATATCAAAATCCACTTCAGTTACTTAGTGGTGAAAACATTAAGATACACGTATCTTCCCATCCTCCCATACATAACGATGGATTCCACACTCACACACAACACCCAATCAATTGGTTTAATACATTCCTGGCAGATTTGTCAGATGATGATTTATTGAGGTCAAGCATTGTTTGTGATGAGAATTTTATTGTCAAAGCTCATAAACAAAACAAGAAACCAGTAACCAGGGATTCCGCTGGCGATTGCCACTTTCGCAATTGGCGATAAAAATAAACAATTGGCGATAAATAATTACAATATTCGGCGGAATCCCTGAGTAACACTGATGGACAAAAACTTTCATACAAAAACAAAGATTTTACCACACATTTGTACAGGGCTCCAGATAAGAAATTAGTAATTGAGTATTGTCACTCCATCATTTCTGAAGCAATTGGGTATTTCAACATTTTAATTGGGTAAAATAAAAACATACTACTGTTTACACGTCAACAGACAGCAATTGTTGAATAGTTTGCTTCGACATGAAAACATGTATTGGCATGAAATACCAAGATGTGTTTCCATGAAAAATAAGAAAAATATGCTATATTTGTGGTCCGTTTATTGTTTTCTGCAGCATGGGAAAGGTACCATAATTTTTTGTATTGCTTTTTGATACTTGCTACTTCTGATTTAAATTGGGTTTTTGGAAATTTTAATTGGGTATTTAAGCGAATACGCAGCTTATCTGGAGCACTGTTTGTGAGTCCTGGGTCACGTTTCACTAAATTTCATACGACTAAAATGTTCGCAAGTGCAAATTTAGGATCGTCTGGAAATTATTTCAATTCATGGATTTACATTTATTGAGCATAGGCTGCATTTGTAAATCCAATAATTGTTTACAAGAAAAAAGTGTTAATGTGAAATTTACAAACGATCCTAAGTTTGCACTTACAAACATTTTAATCATTCGAAGTTTAGTGAAATGGGCCCCTGGACCTCAAGCAATGGGCACCAATGCATGGGTGGGCTATAGAATGAAAATATGGATGATGACAAATAAGTGTATACATTTTCAAGCCAATCCAACTTTCGCACTGACAGACATAACTATACATTATGTTTGTAAAACATGGATATGCCCCCATGACTTACTTAACTCTTAACTGGAGAAACTTTTCGACTTTTCAACGTTAATATACACGGACAGACGGACGTACTAACATTTTGGGTTTATGGGCTATTTGTTCAAAGGAATAGCCCCTATACTACAATAGGTTTATAAAAACGGGATATAAAAAATGGTTTAATGTCCCAGCAACAGCTAAGGTCATATAGAGACGGACCTCAGTTTCAAGTCTCATCATATAGACCAGTGGGGTAGACCTACCGGTACATTTGTAGCATGAAAGCATTTTTCATGTCTTAATCCTTTCACCCCTAAGTAACTGGAATGATTTCTGATTTGTTAATTTTGCAACCAATCCAACCATCACAAAATGATTTTCAGACTAGTCCATTTACGAAAAGGTGGTGTTTTTGTTCTAAAAAATATGAAAATTACTTGCAAAAAGTGCAGATCCTGACGAGACGGCTCGTCACGAGCCGGCTCATCTGGATCTACACTGTTTGTCAATACCACTATACAGGTCTGTCAGTGTGGTGTTGAATGGGTTAAGGTGCAAAGCAATCAATACAACACAATACAGCTAGAGACCGTTACAGGCCTATGTCTCCGTTTTCTCAATTGATATCAATAAATGATCGGGCCATCAAGTGCCACTTATACATTTGAGTATTGACTTCAGCTTAGGCCATATGAAGTTAATTTACTGAATATCATCCGAATGTTGGACAATGAAGCGTGCCTGGTGGTCGCTTAGTTTAAACGAATATCAAGAAGCTAATAGGAAACTAATAACAGAAAATTAACAGACATTTCCCCCAATCTTAACCCTTTCACCCCTAAGTAACTGGAATGGGCTGCGATATCTTAATTTTACAACCAATCCAATCATCGCAAAACGATTTTCAGACTATTCCATTTATAAATAGGGGGTATTTGTTGTTCTCAAAAATATGAAAATTACTTTCAAACAGTGTAGATCCTGATGAGACGGCTCGTTACGAGCCGGCTCATCTGGATCTGCACTGTTTGCATAAACCGATATAGCGGCCTTTCGGGTTCAAAGGGTTAAGTCTGTGAATGCACTAAGATTGTGGCTAAAAATGTGACGAGCGGGTGGCTTTTATTTTTTATTCAAATTGATTGTAAATAGTGTTAAAAAGCAATTATTAATGATTTTTCTTCAATTATTTAGAAATAAAAAATTACTCCTACATTATTTTTCAATGGTGGATGGGGATTATATTCAGTAAATTAATTTTATATTGCCTTTAATACTTTGGTTTTCTTTCATTGTCTGAAGATAAGAGACTCAAATGCATTTCAAAAAGACGCGACGACAAACACAAGAGTTGTCAGAAGACAATGTAGCTTGTCTGTTGACCAGGTATCTCAGGTGGGACCGACATAAGAAAGCCATTGATCAATGAAGCTACAGTGAAACCTCTCTAAGCCGGACACCCTGGGGACCTCCCCAGGGTGTCCAGCTTAGAGAGGTTTCACTGTAAATCTATCATTTGATCAAGCATTCGATCATTCTGAGCCATAGCTGTGTGCTATGCGATCACAAAGAGACATTATCACATGACATAAATGACCAAGAAATGCGTAAAAAATAAGACCACAGGTATTTTCTTGGTGGTCGGTTTACAGAGGTTCCACTGTACAATCAGTTCAATGATTGTAAGTTTCAAACCTACAGACCATAAAGCCAATATGAGAAATATACGGAGCCCCGCAGGGCAGGGCATCTAAAATTTTCAGTTTTCCGGTTCTGGACCGATTTTTGAACTCTCAGACCGATTGAGATTTGAAAACTAGTCTTAAAAATCGGTCGGAGAAAAATTGCCAATCGGCTGCTATTTCGCTATAAACCTTGTACATTTACCGGTTTTGACCACCAAGTAATTTATGACACATATCCGCGGGCCATATCCGTGTTAAACCAGTGTGCAGCTCGCTGTGTATTCAGTTTCTCCAAGTATCGATCTTTCTTAACACACGCGTGTGACAGGTGTATAGCAGATTAGTGACTTAAATAGACTGGCTTGAGTTCCCAGACTCGCCATTTCTGATGATGTTAAAATAAAATAAAGAAACCATGCGCTGTGTTTATCTGTATTCGTAATATTTAACCCCAAGTAACTGACACGGACTATCGGCCCAGGCTATTCCATATTAAGTTAGGAACTGTTACATTACACTGTATTAGGGGTCATTTTTGTGTATATAAAATGTACATGTACGTAGGAATGCCGCAGATCCTGATGAGCCGGCTCACGTGATCTACAATTCGCAAACATTTTGATAAACGACAAGGTACGTCTGTCGTGTTAAAAGCGTGACTCATTACGGATCAGGGATTAGGGATCAATTGAAGTGCTAAATCACACCGCCGATGTACTTTGAACTCGATCTGAGAGTTAAAGAAACACCGAATGTTAATTCAATTGTACAGGCCAACAATTAATTTTGAAGTCGTTATGAAAAGTGATAATAGCATAATTAGCAATGAATTAAGAGTGGGTATATAACGCATTTTTTTTCTATGTTGTCCGTCAGGCCCGTAGCCAGGATGAGGCAGACGAGGCAGCCGCCTCGTCTCAGATTTTGCGGATTTTTTTTTTTTTTTTTTTTTTGTGTGCCGGGAAATCGCGTCTATGACGATTTTGTTGTTTATAAACACGATTTATTTATCCCAATACAACATTTATCCCATTATTATTAGTACTTTGTTTTGAACTTCGAAATTTCAGTTAAAGTTTTTAATAGAGTGGGGGGGGGGGGGGGGGGGGGGTGGGGGGGGGGGGGGGTCTGCTCCGACAATGGCCGACAATGGCCGACAGTGTTACGTCTGGACTCTGGACCGATTGGCATTCTGAAATTTTAGAAGCCCTGCCGCAGGGGACATGGATTCCACATGTGGTTCCCACGAAACAGCAATTTGTTCCCTCAATTTATTAATTCGTTCCCACGAAATAGAAATTTGTTCCCTCAATTTATTAATTTCTTTCCACGAAATAGCAATTCGTTCCCTCAATTTATTAATTGAATTCGTTCCCACAAAATAGCAGTTCCCTCAATTTATGTATTTGTTCCCACAAAATAGCAATTTGTTCCCTCAATTTATTAATTCGTTGCCACAAAATAGCAATTTGTTCCCTCAATTTATTAATTCATTCCCACGAAATAGCAATTCGTTCCCTCAATTTATTTATTTGTTCCCACGAAATAACAATTTGTTTCCATCATATAACAATTTGTTCCTTCAAATTCACAATTTGTTCCTTCAAATTCACAATTCGTTCCCACGAATTAAGAAGTTGGGAATTTGAGGGAACAATTTGTTATATCGTGAGAACGAATTGTTATATCGTGGGAACGAATTGTTATTTCGTGGGAACGAATTAATAAAAAAGAATTCTACGTCCCTGCGGGGCTCCGTACAAATATGCCTGTGTCTGGGATATATTTGCCTTATAACATATACATTACACGTACATTGAAAGTTTATCACCGAGTACATGAAGTGGTCCGCCAACAATGGTGTATCAATAAATGAAATTGTCGCACAAACTGAAGTTTATCAAGAGGCATCTAGTGTTTATTTACTGAATAGAAGCTTTTGTATGGCCCTTGTATGGATTTGTTGACACAATTACTGTGAAAACATGATTAATAGAGCTCGGCTAATTTTCCAATGGCCAACTTACACAAGCAATTCAAATAAGACCATTTCTATTATGATTTAACCCTTACAGTGCTGAATTAAAAGTTGTCGTCTGCTGTTTATTTTTTATTTTTCATTTTTCTTATCAAAAACATGGTTTGACAGCACTTTATAATCACTTCCGATGGAAATGATTCTAAAATGCTGCCAAACCATGTTTTTCTTTAGAGAAATTAGAAACAACAGCAGACGACAGTTTTCGGTATCCGCCTTTCAAGGGTTAAAGTGACAAAATCTTGGATTCAACATATATTACTGAAAGAGACAAAAAATGCACATGATACTAAAGTACAGCAAAACGATGTTTTTGTTGAGAAAAATGGAGACTAAAAAAGAAACAGCAGACGACAAAATTTAATTCATCACTGTAAGGGTTAAAGCCATACAAGCTACATGAAAATAGCAAAGTTCTATGCCTGGAAAGGGAGATAATCCAAGATATGAGAGCTACACACAAGTTATCAAACTTGCCTTTATTACAACTTAAAGGTACATGCCCACTCAGTAGACACACAATCTTCTTTATATCAGAGACATCATCAAACCACACTGATATCAGGGGAGATTATCAGGGGCATATCATGCCTCATTTGCATATGAAAATAGCCTGATACCACCACAATTCACTGTCAGTAAAATAAATATTACTAAATGATCTGTATAGCTGGTACTCATAATGTTTAGAACTGGTGGAATAGTGTCACAATTATACACTTATTTAATTCCTAAAAAGAACATTTTGTGCCTAATGAGTGGGCATGTATTTTTAAAAGCTATACGAGCTACATGAAAACAGCAAATTTATAAAAGGGCATCGTTATTACAAAGCTAATCCCTAGACAGACATTGTGAGCAAATATTATGGAAATTGGTGAATGAGTTAATGAGTTATTGATAAAAACAGGGCCAAAACATAATCCCCCCCCACCCTCCATAAATTGGTGGGGGCATAAAATATGGATGATGACAAATAAGTATATGACTTACAGAAACAAAGATTAGTAGGTCGTCAAAAACTTTAACGCAAATCTCGGACACACACGGACGGACAGGGTGGTGATTTTCACAGGCAGATCTAGAACTACACTGGTTGCAAAACCCATAAGCCAGTCACAGTCACAAATGCGGTGGGGCAAAAGAAAGTTTATTACCTCAACTGCATTCTGCATGTCAAACGTTGGAACACCTCTCGGCTCTTCGATAGACATTTCCTCCTCTTCGATTCGTGATTTTTCAGCAAAATCTGCCACATACTCCTGTGGAATAGAAAGTGTTGATTCAGCATTTTTATATTTCATTACCAAATTATCTCCCCTGTTTGCTATTATTTAACAGTGCTCCAGATAAGGAATCAGTAATTGAGTATTGTCACTCCATCATTTCTGAAGCAATTGGGTATTTCAAAATAGAATCACACTACTGTTTACACATCAGCAGACCGAAATTATTCAATAGTTTGCTTCTAAATGAAAACACATCTTGGTATTTCATTAGAATTGTCTCCTTGGTGACAATTCTAATGAAATACCAAGATGTGTTTTCATGGAAAAAATAAGAAAATATGCTATATTTGTGGCCTGTTTGTTGTTTTCTGTAGCATGATAAAGATACCACAAATTTTTAATTGCTTTTTGATACTCACTACTTCTGATTTCAATTGGGTTTTTGCCAATTTTAATTGGGTATTTACACAAATACGCAGCTTATCTGGAGCTCTGATTTAACCCAATACAGATGGGATACAATTATAGTAGTATGAAACTACTGAGAGAAAAAATCGCTATTTTCTTTATTTCATCTCGAAAGTATAATGTGGTTACCACGCATTTGATGAGATGGTTCAAATGAGTGGTAACAACAAAAACCTTTATAGAGAAATTAACAAAATAATGAAACTTTTTCAACAAAAATTATTGAATCCTCAGGCTGAAATGGTAAACTAACTGGTGTCTCAATTTTATTTATCTCATAGTTGTGAGATGGATGTCTTGCCCTCTAGGCCACCATGACATACACAACATAAACAAGTTTTCTACTCCTACTTTCACATAGCTAAGGACTACTGCATGCAAAGATTGATTGATTGGGGTTTTCAGGGATTCCGCTGGGGAAAATAAAAAAATTGCCACTTCAAAAAAAAAAAAACAATTGGCGATAAAAAATTACAATTTTTGAAGAAAAAAAAATTGATTTTTTTTCCGAAAATTGTAATTTTTTATCGCCAATTGTTTATTTTTATCGCCAATTGCGAAAGTGGCAATTGACAGCGGAATCCCTGGGTTTTACGTCCATTCAACAGCACGATCAAATATACACGGGAATGTACCTGTATGGGGGACAATAATATGCGATTATCGCCTTGTTGTGAGGTCAATACGTGGTTTTATCGACCCGATAAATGTGATATCGACCGAGGACGCAGTCCGAGGTTGATATCACTTTTATAAGGTCGATAAAACCACGTATTGACCGATACGACGTGGCAATAATTGTTTTATTATCAATTGAGATATTCCCATATGTGTTCCCTTTTCAATAATATAGCATAAATATCCATTACGATTAATCGTGCTTTACGCAATTTTGGGCGCAATTCTTAATCATCATGTTCAGCAACGTTGCTGGTGATATGATTAGCAATGTCATGGATTTTAATGACGTCAAAGAGACTTTAGCCAATCCACAACGTCGCTCCGCGTTCAGATCAATATGACATTTTGAATCAACTTTCTCAGGTCAATATGCATTTATATCGAAGATAACGTGACCAGCATCTGACCTGCAATTGTAGACACGGATATTTCTTGATTGATAATAATTGGGGGTAACTTTTCAGCACTGAAAGACAATGTCTTGATCTAATGACAGTGCAGCCCCTGATCGGACTGTGCGGATACACAGTCTGATCTGGGACTACACAAGTTGCATTTAACCCTTAGAATGTGGGAACCGAAAATAGTCGTCTGCTGATAATTCATATTTTGTCTTTTCTCTGAGTAACAACATGGTTTGGCAGCATTTTCTAAAGTGCTGCCAAACCAAGTTTTTTATGAGAAAAATGGAAAAATAAAAAATATTCAGCAGACGACAAATTAATTCAGCATTGTAAGGGTTAACATAAGTCAATTTCTCCAGTTACAGCCGTATATAATGATTACCTGCTGAGTTTTCAATGCATAATGAACAGCACTCTTCACTAGGAGGTCAGTTAGCACCTCCTTCTGAACTGTGTGATCAAGGTCACCATAGTCGACCTCAAGCTGAATTCCGTCCTTGACACTCACGACCTTCACACTGTGGGCAGTGGTACGACCATCCTCCTCTCCAAGCTCATAGTCTATAATTAGATGTGGAATTCACAAAGTTTATAAATAGATGGGGAATTCTCATGATCTATAAATAGATGCTAGTCTCCTGACCAATAAATATATGGGCAATTCCGATGATCTATAAGATATCATGAATTCTGATAGTCTGTATTGATTGATGACTTAAATCTGTTTGACAGCAAGGTCATTTACAGACAAGGTCATTTACAGACAAGGTCATTTACCATCCAGGTTACAACGAAGTGAAAACTGACATTCCATTGGTCGGATGATGTCACGTGACGTTACCGAATGACGTCTGTGTAATGACGCAACGTGAACAAGTCTGCATTTTGTCCATAGATAACGACATCATCTGTGGTCATTTTCGAGGATAAAACATTACCTGATAAATAGAATACCAGGCAAGTACCTTTTGATATCAAGTGTATCAGGCTCGACTCGGAAACGGTAGGAATTCCTCGGCAAGCCTCGGAATTCCTACACGTAGCCTTGCCTGATAAACTTGATATCAAGAGACACTAGCCTGGTATTCTCTATATCTACAGACAGTAGCCTGGAATTTTCATATGAATTTCTGTTCAGCTCGGAAAGGGTAGGGATTCCAAAGCTCACATCGGAATTCCTACATGTTGCCTAGCCTTGCCTGATAAACATATTATCAACATACGCTATCCTGGTATTCTTGTTTACCCACCTGTTTCTTGTGGCTCCGGTGTAGCTGCTGCCGGACAAACTTTCTGGTGATATACCGGTAAGTGAAATTTCCAATTCCACAGGTATGTGACTTACATGTTCCCAAATGACAAAAGAATGTTATGTAGTAAATTTAAAATGCCTGTTTCCTGTGATAGAAGGTGTGACGTGACAAAAAATTCCAATTCCACAGGTATGTGTCATGTACCAAAATGATAAAACAAACATATGGCAAGTGAAAGGGTTTAACGTCCCACCAACAGCTAAGGTCATATAGAGACGGGACCACAGTTTAAAGTCTCATCCAACAGATCAAGGCGAGGTTTTAACCCACAACCTACGGATTGGAAGTCAGGTGTTCTAACCCCTAAGCCACAACCCATCCCTGCAAACATATGTATGGAGTAGATTTAAAATGCCTAACTCACCTGTCTCCTGTGACTCGGGCCGCACCCTATAGAAGGTGTAGCCGGACAGACTGCCTGGGGACATAAGCATGCTACGCATCAACTTGTAGGGGGCGGGGTAGTGTGACATGTCATCATTGAGGCGGCGTGACAGGTGAGGCAGTAGCGGGTTGTAGTAGAACAGCGATTTCTCCGTCAGGTAGCCTGAAATGATACAACAGTTTACTTAATATGGACAACAATCTAAAGATGCAGAGCTCCAGTTAAGGTGCGTAATTTGACCAACTTGGGGTGAAATTTTGTTATTTCTTCATCAAAAATGGCAAGTTGGGAGTGCTTTAGAATCGTCTCATTGAGACGATTCTAAAGCACTCCCAATTTGCCATTTTTTATGGAGAAATAAGAAATTTACCTCCAAATTACGCACCTTAACTGGAGCTCTGAATATGGTTTCTTATTCAACTCGAAAGTACATTTTGTGACCACCATTGGAAACATCTTGCCGAGACGGTTCAATTGAGTGGTCAGAAAATATGCTTTCAATGAGAAACAAGAAACATCGACTTGAAGGAGAGGTGGGTAGTGTGACGCAATTGTAGATTATAGTAGAAAAGTGATTTCTCCGTCAGGTAACCGGAAACGGCAGTTTCAGGATACACTAGTTTACTTATGGAAGAAAATCTAAATATTTATTTTTCAACCTCGAATGTACATTTTGTGACCACCATTGGAAACATCTTGCCGAGACGGTTCAAATGAGTGGTCACAACATAAACTTTCAATGAGAAACAAGAAACATCGACTTGTAGGAGGGGTGGGTAGTGTGACGCAATTGAAGATTATAAAAGAACAGCGATTTCTCCGTCAAGGACCCTGAAATGGCAACATGGTAGATAATCGACTGGCAACATAATTGGTTAATTGATTGGTTATTATTAAGACTATTAATAACATTCACAAATGAAGGATTCATGTTTAACTTTTTATCCAGGTTTTCTATCCAAAGTCAAAACTACTTTTGTTGACATTTCATTGGTTGAACGATGACATCACATGACGTTACTGAATGGCATCCGTGTAATGATGAAATGTAAACAAATCCATGTTATTTTCAATGAAAACTAAGTTGTATTTAGCGCATCCTCTAACATAATAATAAATGTTGTCCGAGACTACATATGCTAGTGTCTTTTGATATCAAGTTTATCAGGCAAGGCTAGGAAACGCGTAGGAATTCCGAGGCTTGCCGAGGAATTCCTACCGTTTCCTAGCCGAGCCTAATAAACTTGATATCAAAGACACTAGCCTAGTATTCTATTTATCAGGTAACGTTTTATGCTCGAAAATTACATTAGATGACGTCGTATTCTTTTGACAGAACGCGGACTTGTTTACGTTGCGTCATTACACTGACGTCATTCGGTAACGTCACGTGACGTCATCCGACCAATGGAACGTCAGTTTCCACTTCGTTCTAACCCGGATGTTTGTATCAGGTCAATGCCTGATACAGCACTATGTTATCAGTCAGTACGTATTCGGTCAATACAGGGCAGGTTACCTGATAAATAGAACAGCAAGCTAGTACCTTTTAATATCATGTTTATCAAGCTCAGCTAGGAAACCGTAGGAATTCATACTCACTTCCAAGCCTCGTAATTCCTACACGTTTCCAAGCCTCACCTGATAAACTTTTTATCAACAGACACTAGCCTGGGCCCGGTTGCTCAAAACTTATGTTAGCTTAACAGACTGTTAAATCCTTAGCAATGCTAAGGATTTAACAGTCTGTTAAGCTAACAGAAGCTTTGAGCAACCGGGCCCAGGTATTCTCTATACATTTGTTTGTTTAACCCTTACAATGCTGAATTAAATTGCGTCATCTGCTGAATATTTTTTATTTTTTCATTTTTCTCATCAAAAACTTGGTTTGGTAGCACTTTAGAATCATTTCCAATGTAAATGATTCTAAAATGCTGCCAAACCATGTTTTTACTGACAGAAAAGTCAAAATATGAATTATCAGCAGACGACTATTTTCGGTTCCCGCATTCGGTTCTCGCATACATTACCTTTACTGATGACTTTTTCCAACACGCTATCATCCCAGCTTTTTGTCCAGGTTGATAGGTATCTCTTGGCCGAGAATCCCGGCCGTATCTGTCGATCGAAGTAGTCGCGCCGTTTCTTGTGTACAAATTTGAAGTTTACTTTCCCCTGTTCGGAATCCTGTCAATAAAATGGGCTCAGTGAAATAAAATTGGCAATGATGGCTATACCAAAACTGGGTTTATTTCAATTCTGATGTGAGTACTTCATGATGACATTTTAACTCAGATAAACTATCGTAGTAACCAAGAACAGACCCGGAATATTCAAACACAGTTTAATTTGGGAACCGCAAATGATGTCCGAATATTTAGGCACAACACATTGCCAATTGTTTATTTTTATCGCCAATTGCGAAATTGGCGATCGCAAGCGGAATCCCTGATTGTATCAAAATACATTGTTATTGCGAACAATACTAACATTAGAAATATTGGGACACTTTTTGTTTTGTGAAACCATACAATTATGTGTTTCCCATCAGCATATTTAGGGTTATCACTATACATATACACAACCGCCTGTGGTGATCTTGCCGAGATGTTTAGAACATCTATTGACAATCTCAACTCGCAATCAAGCAGTTTGATTGGGTGAGTCTGAGCTGCAGCACAGCTCAGTCAATCAAACTGATTGATTTCAAGAACAATATCCAAATACTTTAGCAAGATTAGCGCAAGCCGTATGTAGTGTAGATGTTTTTGTTTGTTTGTTTGTTTATTGGTGTTTAACGGCCTATCAACAGCTAAGGTCATGTAAGGCCGGGCAAACGGGTTCGATCCCGTTTTAACCTGCTGCATTGGGGGGAAAATTCCAAAATCAGAACTGAATATTTACATCGAGAAACAATATATTCAGCCCTGAAATTAGAATAACCTGACCTGGTGGCAGGTCCATACCACACCAAAGTCACTTAGCCCCTTCCCCTAAAATAGGATTACGAATTATTGTAAAACTCACATAAGGGGTATAACCAGATTCAACTGTCACATACAAAATGCCAAAGACGTATGTGAGGGCCAAACCAGGTCTCCAGTCGGGATTCCGGTAAGGATGAACCCCGATCGTTAAATTAACCATCGCGTGCTCCCACCTGCCACCCACTAGTGTAGATGTTACTCACATTTGGCAAGTGACTTCCGTACGACAGTATACACTTCGCAAGATCATCAACTGTCCTGAGGTCCTGGTCGAGAGACGTAGCGGTCAGCTCGGATATTTCTGGTTCACCATCAGCACGATAGTTCCCATGTCTGTGTTTCATCGGCCTCTGGTATTGAGTTCTGTGAGCCATGTCCTCGGAAAACAAAAGCAACGCTCCTTTCCGGGTGGTGAATGTTTTCGGTAGATAGACCTTCTCCTTGGGTGGCATGTATCGGGATGATAGCTGGTTTCCATCGCTGAATCCATAGTGAGGCTGGATTGGCGGCAGGAAAAATGACCGTTCATGGTTCTCCACAAAGTTGAAATAATCCTGAAATTATAAAATTTGTGAAGAATTGATAACTGCAGCCAGTATTAGTTAGTGCATCCACATACAGTGTTCTGCCAAGAAATCGGAGATATGGGGCCAATGACCCCATGGGTAAAAAAAAGTGGGGACATTTTCAACAAGAGTAGTATAGAGGGATTCAAAATGATACCACCTAACGGTGGTATCATTTCTCCACCCTCTATACTACTCCACCACCCCCCGAAAAATCAAAAATTGGTTAACGAGGAAATTGTCTCCCACCAACCACGAAAAATTCAAAATTGGTGTCATAAATACATCATGTTGTTTTCACGTCCAATTGAACAGATAAAACAATAGTCTTAAAAAGGATTTATTTTTGACACCAATTTATGAATTTATTCTAATAAGTTTCTGATTTAAATGTGCCCACGAGTGATAGTTTATATTCCAACACCCCATTTTTCTCCTCCAATATAGATAATTTATTTCGCAGATCAGCAACTAATTCTACCAGCTCTAGTCTACCACGTTCACCTTTAGCTACCTGACAGTGTAGTTGCTTATGTCTACAAAGAGTTTGGGCACTAATGAATTTACAAGGGCATCTGGGGCATTGAAATTGCGGGGGGACACAAGGAATTTTTCTCCTCCAATATAGCTAATTTATTTCTACGATGTCGAATTGTAGTCCAATTATATTTGTGTCATAAATACCTTATGTTTTTTTCACGTCCAATTGAACATATAAATTTAATAGGTTATAATAAAAATATATTACAAAACAAAATGGATAATAAAATACACAACGAATTGGAATTGTATAATGACCTTGCTGAAGAATTTTACGCCGCTGTTTCTACAGTATTAAAACACGGTAAAATGACAATACTATGTGGTATCGAATACATGAAATATCAGCGTAATTTATTACGCTGCGATAAAAACGTTGAATTTACAATATTAAAACCGGCAATTATGTCGCCGGTATAAGTCTCAAATTTATGTAATGAAGCGACTAAATAGGATCAATAGGATCGTAGAAACACTACCGAAATATTATCAAACTAATTTTATAAAACAGTTTAAAATCAAAAGATTCGTTTACGGATATGCGTTTCTACAATATCGCTTTTAAACGAAGAAATTGAAAAATTATTAGAAGAAATTGGAAATTGAATAGAAAAAAACAACTATTAGAGAAAATGGATAATACAATACAATTGGAATTGAAAGTTTTTAATAATCTGTGTTGAAGAAATTTATGAAGAATACGGGGGTTATAATCCTATATATAAATTCTATAAAATGAGAACACTAGGCGATATCGAATACATGAAAATACCAGCGTAATTTATTACGCTCCGATAAAAACGTAAAAAGTTGCATTTACAATATTATACCGGCAATTATGTCAACTATACAATAGGCAAATACAAACATTAAGACGGATAATGCGTATCGGATATGAAATTAAGGTGTATTATATAAAATTGTTAAAACCAACGATTCGTTTACGAATATACATTTCTACGATATCGCTTATAAAGATATTAATTAATTTGTAAAAAAAAAATAAAAAAATAACAAAAGCCTCCACGTGCACAAACACCCCAGCGACTGGGCAGATTTCTAGCCGGCACCCAGCCACTGGGGTGTTGGGACCTTTCTTAAGCCCACACATCTGTTGGCTCACAGTCTGGTTTTACGGGTCGCCTTGAACCCCATTGCCAAGATTTCCTCTAATTAAGAGAAACCAAGCGAAGTAATGGAGAGCCTATGTGTGAATTTGGTTTCCGAAATTGCAAAGCTCTTAGGCAGAAATCTGTTAGGCCGGCACCTTTGAGCTACACAATTACATCTCCAAATACACACATATGGATAGACTGCTACCATTAAACACAGACGAGACGGACGTCATACCGGATCAACAACATAGCACACACGAGATGAGACCAATTGTTGTAGGTCAAGGTCAACACACATATATATACTCATCAGTTTCCTATACAACATACAAATGGTGTGCATATTATAATTATTTATTAATACCTATTGGCGAAAGAAAACATGTGATGGTTCGTTATTTTGTTAATTTTATAATTAATTTTATATTTTTTTTTTAATAATTTAAAGCTGAACACTCCCTATTATTACATAGTAATTAATTTATGTTGTAACGACAATGTTTCAATTACACGGGTTATGGCCCATGCGTAAATTGATAGCCGAGGTAAACAGAGCCGAATTTGTAATTCTCAGTGAAAAACACATGTTGTATAGGTATGTAAATTTGTTTACTGCACCAATATAATTTTGAAAAAATTAGGAAAATTATAAAATTAAGAATTTTTTTTTTAAATTATTATTTTTATTTTATTTTTTTTTTAATTATTTTTTTAAATTTTTTTTTTTTTTTTTATTTTTTTTAATTATTTTATAATGGTGCTGTAACATTTCCTCCGACTTTATTTCCAAGTTTTACCCTAAATTTATCCCAATCAGTACACTCAATTTTTGGCATGGTGGCGCGCGCCTTGATCCTTATATCATTTTTTAATTCTTCATATCTCCCCATTTCTTCCACCACGGATTCAAACTCTAAATTTGATATTTTCTTATCGGCCAACGCTTTGGACACCATAACGTCGATGCTATTTTTCTAGACCTAGCGAGAACGGATATTCTATCATGTTTTCTACTTTTTTCTCGAGTTTTCCACCCGCCCGCCCTAATTACCATACAAAGTGTTCCAGATAAAACGGTAATTCCATCAAAACCCCTGCAAGTGGAATCATTACAATTGTAGATAGCGTTGCAGCAGTCCCCGCCCCACACAACACAGAAACACTTGCCAGAACCGTACTAGATGCTTCAGCTATGTTTGCCGCGCGCCTATATTTATTAGAGTGTCTTTTTCTATTTGCACATTCTCTAACTAAAATATCCTGCATAGCGACGATATTATTCAACCTAAAATCTGAACTTTTTTCGTTAATTGAATACAGTGTTGGTGGAGTGGTATGAGAGTTGAATACAGTGTTGGTGGAGTGGTATTGAGAGTTGGATACAGTGTTGGTGGATCGGTATTGACAATTGGAAGCGGTGATTCGTTCATAGTTAAATTTATTTCAATATATTAGTATTTACACAATAAGTTCAATTAACAATGAGACAATAGTGGAAGAACTCTCTGAGTCACCGATTTTCGTAACAAAGTTAATAACACTACCTTGGGAAAGTCTAATTCGATCATCACCGGCAAACGAAACCACCGTCGAACTATCTCCAGAGATTTTAGTGACTCCAACCCCCCGTTCTTTCCCATCTACTACATATTTATAGCGACCGCGCCCACAGGTTTACCATTAGCATTAACGAGCAGACCGCCATTTGGACAACTTCACCTGCAGCTGTCATAGTGTATCCCCCATATTTATTACTCGCTTTGGCACCGAACGAATATTCATAGTGCCCCACAACCAATGGGCCCCGCTTCTCAGCCCAAACAGTTATGACCTTTCGTTTTGGCGTTTTCATTGTTTTCACTATTCCGGCAAGCGCATTGTTTGCGTTATATGCCTCAGTACGAATCTCATAAGAGGCCTCCTCAAGAGCTTTGGTCGCGGCTATACGAGCATGTTTTAGTTTATCGGTTATTTTTACATCTAGTTCGGTAAGTGTCGCTTCTCTGTTGAGAGAGTCCTCTAAGCGCAACGCATCATAAGCCTCCGTAATGGTTGCCTGGTGGCCTTCTAAGGTTCTATCAATACCCGACCGGGTCTCTTTTTGAAATTCGGTTATTTTTTCATCTAGTTTAGTAAGTGTCGCTTCTCTGTTGATAGAGTCCTCTAAGAGCAACACCCTATAAGCCTCCGTAATATCCGCCTGGTGGTCTTCTAGGGCTTTATCAATACCCGTTCGGACTCCATCAAGATCAAACCGGGTCTCTTTTTTAAATTCGGTTATTTTTTCATATAGGTCAGTAAGTGCCGCTTCTCTGTTGAGAGAGTTCTCTGAGCGTAACGCCCCATAAGCCTCCGCAATGGCCTCTTTGTGGTCTTCTCGGACCCCCCTCAACCCCAGACCTGGTCTCTTTTATAAATTCGGCTATTTTTTCATCTAGTTCGGTAAGTGTCGATTCTTTACTGTGAGAGTTCTCTAAGCGCAACGCATCATAAGCCTCCGCAATGGCCTCTGCAAGGTTAGACTGGTGGTCTTCTCGGACTTTATCTAATACCCGACCGGGTCTCTTTTTCGAAATTTGGTTATTTTTTTATCTAGTTCAGTAAGTGCCGCTTCTCTGATGAGAGTCCTCTGAGCGCAAACACCTCATAAGCCTTCATAAGGTCCGCCTGGTGGTCTTCTCGTGCTTTCTCAATACCCGACGTGGCCTCATTTCGAAATCGATTATTTTCCCGTCTAATTCAGCAAGTGTAGCTTCTTTGCTGAGAGAGTCTTCTAAGCGCAAGCATCATAAACCTCCGTAATGTCAGCCTTACGGTCTTCTCGGGCTTTATCAATCCCCAACCGGGCCTCTTTTCTAAATTTGGTTATTTTTTTACCTAGTTCGTTTAGTTCCGTATGCGTTTCTTCACGACTTTGTGTATTCACAGCAGGGCATATTCTCTAAGTTGTGATAGTAGACTCTTGTGAATCTCGTCCGTGGCCCTCGATATAGTTCTATTAATCAAGGCCTTTGTTTTTTGGGTAGTTAAGGAGTCGCCCTCTGTCGGGATGAATCCCCTTCTGCAGGTTCCAAATTATTTGAATTTGTCACCCAATCGGAAGAACTACCTGGTCCGTATATACTCATAATGTTGATAATATATATTACGAACATGCGTTTAATTCTAATTTTCTTAAAATTAATTAATTTGAAATTTCTAGGACGACCGAAATCGGGTAATCGTTCTTCAACTCTCGCCCTTTATCATCAAGAATATAAATCTTCAACTCGTGGATGTGTCCCGATTCCAAAAACTTTTCATCTCTGGGTGTGGGAAGTCTAACGTTACAGTCTCGCCATAGAAACAATCGCTGGCGGGCACAGTTTTCAGTAATGTGCTGGGGGATCCGTCTATCGTGTTGTACGATGTGTTCACCCGATCCAGGTGCACCCTGAGAGTTTTCGTGAAGGTGAAGTCCACCGGTTTATCACCGACGTACTCACCCGGGGTAAACACTCCTTTGTTTGAGGAGTATGTCTCTCTAAAACCGAGTTGAATACCCAACCCCGGGGAGACCACTACCTTATTATCACTGCTGATGGTCATTGTTGCGAGCCCGGTAGCATTCGATACTGTGAGGTTGATTATACCGTCAAGCTCTGAGTTGACAAAATCTTTGAGCTGTCTTATTCCCCACAGTCCGTGAGGCAGCTTTACTTCTAATTGTAGTCCATCCTTCACATAGTAAAACCATTCGCTCTTCCCCACATTCTGCCATCCAACGTGAAGGTGATTGATCTAAGGCCTACCCGGCGCGTTTTCCGCAGCAGTTGTCTATTAATTTTTGAAGTTCACAACTCCCTTTTTGAACATTAGTTATAGTAGCAAACATAATAATATCTTTCAATGGATACCAAAGCATTTAGCTTTAACTCTAATGTAAAGTACGCGGTCGAGGTAAATACACACAAAAAGACGTTGTTAACCGCCTTGTACACCCAACCGTAACGGTTAGACCGGACAGTGGCTTTGCCACCAACTTCCCTAACATCTTTGAACAATATAGGTTGCCCAAGATTACTACGATGGAGGTGGTAACGGCTGGAAAGCAACACCGATGCAGTTTTGGCAGAACCAAATAAATTTCGCTGTATGGTGCGCAAGCAGCCGGTGTGGAGTTTCATATAAAGACCATCTGACATCCAAGAATGTCATGCTCCGAAGTGTCTACAACTTTCACGTGTATTATACTATTAGGAGGATTCTCAAAGAACTAGGTATTTCACTACCTCAAGACGACGCCTGGGATCCCATTTCCAACACATATAACCGTATGGCCTTTGAAAGACTGTGTAACGAATTTTACGTTTCAAAAGACGCGGACTGGAGACAGAAAGCATTTCCTACCAGCACCGGCCTCGGGGACGTTCTCATTCACGGCCAGTCCGGGAATTGGACACAGACTGATTTTAGACACGATCACTCCGGTGACCACATCGTCAGTCGGAACGCCGGGAATTTTGACCCCGCGACTATGACTTTCGGGACGGAAGTGTCTGGAGGTCGACACTGTGGCGTGTTTTCTTGTAAAATGTTACCTCCGAAACTGGCTCACGTCGATTACATACAGCAGGCTGCTGAGGTTCAGAACGCGTGGGGTACATTTATGTTAGATTACGGGTCTAGGGTTCACGCAGGCCGGGGGGTTACTCGCGTCAACGACTCCATTCGCACGTACGTCTGGGCCATTCTCGGCGCACAGAAGCAAACTCGCAGTTCTATACTGGGCATGGGAACAGCGTTTGATGCACAAAAACAATTTTTGGCACTTGTAGAGGACGCCATCTCAGCTAGGGTGGACCTGGAGAAGGCGATCCAGAATTATCAAGACGTTTTGCAGAATGCCAGCACCCCAGTAGACTATGTATTTGGAATAGGTCTTTATATGGCGCCGAGCAATATGATACTACGAGACGACCCGGTTGACGGTTACAATAATCATATCGTAATCGCCACCGCCAATCAAAAAATCGGCCACAACGGTAACGTGAACACGGATATCATCAAGCGCACCCCCAACAGTGGAACCGATTTCATAAAACACAAAATGGATACACCTCCCCCAATTCGTAAATCGAACCCAGTACCCCCAATTCGTAAATTGGATGCACCATCGAGTTCCATCAACAGACCAATCGCGATTGGAGAAACACCAATCATCAACAATGTTGAAATTGGAAGCACAACACACGAGGAGGAGAAATTGGGGCTCGTCATCGCCCTCGTGGCGATCGGATTATTTACGCTTTGGTTGTAGGAACTCTCTGACAGAGAATAATAGGAGACCGGCGATTGCCACGATTAAAGCCCAGGTATTTTTGGCTAGCCATCCGGCCGTTTTTGATAATATAGATAGCAAGTAAGAAACGATACTTCCGATCAGTCCAGGTAGTGCGGCAGCCGCCTTTCCAGCTAATTTAGCTAGAAGACTGGCGAGGGCTTTTAGTTGTTTTTTTATCCACTCCTTGGCTCCACCGGATGGAGCGGGTGCTGGTGCTGGTGCTGGAGCGGGTGGTGGCGCCGCACCACCAGTGAAAGTTAGAACTATGGTCGATATAGTCATGCCGATAGCAACGAGGATGCTTGCTATCGTGACGCCCTGCTCTCTGAACAGAGTGCGAAGACGCTCACCGAGTGTCGTCTCCTCGTGCAGGACCCTCGAGATTGATTCGCGGATCCGACTTATTTGTGTGCGGAGAGCCTCACGGTTAGCCGAGGCGGCCTCCAAGCGAGCTTCTCTTTCATCCCGCAAAGACCGCAGGAGTTTGTTGATCCGCTCGGTAGATTCTCTATCGTCACCGGCTTCCTCCAGTTTTCTTTCTTCTAGCGCGATATGTTCATCCAGCGCCGTGAGTTTGGAGAGGTTAAGGACCAGTTCGCCGGACCGTTTGTAGAGCCTTATCGAGTCCACGGAGTTCTCGAAGAGGTAACGGTGGGTCATCGTTGAGTATTTTTCCCAATTGCGATTGGACGCTGAACGTGGTCTCCATAGTGTTAATAACGTCGGTGGCTATTTGAGGGACCTCGCTGAGCTCGACCGTTTCTATCGCGGTGGCCGTCTTCGCTATAGTTTCGTCGGTAGACTTTAGGGCCTCTACAGCGCGGGCCGGTATAATTGTTTTAACCCTCTTCCAATCCGTGAAGCCTAGTTCGTCCCTTATGAATCGGCCACCGCCCGGGTTTCCTGCAATGGTGTTTAGCGATAGGGGTTTTCCGGTCCTAATGTTGACTAATGGGAGATTTAGTGCTGCTCTTAGTCGCAATTTACCGCTCATAAATTTGAACTTGGAGTAGTCGCGACCGACAGAGGGGACCAGACCTTTTTCTGCTGCCAAATTGTTGTAGTAGTCGTTTACAGCTCCCTCAAGTAATTCCTGACTTTGACTAGTGGTAGCGTCACCCAATTGTGATTGGATTGGAACTGGAGTTTCTATGGTGGGTGTCGTGAGGGAATCCTCGAAGTTATCATCATCACCATCGAGGTAATCGTCTCTTCCGATTTCATCCATGTCAACATCGTAATCAGCCATATTTATAATTTTCTTAAAATTAATTATGTATTAAAGACAAAACCATACGGGTTTAATAGTTTCAATAATTTTGAAAAAATTAATTATGTCTTCGAGTCAATACGGTCGCAAACTCAATCCATACCGCAGACTGCGTGAGCCCCTCGGGGCAAAAGGCGTGAGACAGAGTGTCGTTATTACGAACAACCCATCGACGATCGACCAGAACCAGCAGCTCTTAGTCCGCTTCCCCAACCTCGGAGCTAACGACGTCATTGTTCCGGGTACTGTTCGCCTCGCTTTCACTATTTCGCTAACGTCGACGGACGCGGACCGAACCGTCGTTCAGCAACCTGGGTCGCGCCATCGTCAAGAAGACCATGATAAAGATTCTGGTAATGAGGTGATGTCGATCGACGACAGCGACGTCTACCATTGCTATCATGGACCTGTGGAAGACGTCACACGAGCTTGAAAACGCTGTCTATCAAGGTATTGACACCAGCAAAAATAAAAACGTAACCAAACTTAGAATCGGGGCTGCTAACAAGGTAGATAACAACGCGAGTGACAACGCGGTCGCGGGTGCTTACGGCAACCGCTTCTACATCCCGCTCGACTTTGAGTTGCTGGAGAGTCACATGCCCTACTATCAGATGCTTTGGCTGACCGCCTCGAATACGAACTAACGTTCAACGACTACGGCCGAGTTATCATAGCCACCGACCAGTTTATCGACGTATACGATCGATAATGTTTCGCTGGTGGAGTACGACATGGTCACGATGACCGAACTAGCGCGATTGATCAGAACCCAGTACGCCGGGCGCGTTGCCATACTTTACGACCGAGTTCTTCGCCATCGCAAGATGCCGAAAAACAAAAGCGACACATTGTGGAATATTAACGTCAACGTACCCGCCCGCTCGATGAAAGGTATACTGATGTTGTTCGAGGATGCTCGGTTCGCGTTCGGTGCTAGAAAAACCGACAGATTCTATAACCCCAAAATCACGAAGGTAGAGGTGACGATCGAGGGAGTCCCCCAATCAACTCTACAGCGCGGGTCTTCGCGCGCACCAGCAGTGGGATGAATAAGTAAGAAAGCAGTTTGCTGCCGGATCTAAGCGCTCTCCGGAGGTTTGCAGCAGTTGCTAAAGACCTGCATCTCTCGGCCGTCTCCCTCGCGGAGTTCCTGAATACCAAATACGCGTTATGGCTAGACATGCGAGCCAGCGACGATGACCAAATACACGGTAGCGGACGCCAAGTTGAGAACGCTAGTGAGGGTGTGACGATCCAGATAACCAAAGAGGCGGACGGAGCCGGGCCATTGAACGTGTACTTATATATAATTACAGACGCACAACTCAACATCGAAGATGGTCGATACGTATCAGCGATCTACTAATTCTAACGATTTATTAATACATAATTTTGAAAAAATTAAGAAATCTAGCAATCAATACCAATTCACGATTGGAGATGCTCACTCTGCCATAATATGTGGGCAGACAGGATGTGGAAAAACGGTTTTCATCCTCGACTTACTCGAGGGATCCTACCGCGATGCCTTTCGTCACATTGTGATCCTATGTCCCACTGTGCGGCACAACGATACTTATCAGCGGTGCCCGTGGATATGGACCGACCCTGAGGTATACGTTATTGACCCCGGTGATAGGCTTCACGATTGGTTGCGTGGTTTATACCAAATATTTCAGGGCGAGCCCACCCTATACGTGATTGACGATTGCTCAGCCAAGGCGGCGATGACCAAAAAGAAGGACATGCTCTCCGAGCTCGCATTTTCTGGCCGCCATGCTAGGCAAAGCGTATGGATATCCACTCAAAAATACAACGCCGTCCTCAAGGATCTGCGCGAGCAAACGAAATGGGTCGCCCTCTTTCACTGCAAGGACCGAGACTCATTCGATGACTGTCTTCGAGAGAATGACGTTATCCCAACGCGCGAGGAGCGCCTGGAGGTTCGACAGATACTTTCGAAAACTAAGCACGCCAAGCTTCTGCTAAAGACTGATCAACCAACTGCTTATAAAGTTATCAACTAAATCTAACGATTTATTTAATAATTAATAATTTTGAAAAAATTAGGAAAATTAGGAAAATTGCAAAGTAATAAGCTATTGCAATGCTTAGCAATTGCTGAACAAATGCTGAATAATGCTGAACAAATGCTGAATAATGCTGAACAAATGCTGAATAATGCTGAACAAATGCTGAACAAATGCTGAACAAATACTGAACAAATACTGAACAATGGTTAACAATGTTAACAATTTGGTGCTCCGCTGCGAGCTTTGTTGCGAGCATAATGGTGATCATAAGTATCGGGTGGTGCGCATTTATTATTTTTGTAATAAATAAATATGTAAAGTGATGAGACTTGTTAGAATAGTTAAATTAATTTTAAGAAAAATGAACTGCGACGAACTTCTCGATCAGCTAATAGAAGAAACCTCAACTCCGACTGCCAACAATAATGATCCGACAGAGCAATCGGAATCGGGGGTTGGTATTGGGTTGAGTGCAACGACTCCGAATGAAAATGAAAATGCGGCGCGACGAGAGCGGCTAGCTGCGCTGGTTGCTGGGGGACAATCGGAGCATTATCTCGGTAGGCGTCTCTCAGTTTTTCAGGTGGATAAGATGTCAGATGCGGAGATCGATAAAATGTATGCGCGATACGAATCCAAATTGGGAGCAGAGATGACAAAAACTCTTGGATCGGCGGCTATTCATTTGTACGCTACCGCCGTTAGTAGACTTCTCCCTATACCAAACACTGCGGGGTTGATTGATGATCTAGAGACTGACCCTTTTATAGGACACACTCTTAGAACGGCATGCTGCTCAATTTATCACAAGTTTGGAATGTACTTAGCTCCACTAACAACCGCGTTGACCACGGGTAAACACTGTCAATTTGGACATATATGCCCACGAACTATAAGCTCAATATTAATATTATAAATGATGACACAAGACACACCCACGAGAGTGACGGAGTTGAACCAGAATTGCTCCAACACAATCGAACCAGAGTGTTACTCCGCCACTGGATGACTACCGCATATAAAAAATCCAAAAGACAGGCAGCTGGCGGGCGGCGGCTGCCACCCGAAAAGTTAAACAAGATAAAATACTCGCCGAGCTTCGAGAGGCTAAACTCCAATCGAGATTGGGGTTGCAATCGGGGACGGAGACAGCAAAACATCTGAATACAGAGTTGAGTACAACAACACCCCCAATTCACGAATTGGAAGCACACTCAACACCCAATACCAACTACCGTTGGAGTTGGGCGAATCCGATTGAACCCAAATTCGTGAATTGGAGTTGGGGTGTTGGTGGTGGTCTGGCAGTTGTTGGTGCCCTGTGCGTTTGGAAATACCCCAAAAAACAACCAGCCAGTGTTCAGAAGAAAGTTACGAAACACCAATCATCAACAATGTTGAATTTGGATGCGCCCCATTTAAACATTGATCGCGACCCATTTTATATGCAATAATTAATAACAATGGCTGAACAAGATGGTAAAATGTTAGTGAATCGCTTTATCACGCCGTGGTGATATCGGGTTTCAGTATCGGGTAATGCTCGACTATCAAAGATGGCCCTAGGAGGAACCGCTCCCAAATTGGACTTTACTGTGAGAGACGTAGGGCTCGCGACCTTAGATGTAGCGGCCGCAGTTTGGACCCGAGATTATCTAGTTAAAGCTGGAATTCTACAGTTAATATATGGAAATAAATGGCTTCAATTCGCAGTAATAGTAGGTGGTGCGCTTGTAAAACGCATTGGCGTTCAGCGGTAGCAACTTTATATTCTCTAAAATGAAAGCTCGAACGTGGATGAGGAGCGTAAGCGTCATGATTTAGCTGTAGAACAACTCAATAGCGCAAAGGAAGCATGGTCGAAAAAAAACGAACCGCCATCTGGACTGGTCAATGAAGAGCTTCGCCGCGAAAATCACGCCGCGCAAACTTTTCAGAACGTTGAAGAAGCCAACCGCGAGTACGCGCTGGCATATCCGCACAAAAGTCTCGATCCAATGGATCCCGAGCCCCCAACTTTCAGATTTCTATGTACCGTCAGAGCCCCAAAAGGACCGCGAGATCGCGTTCATTCATCGTGGAATGGGTGGTGTGGTGGGTCTCGCCGGCTAATTATATTCAATCGAGATTTTAAATTAATTAATTAAAACAATTTTTTTTTTATTTTTTTTTATATATATATAGAACGATGTTAGTTGACGAACTTTATGACGCTATGATCGATGTAGGCTACACTGCCCAAAAACATCGTTTACCTGGTGCAAAGAGTATGATTCGTCTGGCCCGAGATTGTCTCGAGACGTGGCGCGAGGACGAAAAAGCGGCCACACCCTTTTCGCAAAGCGGATGTTAGATTCCTCCATCAACAATGTTGAATTAGATTCCCCTCTCCTGTTCCAACCCAAACGCGATTGGGGCTGCAGCGAAACTTCCAACAAAGGTTTATTATTAACGACGCAGTTACCGGACGAACTGGCGAGGGCATGTTGGAGATTGTCCGATATATTAGAATACTTCGCATACGATGAACACGCGCAAACTTGATACCAAACTAACGCGCAAGCTGTCGAATACATACTATAGCCCCCGCGGCTACTGGAAGGGACTCGCGGCCATCAAGAACCTCGCGGCGGCGACCAAGGTTTCAGAAAACGCTGTCAAGGAATGGCTCAAGAAGCAGGCCATCTGGCAGATCTATTTACCCGCGCCTCACAATATTCCGCGCCCAAAATTCGACGTTCCGGTGCCGAACCAAGTTCACCAAGCGGATCTCCTGTTTCTCCCTCACGATCGCGTCGGTCGCAAAACGTACAAGTACGCACTGACAATCGTTGACGTAGCGAGTCGTTACAAGGGGCTGAGCCGTTGGCCACTAAAGAGTCTAAGGAAGTGGCCGAGGCTCTTTCCCGAATATATAAGAGGAGTCCTCTCAAATGGCCGAATCTTCTCCAGGTCGATCCCGGCCGCGAGTTCATGGGCGCGGTCTCTCATCTATTGTCTAAGCATAAAGTTTCTATCAGACGCGGCCGCGTCAACATCCACCGGGACCAGGGGATCGTGGAACGCTTCAATCGAACCCTGGCTGAGAGACTGTTCGGACACCAATACGCTAAAGAACTTGTAGACCCTCATTCGCGATCGACCGAGTGGGTGGCCAGACTGCCCGCCGGTGGTCTCCACACTGAACGGAGAGGTGACCAGATTGATAGGTAAGAAGCCTGTAGATGCTATCAAGTTTAAAAGGGTGACGAGCAAGCCCTCTGCCGTCTCGCGCGGCGACCAGTTGGTTTAGAGGAGCAGCGGCTTCCATCAGATATTGACGTCCGGTACCTCTATCAACCGGGAGAGCTCGAAGTGGTCAGCCGCCGCGCGACTGATCCCGTGTGGTCAATGAATGTATATCATCTGGATCGCTCTATTACCAAACCTGATGAGCCCGTGCTCTATTATTTGACTGATGGTCCATCTCGCGGTTTTGTTCGCGAAGAACTTCTTATGGTGCCTTCTGACACCCAGCTACCCCCGGATCGTCAGATTCTTTAGAGATGTTCGGTATGTATTCCGTCTGGTAACACGCGTCTTTTATCGTAGTACGCCGAGAGTCCTAATTTTTTTTGACAGTACGTTTTCATAACACCGTCTTTCATTTTAAATCCTCTATTTTGCGCTACATCTATAATGTGTTTTCCATCTTCTGTAGTTTCACTTAGTACTCGTTTATATCTATCCCAATTTAAATTGTTAGTTCTCTTGGACATTCCTTTCGCAGAGAGTTTTTAATTAATTAATTTGTTCCAAATTATCTTTAGTGAAATTAATTTTTTCTACGAAATAACACTTACTAGATAACGCTATCGCCCTATCCCCGCTAAATTCCATTTTGAAAAGTCCGGGCTCTCTTTTCGCTCCATTTATCCCAAGCCAACCATTTATTTTTTTCTTTTTCAAACTCGTCTAGTAAGTTAGGTCTAATCAATTCCTCTATCGTTTTTCCACTAACTCCTATATACATACTATCTGTATCCATCTGTATTAATTCAAAGTCTTCTCTTTTTACGTATTTATCTAGAATTCGTAGTAAAATTCCAACATTCTCAATTTAGACTAGTTGATAAACCGCTATTCCACATGGAAGGGGCTCTTTACTGCACACCGGGGTTTTCGGGAAGATATTTCGTACGCATCTCCTATCTCTTCCAAATCATCAAAGAATGCAGATCTTAACGCTTTGTCAACACAGGTTTCGTCTTGTGTATATGTTCGTATTTAAATGTCTCTCTTTTGCCTCTATCATTTTTCCACAACACGAATTTGCCTAATAATTTCATTATATCCGCTACTGGTTTCTTATTTGGTTCTACATCGCCTGTTCGTCTTGCGCTGTAACTTCTTTTGCGAACCATTCGAAGGGTTTACCACTAATATAATCTATAACACGATGAACTCCCGTTATTTCTAGGCCGTGTTTTAAATACCATTTCAACAGTGGCGCGTACAGCAATACTTTAGTGGCCGACATAGATCCCACCAATTTTCTTCCATTTCCTCTAGTTCTTCCAGTATCTTCCAAATATTTTAACATGTGTGTGGGAACTTCATCAACCTCTACTTCTCTGTTTATAAATATTGGGGACATTTCAGAAAACTTATGTTTTAAGTTGTGTGGAACTTCTATATCCACCTCCGCAAAACCCAAACCAGTCTCCAGATAAAACTCTTTTACAAAACTTTTTAATAAATTTAGGGTTATGTGGGGTAGGGGCTATATGGTGTATAGTTTTTCTCTCCCACACGGCATCTCTTTATTTAACGTAGATAAATATAACGCGTTTGCATCGTACAAAACAGCCTTGCAAGATTTGTTAATTTCATTTGAGGAATTAGATCTAATATTTGAAACACCAGCTTCTGCATATCGTGTAAATACTATTGATGGACCGCCAACTAGAGCGTCCTTCATCATTTCGTATGTTTTCTTCTTTTGGTGCATATAGAGCATCCTCCGGTATAATCGTCTTTGAAGATTTTTGTTCTTTAATGGTTCCTCTCAATAAATATTGTATAGCTACTCCAGGTAGTGTTACCGCATCTTTGAAAATATCCACACCTCTGTGTTTATAAAATTCATTCACACATTTTTTTCCACCGCTTCTAGGAACGGTGCTAACAATCATCGTAAATCGTTAATAAATATTTCAACCAAATCTCTGAAAGTTTTCATATTATTTTCTTCGAAAATTCTACGACATTTACTTAATTCTGTTTCGTCTATTAACATTTTCCCAGATAGTTTGGAATACCAATTCTCTATATCCGGTAGTCCTGGGTAATCCAGTTTGTCTGGAGAATCGAACCACTCATAAGGAAAGAAAGATTTCTGTCCTTTGCAGTCGTAGGCTTTTATCCAACTATCATAACTTACTTACCACAGGTCCTAGATAAAGTATTACATCAAGAAATCTAAATTCTGGAGTAAATAGAAATATTGTTGCGTTTGCACGTTTTCCGACCATTACTTTCTTGTTGTTGATGTCAGTTCGCCTACTAGGTATTTCTTTATTAAGTTTATATCGTACTTACTGCTGTTAAAACCTATAACCGGTACTTGCTCTATCCACTGTTCGATCTTGGCGATTTGGTTTTTACGTAAATATTCCGTATTAAACTTATATCTTGACCACACTTCTTCTCTTATAGCTTTTCCCCTGACTTTCAAATCTTCTATGAATTTTTCTATAAGTTTTGCGGATCTTTATCACAAATATGAGTTACTGTTCCTGAGAAATTATCTCCTATACTAACGCTTGCCGGAACGTGCTCAGCTTCGTACTCTAAACTATTACCGTAGTTTCAACTTCTGGCTGGAGATACGCCTCAAAATCGTATACTATCTGATATGGATAAAGAGTAGTGTCACAACCGATCTTTATATCTTTACCCGTTCTTTGGAATTCGCATTCCCACATAACTACTAGGTTGAATTCTTTGCTTTTTCTAATAACTTTCTTTATCTCTTCTCATTGTGGATGCGCGTTCTTCTTTTTATGCTTTGCATGAATCTCACACCCGTGCCAGTAACAGCCGTGATATTGATATACGGTATTGGTTTCTGGACAGTATCCATCTACCGAGCTCCTAAAATCCATCTTTCACCTCCGTGTCCGCACTGTTCGTGTGAATGTGAATTCCCTCCCCCCCGCTTTTCCACAGAATACATCCAATCGATCGCCCCATAACTGTTAGAACCTTTTGGGTAAAACGCTTTCTCGAACGACGAACGCGGCGCTCTAAATAATTACCATCACATACTATTTTTGTCTCACCTTTCATACATTTTGGTCCGTGTCTCTTCATATTACTCGCTGTCGTGGAATTTCTGTTTGCAATTATCGCAGGCGTAAATTTTAGATAGGTTTTTAAGGTTTTTTATCAGAAATGCGTGATTATTAAACAGTCCTATTGTCATTGGTTTATTACCTATTGCCTTATAGTGTGCTGGTAACCTTGTAACCTTTTTCAACCACCATACATTACATTCGGTGGGTTGATATACTTCTATACCGATTTTAAAAAACTCTTCAAACCTTTTTACAGATCTGAAAAAGGAATTGGTGAAACCACATTACTACCAAAATATTGCTTACTAAGTTCTTTCGCCTTTTCCTGTACATCTGTCGGGTCTTTTATCTGTCATATGCATAGCTAGACACCTGAACAGACAAAGGTCGTCATTATACTTATCTAAAGAATACATCCTTTTTTACCTTTTTTATTCTTCAGCCATTCTGGAAGTTCTCCTCCTGCCGCTTCTTTGGATGTAGTCCCAAATCTATTCCCCTACTACCCGTGTATTAGCTTTACAAAAACCTCTACCCATCTTACAAACTTCCACTTTGTATTTGGCTGTCTATTTTATCGGACATTATTCGTGTTTGCTCCTTATCTGACAGCCATTTTTTAACGGTTTTCATTGATGATAGTGGTTCGCTACCACCGAGATTTTTGTGAAATATTATAGTTTTAGGTTTTCCATTTTTAATTTCCTCCATATGTTCTAGCTTGTAAGAATATGAATATCTCAAATAAAAATTGTTGTTAGATACGGAGCGAGTTTATCGGACATGCGTTCAGACTCGTTAATGTTAATGTTTTTACGAAAGGATAATGTAACTACCCTCTTCCATTTTCTACCTTTTCCAATGTTTCATCGTGAGCCCCCAATATTTCTTCACCTTTTTCCACTATCGCGCTAAACGATAGTTTTTTCTTATTATTATTTTGGCGTCTAATTTGGGACAAATTATTTGTGCTTGAAGGTTTGATTACACTAGCCCTTAACCCCGCAATACTTTCTTTTTGAATTCTGTTACCTACTTCCTCCGCTTTGATATATCTTTAAAGGCTCCTCGTTTGTGGGCGCGGGTAAACCGCTTCATAAACGCCTCATTCTTTGTGGCATTTATCAGCTTTGTCAACCCCCTAACTCTCAACCGTTTACTATAAGTAATCCCTAGAGATTCGGCTTCTCTTCTCAAACTTTCTATTTCTGCTCTAGTTTCTGACGTTATCATATTTTCTGTAATATACTTTTGTATAACCTATGAAATTTATCTGTTCAATTGGTCTTGAAAACATTATGTTTTTTTCACTTCTAATTGAATATAAACATAAACATATACATATATAATGGAGTGTGAGACTTGTTGTAAGACGTTTACGCTGTAAAGAATATCTACGAAGGCATCTAGCGAGACGTAGAAAAATTCCTTGTGTCCCCCCGCAATTTCAATGCCCCAGATGCCCTTGTAAATTCATTAGTGCCCAAACTCTTTGTAGACATAAGCAACTACACTGTCAGGTAGGCTAAACAGGTGAACGTGGTAGACTAGAGCTGGTATAATTAGTTGCTGATCTGCGAAATAAATTATCTATATTGGAGGAGAAAAATGTGTTGGTTGGAATATAAACTATCACTCGTGGGCACATTTAAATCAGAAACTTATTAGAATAAATTCATAAATTGGTGTCAAAAATAAATCCTTTTTAAGACTATTGTTTTATCTGTTCAATTTGGACGTGAAAACAACATGATGATTTATGACACCAATTTTGAATTTTTCGTGGTTGGTGGGAGACAATTTCCTCGTTAACCAATTTTTGATTTTTCGGGGGGTGGTGGAGTAGTATAGAGGGTGGAGAAATGATACCACCGTTAGGTGGTATCATTTTGAATCCCTCTATACTACTACAAGAGTTGTCAGAAGACAACGAAGCTCGCCTGTTGGCAGCCTTCATTCAAACTTGTCACAGTTGTATAACAAACATGAATATTATATAACTTGACCTTGGGATAAGGAGTGTGCGGTGGACCTTGACATTGAGGTCAGTGGTGGAAGGTGGGTCATGGATTTGATATAGCATGATATAGCATATTAAGATGAATGCATGTATGAAATATCAATGCGCTCCCTGAAAGGAGAAGGAAAACAAAATTTAACCCAGCGTTAAGTTTATGAACACAGTAAATTGGTAATTTTCTACAGCATGATAGCTATTCACATGAGGAATGCATGTATAAATGTGCTAAGTTTGTGACCTTGGCCTTGGTGAAAGGGGTGGTTCGGGGTGGGTGGGATTTGCTGTAGCACAATATATCATCAGATGAATGCATGTATGAAATATGAAGGTGTTCCCTGTAAAGAAACAGAAGTTATAAAAAGACATTTACTCCAACGTTAAGTTTATGATGTTGATCTTGGGGAAAGGGGTGGGGTGGGTCATGGATTTGCTGTAACACAATAGAGGATCATCAGATGAATGCATGTATGCAATATCAAAGCGTTCAAAGTGTAAATAAAGAGACGTTACACAACATTTACCCCAATGTAAAGTTTATGAACATGCTAAGTTTTGTGACCTTGACCTTGGGGTAAGGGTTGGGTAGTGGGTTGTGGATTTGCTACAACATGATAGAGGGTCATCTGAGGAATGTAAGTATGAAATATCAAGGCGTTCCATCAAAGGAAACAGTTGTTATCAGACATTTACCCCAACGTTAAGTTTATGAATGTGTCAAGTTTGTGACCTTGGGGTAAGGGGTGGGCGGTGGGTCATGGATTTGCTATAGCACGATTGAGTATCATCAGATGAATGCGTGTATGAAATATCAAGGCGTTCCATGAAAGAAAACAGATGTTATAAGACATTTACCCCTACGTTAAGTTTATGAATGTGCTAAGTTTGTACCGACCTTGAAAGGGGTGACTTGGGGATTAGGGGTGGGGGTGGGGGTTGGTTATGGATTTGCTATAGCACGATAGAGTATCATCAGATGAATTGCATGTATGAAATATCAAGGTGTTCAAAGTGTAAAGAAACAGAAGTTACACAACATTTACCCCAACGTTAAGTTTATGAACATGCTAAGTTTGTGAACTTGACTTTTGGGTAAGGGTTGGGTGGTGGGTTGTGGATTTGCTACAGCATGATAGAGGGTCATCTGAGGAATGTATGAAATAGCAAGGCGTTCCATGAAAGGAAACAGACATTTACCTCAACGTTAAGTTTATGAATGTACTAAGTTTGTGACCTTGACCTTGGGGTAAGGGATGGGCGGTGGATCATGGATTTGCTATAGCATGATAGAGTATCATCAGATGAACGCATATTTGAAATATCAAGGCGTTCCATGAAAGGAAACAGATGTTATAATACATTTACCCAACATTAAGTTTATGAATGTGCTAAGATTATGACCTTGACCTTGGGAAAGGGGTGGGCGGTGGGTCATGGATTTGCTATAGCACGATAGAGTATCATCAGATGAATGCATCTATGAAATATGAAGGCATTCCATGAAAGAAAACATTAAGTTTATGAATGTGCTAAGTTTGTGACCTTGACCTCGGAGTAAGCCTGGGTGGTAAGTCATGGATTTGCTACAGCATTATAGAGGGTCATCTGAGGAATGCATGTATGAAATAACAAGGTGTTCCATGAAAGGAAACAGAAGTTACAAGACATTTACCCGACGTTAAGTTTGTGGATGACGCTGACGCGGACGCCGACGATGCCGGGGGTATGCCATAAGCTCTTCTGCACTTCGTGCAGGCAAGCTAAAAATGATGGGGTCACACATGGTATTTTGAAGAAAAACACTGCTTCGAACTATTAAATATCAGCAATTAAAGTAATTAATAGTTTGAAATAGTGTTTTGCTGAGCCCGACAATGGACTTGCAATAATTAATTCATGTAAATTTTCAGCATGTTGTGACTGTGAAAAAAACATGGAAATAAACATTAAAACATGATCATGATGTATTTGTAGTTCTTTATCATTCCATCCGCTCCCAGACAATACGCGCATTTCAAACGGCTTTTCTGATTGGCGGACCAAAATAGTTCGCTTTATACTTGTATCACTTATGTAAATATACCATCCAATGAAAACCGTCGATAGATGTATAGCTAAGCGCTGTTGCTATGCAAATTTTACATTTCCGGTACATTTCACGAGCGCCCCTAACACAGTTCTGACTTTTTTAATTTCACAACCCGCAAACTCGGACCGAATATTTAATGCGCCCGGGCTGTTGGCCCATCGGTAATTTTTTTCTTGCGCCATTGACAATTTTTCCGCGCCGATCCCGCGTCCTTGGCAGAACACTGCACATATATAGCGGATCTTACATGAGTGATGATTTAAAATGATATTTATTCATATTAAATCAACACAAATGTTAGATTCTATTCATTGCATAAGCACATCGTCATAATTTGAAGCCATATTGATTGCCTAACATGTTTTCTGTAGCGGACTCGTTTGCATATTTATTACACTAGTGTAATATGACTTTTATTACACTGTGGTATTATGCAATAACATGGTCTAACACAGTGTGGTTTATCTGTGGCCGTGACTGGAGAAGTGCGACCAGTGTAACCCAGACCAGGGTCAGCACTTTTCATCAGTATTTTCAGTGAAAAAGCCTTCACGCTTTTAAGAAAACAGATTTTGATCAGGCTGTTGGAGTGCAGTTGTGGTTCAGGAGCTATACTGTGACCAATGTAGCTTCTGATCAAATACTCCTGTAGCCTGATAATGATCTATATTGCTTGTCAGAAGCATGATGGGCATTTGACTGATGGAATGGCGAACAGGGTAGACCCTGATCAGACTGTGTGGATGCACAGGTTGATCTGGATCTGCACTGGTCACAAAACCCAGAAACCACATTTCCCAGTCACAGCCACATTTCAATAATACATAGACACATCTATAGATAATCCATCAGCATGAATATGGAGGTCAAAGCTGACACTAATAGACATTACGCAAACACGTCTTATTTGGAATTAATAAATCACTGAACTACTTTCGGCAAGGGAGATAATCAATATCACGCGAACTATTTTCATACGAGCCAAGCGGATTGTTCTGTTTATGATTAGGATATATAGTTTTAAGCTATCTCCTGTGATATATAATGATACATTACTTTGTTATGTTATGGGTACTAATACATGTTGTTTCAATAGCGTATCTCTGTAACGATATTGTTGTAGATGGAGTTGCAAATAATTTAATAATTATTACGTTCAAATGGTGGCGTAATACTGATAGCACTTCTGTATAACTGTGATTGTCATAAATGGCGCAACAGTCGTGAGGTTAAGGTCGCCGACTTCAATGATTTAATTACCGATTCCCGAAAGGGTCGGGGGTTCAAACCTCGACGTGGTATAATTTTTTTTTCTCCATATATATTATTTTTGTGATTTTAATATTTTTTAATATCACAATTTTATGATTTTAATAAAAATACCTATAAATTGATAGAAACTTACCAACAATTAAAGTGTCTGTCTTTAAGTAATATATACACAGACAGTTTGTTACTGATGTTTTAAGTTTAAGTAATATATACACAGACAGTTTGTTACTGTTTTTTTAAGTTTGAGGTACTGTCTATACTGTCTATACCATATAATGTTTTACTGTCCCAAAATCTATTTTTTTTGGCTGTCACAATTAATTAATTTTCGGACAGCAAACATTTTTTTATGAATTTGAAATAATTATTGTCCTCCATCTGCTCACAACACTGTTCGAACTGCGCCTGTGGCTACCACAATCAGAATTCACTGGCCGCAAACACAGTAGCCATCGGTGTCTATTTATTAAATTATTATTTTGTATTTAATTTGAATTCCGCGTGAACGCTGCATTTTGTGTCAACACCATTTACAGAAAATATTGGTGATTTTCTAAACGAATATCGGAGAAATGCGGCTATATATTTTGTAAATTTTCAACACCATTTACGGAAAAAAGATTACTGATTTATTAAAACAATATTGGCACAACTAAATACGGTGATAGAATTTTTGTCAACTTTTCAACACCATTTCCGGAAAATATTACTGATTTTCTAAAAACAATATCGGCGAAGGTGTACTGAACTACTCTTTATTTTAAATAACCAGCCGTCTAATAGATCTGTGTATAATCGAGAGTATATCGTTAATTGTCATGTTGTCTCCGACAGTGAGGTGTTGCGGCACACATCAAAACGACACGTCAAATTTCAAAACATTGCCTAAGGGTCACAGCTGTGTGGTGTCATCAGATCAACACCTCGTCACACACAACTACGCATTATCGATTTTTTCCCCCGCACAAAGCGACGTGTATTTACAACTAGATCTGTGTAATGTGTCGGGTGTAGCCAAAGACCATACATAAATTCGTAATTAGTCACAGATGTAGCCTTAAAATATAATCGATTTCCTTAAATTACGTCCGCATGTTGACAGATATTTCAGAGCAGACGTCATCGTAATTTGCCGTTATTTATTTCCAAAATTAACCATATATTCTGTAAATGGCGTTGAAAGTTGACAATAAATTAAGACCAGATCAGTACGTCAAATCGCTATCGACGACAACTGACGATCCGATGAGAGAGTAATACCGTTTAAGCGTATCCAATGTTAAATATACATCGTTATTTTTTTATGACTTTCGTAGTTTTTATACCGAGAAATTCAAACCGTTTCCAATTATTGGGGAACATAATATCATGATTAGCACATCGTTTCACTAAGCGGGGCTACTCAGGAAATGGGATCACACGGTCAATTGTTTACACTGGATTAATGGCGGCCTCCATGAGGTCTCAGGTAAATCTTATTTTTCAATAATACGACTGTGGTTTCTTCCTTTTAGTGATAACCATGTTCCAGCCGTTAACACTTATTTAGCAACATTACTTAATATGTAGTTAGTCTGAACATTCTGCAGAGAAATCTGAATTGGACGGAATCGAGCGTTGTTTAAACTTAGTCCGGTTCATATTCACAGGTCAAAATATGAACTGAAAATGGCGCTTTGTGTGACAGAAATCCGTACGCGGACGAATACAAAAATATTTTGTTATAAATATCACATACAGCGAAACAGCGGTAGCATCTACTGTTTTAATAATATGCATACATATTGTAATTAATGTTTAATAGTGATATACTTATGAATAATATACGATACTATGGTTTATACTCCAGCACTATGTTTTTAGGCTGTGTGATTTGCCTCAATATAAACTGGATTAATTAATACTTATATTCATGCGCTTCATGACATCATTACATTTAAAATATACAAATATTACTTAAAGGGGTACCGATATGATACATTTTAATAATATAAATATTGAAAATACACATTACAATCGCTTACAACATAAGTTAATTGATTGAAAATAGTCACTGCATCGTGACCTATTTGACCGCATTACCTATTGCGCCAACCTCATCAAACCCGCTGTTTACATAGGTAACCGGGGTTTTGGTGAGGTAGGCTCGCTAATACAATGTTTGCGTAATGGATTAGATCGAAGCAACTCTACAATGTAAAAAAAGCAGCGCATGCAAGCTGGTAGAGAGTGGAATTATAGCCGAGTTGTTACAACGTCCGACTGTCACTCCGGCGGTCCGTATCTGCCAGTTATTGCATTTTATCCCACAACACAGTGTGTATGTGCTGTGAAAACACAGTGCCGTGAAACATTTTTGATATCCTGTCAATATGACCTAATCACTGCGTACGAGTATGTGCGGTTGTCATACTAGTCGATTTTCCAATTTTGACAATGCGGCTGGGGTGATTTTTTACATTTTAAAGCTATTTGTAGGTGTTGACGGGATAAGTAGAATATCTGGCGCGGCACGGAAACGGGATGTGCTCGGTAGAGCCTCGCCCATCCCGTTTCCTAAGCCTTGCCAGATATGTTTTCCATTCACGGCACTAACGTACTATTCTCTAGAACTCATAGTCATCATATCGATGGTCTAGTAACATAAGGTCTTCAACTGCTATGCTAAAGCATAGCACTTACGACCTTATGTTACTAGACCATCGATATGTAATGTCGACAAAATGCTGATAGTATAAATCAACAGACCCACAAACCGCCAACTGGGTCAGTGTATCAACCTGCAGGGAGCTTTGATACAAAAATGGTCAGGCCTTGTGCAAGTAGTTTTAGTCCTGCCATCTTAAAATACAGGTGAGAAATTGTGTGATTAATCCTACAGCATTGATTTACAACTGATGGCAGAGGCGACATTGGGTGAGTCATTTATTTTACAACATGACACAAACTACACCATCATCAAGATAATATTTGTGTAATGAGAAAAATTACCTGTGGTTCAAATATGACGTCTACTTTCTCGTTGCCATTTCTAGACACCTCACCTATTCCCCGACTGAGCAGGGACAGGTTGAGCGCCCCTCCACCTGACATTGGCGCCTAATTAAATGGCCCAATTAACTCCTAATTGGATGGGCAAGTTTTTAATTGCCAATTAGGCATAAATATCACAACTTTCAATCATGCGGGGTGTAGATATGTTTTCATTTAACTCCGCTATTGTAAACTTGATACCTAGAATTGGTCATGTACGTGTTATCTGTGAAAACCACTCAAGTGAAGAGAGATAAGACTGATTTAAACAAACAATATAAATTTTCCGAATGACAATATCCGTCCGCCATGTTGTTAGTCGTTGCTGGGTGCGTGTGACGTAATAATCCGGCACGTCCATTTTGAAAAGGTGTGTTTTTTAAAAATTGAAATAACGATTGTTTTATTTATTAATTGTTTTCATTCTAGCATATTGTAAAATATAGTGAGTGAGAATCGTAATTATTTAAAATGTTAACACAAATATACTACAGTCAACAACACTGTACACACATTTATTTACTTAATTTACTACAGTGGAACACCCTCACATTTAATAATGGACTATTCTTAAATTCGAGGAGATTATTCAAGGGAGATAAGCAAAAACGGTAAGCAGTGCATTTTTTTTCTGAAGGTTGTACGGGCGTACTTATATTCTTGCAGAGATGGTTGCACATGCATGCACATATCAATGTCTTTCCCGCATAACAGGAAGGGTACGTATGTACCGCATTGGAACGGTCAGTGAAACGAATATTCACAGTGACAAAGAAACCTGGTTAGAATGGTACCGTTGTATATGCAAATATTGCCATCGCAACAAACAAAGACAAATACCTAGAAGAAAATACCGTACAACAACGATGAATAAACTGGACGAATAAACCAAAATATTGAAAATTGAAGAATTTGAATAGTCTTGCAATATAGTGATCTTCCTGGAATATGCATTACATGTGCAGTTTTAAATCCTTTCATTTCCCTTTCCTTTAGCTTAACTTTAAGGGTGGGAATTGGCTCGTAGACTTCCATACCCGGACATATACGTCCAAAAAGACCAAATTTTGAAGTGTTCTATGTCATATATGTTGGTGCAAGACGGACAGATGTGTATAATTTTGTGCCGAAATGGGACACTGCTTACGTCCAATACGGTCCTGTAATTCCGCGCAGTGTCCCGGTACACGGGAGGCGGGAAGAAGAGAGGGGTTAACTGGGTAGAACCTGGCACCGGTGATGCAGAGCAAAACGGGTCCAAGGTAGAACCAATCCAACCCTGGCGGCACTCGACACGCAAGTTGGTGCCATATAGTCGCTAAAAGCACGTGCTGTTTTCGTCCACAGAGTTGCTACATCCAGACAGCTCCAATGCAGGCCGGGACCAGAAGCAGGCAAGGGCATGCAAAACATTCGGCTGAGCTTGAGATAACTTGCTGTTTTTGGTAAGACTTGTTATATATGGCTTAAATTACTTTCATAAGAAAATGTGATAACTGAGTTGCCTGGACATCCTGGCCTAACGTGACAGGGACTTGAACACCTCGGCTCCCCGTAGTGTCCACGTACCCCATGTGTTAACACGTCGCATGTCCCATTGGTGCGAACTGGCCGCAGTACGACTACACACCAGATAATACTAATAATACTAATATGTTGATCGTATATATATCTCGCCCATGCGCATATTCAATTCAGAACCCAGAAATGGCCGCGGGATACACCCAGATAGGTGAATGATCCACTATATCGGCAGCCAGGCAGAGCCTCACGGGTGTCACCACAAACCAGTCCGAGTCCCAGAAGGGCTACACGCATTAGTTGTGTTATATAAGTGGCAGTCGGATGCACCTAATAGTCAACTGCCCTACCGTGAGGCCAGGCAGACCCACAAGGTGCCACAATCAACCACCCAGAACACTGATATATGAATAATAAGAATAAAAAATGCCCTAGCAACTCATCTAACTTAGCTTAATCCCAGCCGAAAATTCGCCCAACACAAGCCCACCCCTGTCCCGACCTACCTTTTCGCAATTCCAGAAGTAACAATCCAGTGAATAAGAATAAACACAATGGAAATATAAGTTAATTTCCAACAGTTAAACCTTGAGATAATTGCCGGCCGGAAAAAACACACGACCTGCTCAGTACAAGGTCGCCGTTCAAGTGAATGAATATGAGTTTTAAATTACACTACTGTCGGTTCCAAGTTTTGCTGCCGACGATCATTTGGCTATTAAACACATTCAATCTAATTTAATACGATTTTCCTATGGAAATTTAACATGGGGGCTAAAAATAGATTTTTTTTTTAATATTTTTTTTATTTGTGGACCGATTTTCAAAATCTAACTTTTGTTTTCTTAGTTACATCATTTTCAAGCTATCTCGCCAGGTTTCGGAGTCAATTTCCAAAAATCGTTTTTTCGCAATAAAATGAATATTTGAATTTCATCAAATAAATTTTTTGGGGAGGGTGACTTTTTTGTTATTGATGAACAATATTTTTTAGATTTAAAGGTACATGCCCACTCAGTAGGCACAAAACGTTCTTTATAGGCATTAAATAAGTGTATAATTGTGTCACTATTCCACCATTCCAGTATACATAGTACTGTCCGTTAACATTTTAAGGAAACACGGCTATCGCCCCTGATATCAGTGTGGAAAGTTATTTCCGATATAAAATGTACAATAATACCAATCAATACGTGGGGTAATGTTGAATGAATGTTTAATTTGGCAGAAAATGTCTCAGATGATGTCTCTGATATAAAAAACAGTTTGTACCTACTGAGTGGATATGTACCTTTAATGTGTTTAATGGCAAAAAGTTCGTCGGCAGCAAAACATGGAACAGACAGTAGTTTTGTTTTTATTGTTTATCAATGACTGTGCCAGACTGAGTGTCGCAGTGCAGGACATAAATTCTTCATTACACTGGCTTAGGCGAAAATCGATGTAAATGATATATTACACAATAAATACCAAAAGAAGCAACATGTGCACAAAATTACAAGACAAAGTATTGCACGATGATCATCGAACACGACTACCAGAACAAAAATACATTTCTAGTGTGGTTGTATTGTGTCTGTTCATTTCTGTTATGGACTAGTGTCACAGTGCATGACACAAACGCCGTTTTAAGGGAAACTTAATATGTAAATATGAGACACGTCATGTGATTTTGTACCTTCGGACATCAGCGTAATTTCATGAAATACGTTTACAACATTTTCCGTAAATGGCGTCAAAAATTGACAGAATTTTCGAGTACATGCGGAATTATATATTTTGTCAACTTTTGACTTAACTTATGAAAAATATTCTAAATTGTGTAAACGTATTTAATGAAATTACGCAGATGTCCGAAGGTACAAAATTACATGGCGTGTCTCGTATGTGAGTGAGGCGTAGACAATACTCGATCTTGGAATGACAGTCGTGATCGATGATCACCAAAGATTGGAAAATAATAACATCAAATGAAGAACGTACGGGGAGCAGCTATACACTGAAATTGCGATTTTAAAATTACCAAAAAATAGATAAATATATATATATCCGAAGCAGCGAAACGTGAAATCTAAAGCGTTTATCGTAGATAATTAAAGTACGGATACAGCGACGTTTTCACAGTATTCAACGCGACACAAGTCCCTAAGAGAAACGTGCACTGCACATGACAAATACAAATCGGTCAAATGCAACATATATGCCTTATAACATTCATGGCGCCACCAAGGAATCACCACACACACAAAAAAGAACATGATGCTAAAGAAAGGACACTAACCACACCGAGACACGCTATGTACGACAAAATAAAGAGACAAATGATAATTGCCAACAACAAAAAAACTCCAATGTGTGCAATGCTGCACTCTAAAGTAATGGCAACAGTTTTGGCAACAAACGAACAAAGCGAAAAAGCGTGACGTCATATATATATATCATATATTTGCATTGCCAGCACCATCTATTTTACCTGCATTCAAACCCGGTGTCTTAAATGTTATATGACTGTATACTCGATTCATCTGGTCATAATACATCAACACTCCATACTTTTACAAATCGAATATGCGGCTGTGATCAATATATATTGTGATGCCATTATAGAACAAAATCGTAATAATGTTTTACATTGTCTATAAGTATAATATCAGTACACAATTTAGATGTATTTGTGTAGTAATGAAGCTATATTAATTTACATGCTACATCAGGGATTTAGGATACGGAATACGAAACCTCGCGTGTTATAATTACGTGTGAGGATTAAGTTGATGCATGCGCGGCTCGTTACCTTACTGACACATTTAATACCAATTGACGCATGCACGTATCGCTACCTTGCATATTAAATACCAACAAATGAAGTCGCACCTATTCGAAAATGGCTAAAATGCAACATTAATGGTGCGTTAATGATATTGAGTGAATATGGAACAGAAAATATACATAGTTCCCGCTTAAGAGTAGCCTATCCTATCAGGAAATGTTATTTAGTAAAATAGAAATTACCTAAATATAGCAAGACATAAAACTAGTAGTGTTAGAACTCTGGTAATATAATATTCAAGTTATGAAACAGAAAATGTACATATTTCTTACTTAAAGACATGTTTCCTATCCAGAAATGGTTAATACAAAAGAAATCATCTAACTATAGCAAAAAATAACCAACAAACAAACTAGCAGCGTAAGAAGTATGGTCCACGTTTTGCCATGATTGTCTGTGCCCGGTTGTTCAAAACACCAGTTAGCTTAACGGACTGTTAAATCCTTAACGGACTGTTAAAATCCTTAACTGAATGGTTAAAATCTCTGTTAAAACAGAGATTTTAACTTAACCATTCAGTTAAGGATTTAACAGTCCGTTAAGCTAACGGATGTTTTGAACAACCGGGCCCAGGTGAACAATTACCCCAGTGTCTCGTTTGAATTTAAAGGCTCACCATGTAAAAGTAATAGATAAACTACACTGAACACGCAGAGAGAGATTAAAGTGACATATAATTCCAGTGGAATAAACCGCAAATATTAAGAATTTCTTTATTTCTCATCAGAAGTATATGTTGTGACCATGAGGACTCATTTGAACCGTCTCGCAGAGACGGTTCAAATGAGTGGTCACAATATATACTTTGGTTCAGAAATAAGGAAAATAGATAGAGAATAGTAGGTTAGTGCCGTGAATGGGAAAAAATATCTGGCAAGGCTCAGGAAACGGGATGGGCGAGGCTCTGCCCAGCACATCCCGTTTCCGTGCCGCTATTCTATTTATCCCGTCAACACCTACACATGGCTGTAAAATGCAAAAATAGTATTGACTGGATATCAAAAATGTTTCACGGCACCGTGTTTCACGGCACATACGCACTGTGTTGACGGGGTAAAACAAATACTCCAAACGTTACAAAGGTTTGAAAGTTTTAATTAGCTGAAATATGCGCGTTCCACTATGACGTCAATTACAATCACATGTATTTTCTATAATTATTTATATTAACTCTAAAAAATAAATTCTCATTAGTGTATTACATGGACTTGATAATTTGAAAACAAAATAATTTAAAAAAATGCAAAAACCCTATTTGTATTCGATTCAGCATATATTTAATGGTGGTAATTGACTCGAACACCTTCCATACCATACACCTTTTCATTAAATCATTTTTATTGCGATTTTTATAAATAATTGGGTTGGAAATAATTTGCATAAATAAAATGTACTGATATGAAAACAGTTTTAACTTTTGATCGGACCGAAAAAAATGTATGGTGTTTTCTGCATGTGGTCTATATTGTCATTATCTATCAGTTTACAAAATATAGTTTGATTTTCTTTTCAATTTAATTCCTTTTTAACAATGGGCGGGGAATAACATTCGCCAACAACTATCGATCTCTGGCTATGTTAAAATAACCATAGCATAACCTCTTTAATTTAAAGCACACATTTAGACTGCCTTGCAACTAATAATACATTCGGAAAGGAAAACGGCACAACGGCCATGGGCTTGACACATTTTCTGGGCTCATATGCCCGGGTTTTGAAAGTTAAAACCAATCCCACCCTTAACTATAAGATCACTCTTAAAGTAATCGATCAATACCTTATAACGATCGCGCTTCCCATCTCTGTGTAATATGTCTCTGGATATATATGCATGTATATGTTTATGCGTTTTCCACAATAATGAATGCAATATTCTCAACTTGAAAACGACGGTACGCAACTTAACAGGTCGATGTATTTCTATAGCTATTATGCAGATCATATACCAACTTTCACAAAGATATGTTTACTGTAAATAATATAATTTGATAAGATGAAATTAATGCTGAAAACCGTGCGCAAAGATAACAGATAATTGAAACGCTACGAAACAGTAGAATTGTTTAATTTGCTGGAACATGCATGTCCACGGTGCCATAATTAAAGGTACATACCCACTCAGTAGGCACAAATGTTCTTTATATCAGAGACATCATCTGAGACATTTTCTGGCAAAATAAACACACATTCGCCATTACCCCTCGTATTGATTGACATTATTATACATTTAATATCAGACGTAAATTTCCACACTGATATCAGGGGCGATAACTGTGTTTCCTTAACATGTTAACGGACATTACTATTTATTTCTCTGTATTTATTGTTTGATGTGCAATGATCATACTTTATAATCTGTCGAAAATATTATTTTTTCTGTTGACGCATTTAATTACTTTAGTATAAATAATTAAAAAATATCATGCCTCACTTGCATATGAAAATAGCCTGATACCTCCGCGAGTCATTATCAGTAAAATAAATATTACTAAATGAGGAACTGGTGGAATAGTGACACAATTATACACTTATTTAATTCCCATAAAGAGCAGTATATATATGTTAATTGTGCCTACTGAGTGGGAATTTACTTTTAATGAACAATCAGTGTGTTATACTTATTTATTTTAATACTAATTTACGTTGTGGTTTTTTTTTACATGAACTTTATGAGTTATGATGAAATAAAAAGAAAAATGTAAATCAATTTACATATTTTTAATTAAAACTTATTGTATTGCAAAATAAATTGCATAATGTACATTACATTTATGAAAACTTGCATACATTTTTATCGGATTAGAAGCTTGGATGTGATTTTCTGCCTGCAGTTTATAATTATTATGTTTTGCTAATAGTTTTAAAACATATTTTGAAGTTTCTTGTTTTCTATTTGATATGGTCTTTAACTCGAGTAGTACGCCCGAGCATCCTTCTGATTCCGGATGAATTATCTTGGTAGGTGCATTGTCTGTCACCGGACTACTTTCATACGCGGCAAGCGATTTAGGGTCATAGTGTCTGGTTAATTGGGTCAATAAAAAAATTATAATTATTTGCAAATAAGTTTGTTCTTTGTTTGATTAAAGCAATACTTATTCCACGTCGTAATTATTCTAAATATTATGTGCGAATTCCAAAGAACAACGTTGTATTTTATCTGCAATATTTTGTATCGCGGACTAATTTCCTGAAACTGTGTGAAGGAAAATGGCGAAAATAAAAACATAGCTACATTTCGTGCAATAACGCATTTGCTGTGTCACAATGCATTTCCACTTGATATTCAGTATCGTTGTCATCTGTGTATACTCCCCTTTATTTGTACAAGGTATGAACGCACAGTAATAGTTTCACTGCGTAATATAACTTATTTGTTGATCATGACAGGTGCTCGATTTTTGTCTTCACAATCTTACTTTTCTGCAGTGGGTGGGGTGTACTAATTAGCAACACACTAAATGGTGGGCCACCATAACCATTAATTTTTTATATACAACCTAACCATATACTACAGACTTGGCTATTGTCTACTAGTAACGTTTTTATGCATCTATTTTTCCATAGTCTGCACTCATCCTGCTCAGGAACTACACTAATTAAAATTTAGGTTTCATTATTGTCAAGAAAAATGAATTTGAAATAACGTCGAATGTTGCGCATTTGCCCTAAACATTTCATAAACTTTTGACGTCATTGACAGACAATTTTCATGCGAAATCTTAGCTGTATGCATGTTGCACTATATCGCTACTTGGAAAAGTCGCGCGAATACTGGACGAAGACCGGAAGGCCTCGTCCAGTATTCCAGCGACTTTTCCAAGTTTCTATCCCCGATAAATTCCACAGAAAGGTCATTCATTCCTTATAATTCCAGCATTTGAAATAAATTCATCAAGAAAACGTGTTTATTTTCCATTTTCTTAAGAATTATTTTAACTGCGCCTCACGTGTTACGGAAAGTAGTTTGGCGTGGGAGTTTACTGGGATATAAATTTTGGACAGAGACTTGCTACGGGCCAATCAAATGTTAGAGAATTGTTGTGTAAATATTTTTGTGCTGGAATTATTATATGTGTTAATAAATAAAGCTATACACTTCATAATAACGATGTTTAGACTGTACTTACATAATGTATGTCATTAATTTGCTCATACCAGGGCCCATTTTAATGTTTTGATGCAAAATGGAAATATTTGTATATGAAATAAAGGGAGAGTACCGCGATAAAGTTAATACTAGGAAGCCAAGGAAGATAATCCACTTTATAATGGCTAAACATGCTAAATGGGAATGATGATTTTTAATTGAAATACAAATAAAAAACTGTAGAACCTCTCTAATGTTGACATAACATAAGACATTGTGAAGGTGTCGACCGTATACTGGCCGTTTTCGCCAGCCAGGACGTGTAGCCATCTTGTACATAATCACTTGTTGAGGCTATACCTCTAGCAAAATTTGCAATCACAGTCTGATCAGGGTCTACACTGTTTTCCATCTTGTACATACTCATTGTATACCGTATACAAGCAAGCCATCTTATAACAATCACTTGTTGAGGCTATACCTTCTAGGGGAAATTCACAATCACAGTCTGATCAGGGTCTACCCGGTTCCCCATTTTGTGCATAACCACTTGTTGAGGCTATACCTGTAGGGGAAATATGCATGTACAATCTAATCAGGATCTACACAGTTTCCCATATTGTACATAATCGACTATATATAACGAGCTACCCCACTAAAATACACTGTGTTCTGATCAATACAATATACTATTGGGCTTTGTCAACATACATGCATGTAGAGGTGTGAAAAACATTCAAGCTATTTGACAAGATATACAAACCATACACAAATTAAAAAATATATATATTGCATGCATATTATGGTTCATTTTCATCAATGTTCCTAATACAAGATCGTTTATTATTGTTATTGTAGATGAATATTAAGAATATTTATATATATATATATAGCCTTCCTGTGTGAGTTTTGAAATGTATCTCCGTAAATTAAATTGCAATAACTAAACTATATATGTCCAGACTATATATGTCCAGAAGTCATTTGTGCTAATAAAAACATTCATTCAATGCATTATACTTTGTTTTTACTATTTCAAAAAGATGTTCGCATATAATTACTCGGCGAAATAAATATTGCAATACTATGGAGGTTAGACAGTTGTACTAGTATATATGTGCCATATGAAATCATGATCGATGGCAACTTAGTTAGACAACTGAGACATGATCAATGAGTCTTTATCACGGTATTCTCCCTTTATAATAATGCTACATGTATATTAATCGCTTTCCCGCGGAAATATGTGCTTTATTCTTCCCTTTTTCGGTCAAAATGTGCTTATTGTATGATATACTAATGATATATTGTTGAAAACGTATATAATATAATCATAAATGTTATTTTTAATGAAGATTTGGGTAAATCGTGCTGCCGGATCTGTCTATGCGAAGATGAGACGGACGTTAAACCCTTTCACTTTTCATGTTTTAGGCCTGATCTGTCTATGTGAAGATGAGACGTGTCCTGATCGAACCTGCATCACCGACGGCGCCTGTTATACCTCCGTCCGCCGACACCATGGAGAGTCCATCTATAAGTTTCAGTAAGTTTATCTATGACAGTCTGATGGAATTGGACATATGACATCCTAGGTTGGCGCTAAGATTTGCATATAAGAGCTCCAGATAAGCTGTGTGTTTGAAGAGTATTATACGCCCTGATTTCAAATTCAATACATATTTTAATTTCAATAACTTTATGTGTGATTGTCTGGTTGAATGGGTGATAATAGCTACTGTCTGTTCCACGTTTTGCTGCCGACGAACTTTTAGCCAGTAAACACATTAAATCTAAAAAATATTTAAAAGTAAGTACTTTTTCATCAATAACAAAAAAGTCACCCTCCCCAAAAAAATTGATTTTATTGCGAAAAAACGATTTTCCTATGGGAATTTAACATGGGGAGTCGATATCCAAAAAAATCTAAAGGATCAAAAAAACAAACAAATTGGAAATTGACTCTGAAACCTGGCGAGATAGCTTGAAAATGATGTAACTAAGAAAACAAAAGTTAGATTTTGAAAACCGGTCCACAAATAAAAAAATATATTATTAGCCCCCATGTTAAATAGAAAAATCTTTTTTTCTAAATAAAATCAATATTTGATGGAATTTCATCAAATAATTATTTTTGGGGAGGGTGACAGTTTGGTTAGTGATGAAAAAGTACTTACTTTTAAATCTTTTTTAGATTTAATGTGTTTAATGGCCAAAAGTTTGTCGGCAGCAAAACGTGGAACAGACAGTAGTTATTTCCCTTTGCAAATGTATTTATAGAGATTTGGTCCTATGGTTTATTTTAGCGTTTATTTCTTACTGAATAACTTGCAAAAATAAAGACTGTAAACAGGGTAGACCCAGATCAGACTGCACATATGTGCAGCCTGATCTGGGTCTACACTGATTGCAATATAATTAATAAGTGTGAAAATATAAATCTGGCAAATAATGCAGTTCCGGATCAAATTGCGCAGATATGTAGGATGATCTGATCAACACTATAATGTTTTCTTTACACAACAAATCATGTGATATTCGGTTTTATTACAAGCAATTAGGCCATAAAATATACAAGTTGGACCAGATGTCTATCAATAAATTCAAAAGGAAATAACTAGCTATGATCCCCCATTGGGCATATGACATTCTAGGTTGGCGCTAAGATTTTGAAATTGAACTGATAATGTGCAAATAGACAATACTATTGTACATTTCATTCACAATTTGTAAAAACATACTACATAGTACTTTTTCAAACAATTTCGGAAATGTTTACTAGCCAAAATGCCACAAAGGCAATATGCTTGATTTCTGCATCAAAGTCACATATTATTTGGTCTGCCTTGTTTGTGATGTTGACCCGCAGCTGTTGATAGGTCGTTAAACACCATTAAATAAATTAATCAATTTTGTCATTAATAAACTGTTTACCTTTCATTTACATTCAGCATAATCAATCTTAATTGGCATTGTTCCTATTTCACAATACATATACAGGCCCATACGCAGAGTGCAACGTGTTCATACGCGCCCCCCTTAACCCTTTCACTTTTAACCCGCAGGCCTGCATAGTGGTATTGGCAAACAGTGTATATCCAGATGAGCCGGCTCGTAACGAGCCGTCTCATCAGGATCTGCACTTTTTGCAATTAATTTTCATAATTTTGAGAACAGAAACACCCCATGTTCATAAATGGACTGGTCTGAAAATCAGTTTGTGATGATTTAGGTTGGTCACAAAATTAACAAATCAAAATCCATTCCAGTTACTTAGGGGTGAAAGGGTTAATCTGCCGAGGTCTGTCCGTGGGTGTGCAAAAACAATGTTTAGCCCTTTGAGCCCTTCGAACCAAAATATAATACAACTTGGTCAACATCTGTCAGATTATTTGACCTTGCTGTTGAACAGGTGTAAAACCCCAATCAATCTCCATCGATGAACTGTCAAATTGTTCAGGTTGTGCATAGAGCTCGTCCAGGGGACTTATTTTCTACCTCAAACTACTGCCCATATCCCTTAACATATGTGGCTGTGATTGGATAAATGGGGCTTATGTGATTTGTTACCAGTCTAGCTCCTGTTCAAATAGCACACTCACTCCTGTTGCCTGATAACGATCTATATTACTTGTTAGAAGCATGACAGGTGTTTCATTGATGGAATGGCGAACAGTGCAGATCCTGATCAGCCTGTGCGGATGCACAGGCTGATCTGGATCTACACTGATCGCAAAACCCATAAGCCCCATTTCTCCAGTCACAGCCACATATGAGAATCTTTCATTGACATAAGAATCACAGGTTGAAGTAACGGACCGAGGTCTAAATACATTAAATATGCCTAAAAGCATCAATAAATGAAGAAGAAAAAAGCTAAACCTTTTTTTTTACTCTCTCCATATGGAGTCTATATGGAGGGTTTAAAAAAATGTGTTAATGTATTTATAGACCTCGATCCGTTACTTCAACCTGTGGTGGGTGGAAGGTGGGTGCAAGCGATGGGTAATTTAACGATTGGAGTTCATCCTTACCGGAATTCCGACTGGAGACCTGGTTTGGCCCTCACATACGTCTTTGGCATTTTGTATGTGACAGTTGAATCTGGTTATACCCCTTATGTGAGTATTACAATTGTTCGTAATCCTATTTTAGTGGAAGGGGCCAAGTGACTTTGGTGTGGTATGGACCTGCCACCAGGTCAGGTTATTCTAATTTCAGGGCTGAATATATTGTTTCTCGATGTAAATACTCGATGTAAATATTCCGTTCTGATTTTGGAATTACCCCCCCCCCCCCCCCCCCCAATGCAGCAGGTTAAAACGGGATCGAACCCGTTTGCCCAGCCTTACATGACCTTAGCTGTTGATAGGCCGTTAAACACCAGTAAACAAACAAACAAACTTCAACCTGTGATAAGAATGGGCCCAGAACTTGATATTGTCCTCTAGGAACTGTCACCTACACGTAGGCACAATATTAATTATTCAATACTGAAATGTGTTAAAGGGGCATATCACGATTTTTTGTAAAAAAATGATACATTACGCAAACACGTCTTATTTGGAATTAATAAATCACTGAACTACTTTCGGCAAGGGAGATAATCAATATCACGCGAACTATTTTCATACGAGCCAAGCGGATTGTTCTGTTTATGATTAGTATATATAGTTCAGGGCTGTACAAATTGGCACGCCCGACGCCCGGGACAAGTCGGTTTTAATCTCGGGCAAGTGCCTCTATGCTGGAATTTAGTCCCGGGCAAGTCACTATTTTCTGTTAGAACGTCCCGCCACAAGCCCGTTTTTTGGAACCGGACTGTCATAAACTTAATCCCAAAACTGACCACTTTATCGATCGATAACGCTGCGGGCGTCCTGGCGATTCGCAGCTACTGTGTTACACAGTACCTGTGTATCGCAATAAAGTGATATAGCAATCTACAGCGACCCTGATTATATTAATTTAATCGAATTTGAAAGTAATTAGCGAATTAGGGAAAATATTCTGCGGCGATCGATGGTTATTGATTTATTTTATGTATGTTAACGTTTTCGTCTCACTGCGTCGACAGGCCAAGAGACCTAACTTTAGAGAAATAAATGTATGTTCCTTCACGGGGTGGAAATGGAATTTAAGGTTCTTAATTTAAATTATCGTTTCTACGCGGCATATAAACGAAAAAAAAGTGAAATTTAATGGGATGGACATACTATGAAGGTATGTTTGATTCCCAAGGCGATGTTTGAACCCACAACCTCCAGATTGGAAGTCGGTGTTCTAAGCCATAGGTCACCACAACCCATACCTTATAAACGAAGGAAAGAAATGCTCCTAACGAGCGACCATACGTACTTAGAATAACAGCTGACGTAACGCGCGGTAAACTGAAATGGCCTACGTGACAATTGACATTTACGTTCCAACAAGATTTTCACGGTGTGTAATCGATCGTATTTCCTCGCCATCATATAAAACCCGACTCGAGAAACACAAATTAAGTTGTGGATTTTTGAATTTGTCAATTGTTTGTACGGTCTAAGAAATCAAACAAATGTGACAATTCTTTTTACAAAATATTAGAATCGTCTAAGGAGACAATTCTCATGTGTTGCCAAAACATGTTTCATTAAGACATCGGACAAATGTGAAAAGAAAACCCGAATACATTGATATTTCTTTACAACAACATATTTTGACAACATTTGAGAATCGTCTTAGGAAACGATTCTCATGTGCTGCCAAATCTTGGTTTGATAAAAAAATCAAACAAATGTGAAATTCCACAAGCTAATGCGTAATTATCAATTCATCGGCTATGCGATAACGTGAGCGACTACATAGCGTGGTCTTGGTATGTTTGTTTCCACAGAATTCTACAGGTCAGTCACACTTTGCACGTGAAACTGGATTAGCGACTGATGATTGTAAACACCATCAGGTGTGCAGCTCGACCGAAAATGATATGTCGCAAATGTGCTAATTGGGGATGGGTGGGTACGGCCATATTTATTTTTTGTTACAATCTCGCGTTTTTGCGATCTCGATCTCGTCTTCCGCTTTTGGAAATACGATTTGCCCATGCATGTGTAGACAGCATGCGTGTTGGATTTGCGTTCTACGTACGTACATGCATATAAAGCATGCTAGTTCGAATTGTATTCTACGTACGTACGTACATGTAATGTATGCGCAAAACACAATTTCAACACGCATCCATTCTACACACACATATTACAGGCCCGTAGCCAGACCTGTTTGAAGGTGGGGGGGGGGTCGTTTCGAAGGCCCAAGGGGCCTGAGGTATCTAGGGGGTCCGGCGGCATGCCCCCCCCCCCCCCCCCCCCCCCCCCCCCCCCCCCCCCCCCCCCCCCCCCCCCCACCCCCCGGAAAATTTTAAATATAGGTGGGTGGTCTGAAATGCAATTTCCTGCATTCTCCGCAACAGCCAAGCTTCTAACTGACCTTCCATACCCGATTTTTTTTTCTCTGAAAAATTGGACCTCGAGGCTGGGCGGGGGGGGGGGGCGTCGTCCGACCGCTCCGACCCCCAGGCTACGGGCCTGCATAATGACTTGAACAAACGTATTTCCAAAAGCGGAAGGCGACATTGTGAAAAGGCCGAGGCGAAAACGCGACATCGCGGTCTCGAAAACGAACGCGAGATCGCCAGGCGAAAACGCGAGAATGAATACAATAGAATCTCACGTTTTCGCCTCGCGATTTGGTCTCGCGTTTTCACGATCTTGTGTATAGGTCGACGATGCGATGCAGTAGCCTAACCAATAACACGTATCGAAATATGTTTTTTTTTGCTCAATAAACGTGTATTGGCAGCACATTAGAATCGTCTCCTAAGACGAGTATCATTTTTTGTCAAATTATGTTTTTGTTGTCAAGAAATATAGATGTTTGTCCACATGTGTTCTATTTCTTAATAAAAACGTAAACATGTTTTTGCAGCACATGAGAATCGTCTCCTAAGACAATGTTTACTGTCCTATTAGGGACATGTGGCAACCTCGCGTTTTCGAGCTTTGGAGACGAAAACGCGAAATTCTATCATATTCAATCTCGCGTTTTGCAAACACGCCGCACATGCACATGATGCATGAGCAAAACTAATCCGAATTTTTCAAAAGTGAAAGGCGAGATTGCGAAAACGCGAGACGATTCTCATTATTTTAGGAAACGATTTTTATGTTTTATTATTGTCGATAAATGTGTTTTGAGTATGCACTTGTCGCAACGTTATGTCCGCAGTGGCACAGTGACAAAAGACCACAAGAATAAATATGTATTATACAATGTTTATTATTATAGATATTTAATATAATATGTATATGTGCCAAGTGCTCAATTGTATTATATTTAACAACTATGATAATAGTTTTTGTTTTGGGACAGTTTCGTATAAGAAATATTACGAGGACAAGTCACTTTTTCAAAATTACTTGCACTGAAAATTATATTTTCCGGGACAAGTCCGGGCAAGTCACTTTTGTCAAGTCACTTGTCTGGGACAAGTGGCTAAAAAATCAATTTGTACAGCCCTGTAGTTTTAAGCTATCTCCTGTGATATATAATGATACATTACTTTGTTATGTTATGGGTACTAATACATGTTGTTTCAATAGCGTATCTCTGTAACAGTATCCTTGTAGATGGAGTTGCAAATAATTTAATAATTATTACGTTCAAATGCTTGCGTAATACTGATAGCACTTCTGTATAACTGAGATTGTCGTAAATGGCGCAATAGTCGTGAGGTTAAGGTCGCCGACTTCAATGATTTAATTACCGATTCCCGAAAGGGTCGGGGGTTCAAACCTCGACGTGGTATTTTTTTTTTTCTCCATTTGTATTATTTTTGTGATTTTTAATATTTTCACAATTTTATGATTTTTATAAAAATACCTATAAATTGATAGAAACTTACCAACAATGAAAGTGTCTGTCTTTAAGTAATATATACACAGACAGTTTTTTACTGTTTTTTTAAGTTTAAGTAATATATACACAGACAGTTTGTTACTGTTTTTTTTAGTTTGAGGTACTGTCTATACCATATAATGTTTTACTGTCCCAAAATCTATTTTTTTGGCTGTCACAATTAATTAATTTTCGGACAGCAAACTTTTTTTTATGAATTTGAAATAATTATTGTCCTCCATCTGCTCACAACACTGTTCGAACTGCGCCTGTGGCTACCACGACCAGAATTCACTGGCCGCAAACACAGTAGCCATCGGCGTCTATTTATTAAATTATTTTTTATTTTATTTGAATTCCGCGTGAACGCTGCATTTTGTGTCAACACCATTTAGTGGCATTTACAGAAAATATTGGTGATTTTCTAAACGAATATCGGAGAAATGCGGCTATATATTTTGTCAATTTTCAACACCATTTACGGAAACAAATTACTGATTTTTTAAAACAATATTGGCACAACTAAATACGGTGATAGAATTTTTGTCAACTTTTCAACACCATTTACGGAAAATATTACTGATTTTCTACAAACAATATCGGCGAAGGTGTACTGAACTACTCTTTATTTTAAATAACCAGCCGTCTAATAGATCTGTGTATAATCGAGAGTATATCGTTAATTGTCATGTTGTCTCTGACAGTGATGAGGTGTTGCGGCACACATCAAAACGACACGTCAATTTCAAAACATTGCCTAAGGGTCACAGCTGTATGGTGTCATCAGATCAACACCTCGTCACACACAACTACGCATTATCGATTTTTTTCCCCACACAAAGCGACGTGTATTTACAACTAGATCTGTGTAATGTGTCGGGTGTAGCCAAAGACCATACATAAATTCGTAATTAGTCACAGATGTAGCCTTAAAATATAATCGATTTCCTTAAATTACGTCCGCAAGTTGACAGATATTTCAGAGCAGACGTCATCGTAATTTGCCGTTATTTATTTCCAAAATTAGCCATATATTCTGTAAATGGCGTTGAAAGTTGACAATAAATTAAGACCAGATCAGTACGTTAAATCGCTATCGATGACAACTGACGATCCGATGAGAGAGTAGTACCGTTTACGCGTATCCAATGTTAATATACATCGTTATTTTGTATGACTCGTAGTTTTTACCGAGAAATTCAAACCGTTTCCAATTATTGGGGAAAATAATATCATGATTAGCACACCGTTTCACTAAGCAGCGGCTACTCAGGGAATGGGATCACACGGTCTATTGTTTATACTGGATTATTGGCGGCCCCCATGAGGTCTCGGGTAAATCTTATTTTTAAATAATACGACTGTGGTTTCTTCCTTTTAGTGATGACCATGTTCCAGCCGTTAACACTTATTTAGCAGCATTATTTATGTAGTTAGTCTGAACATTCTGCAGAGAAATTTGAATAGGACGGAATCGAGCGTTGTTGAAACTTAGTCCTGTTCATATGCACACGTCAAAATATGAACTGAAAATGGCGCTTTTTGTGACAGAAATCCGTACGCGGACGAATAAAAAAAATAATTTGTTATAAATATCACATATAGCGAAACAGCGGTAACATCTACTGTTTTAATAATATGCATACATATTGTAATTAATGTTAAATAGTGATATACTTATGAATAATATACGATACTATGGTTTATACTCCAGCACTATGTTTTAAGGCTGTGTGATTTGCCTCAATACAAGCTGGATTAATTAATACTTATATTCATGCGCTTCATGAGAACATCAATACATTTAAAATATACAAATATTACTTAAAGGGGTATCGATATGATACATTTTAATAATATAAATATTGAAAATACACATTACAATCGCTTACAACATAAGTTAGTGATCGAAAATAGTCACTGCATCGTGACCTATTTGACCGTATTACCTATTGCGCGTGTACCTCATCATACCCCTGTTTACATAGGTAACTGGGGGTATAGTGAGGTATGCTCGCTAATACAATGTTTGCGTAATGTAAAAAAAAAATGTTTTCATCATGGCCCTCACAATTTAAAAAAAAAAAAAAAAAAAAATGTTTTCATCAATGATCCCTTTGTAAAGTGGTTTAATTGAAGATATATGACGATACTAGGGTTATTTCAATTTTAACCAATATCGGTACATGTGTGACAATGGAAACAACCCAGCGGTCCTAGTATTGTCATATATCGTCAATTAAACCACTTGACACAGGGCCATGCAGGGATTCCGCTGGGGAAAATAAAAAAATCGCCACTTCAAAAAAAATTTTTTTTTTTTGAAAATTGTAATTTTTTTATCGCCAATTGCGAAATCCCTGCCATGATGAAAATATTTTTTTATTTTTTCAAACAATCCTGGTATGCCCCTTTAAACCAGCATAAAATGACCTTAGCTGCTGACATGCAATCAATCAATCAATACTGATGATCCTCAAATTTGGCTGGGATGGAATGACGCTTAACCGTTAAAGATCAGACTGAGGCTCCAGATAAGGAATTAGTAATCGAGTATTGTCACTCTATAATTTCTGAAGCAATTGGGTGTTTCAACATTTTAATTTGGTAAACTAAAATAACACTACTGTTTACACATTAACAGACAGCAATTATTGAATAGTTTGCTTCGAAATGAAAACATATTTTGGCATTTCATTAGAATTGTCTCCTTGGAGACAATACTAATGAAATACCAAGATGTGTTTTCATGGATAATAATAAAAATATGCTATATGTGTGGTCTGTTTATTGTTTTCTGCAGCATGATAAAGGTACCATACATTTTTTATTGCTTTTTGATACTCGCTATTTCTGATTTCAATTGGGTTTTTGGCAATTTTAATTGGGTATTTAAGCAAATACGCAGCTTATCTGGAGCTCTGCAGAAGAGTGTCATTTTGGACCAATTGATAAAAAAACCCACTAACAATTGCCTTATAGATGTATTAACCAGTCAGAGAGTTTGACGCCTGGAGCCCCCTATATTTGTCAGAATAACAAGGTTAGGTCTCAGACGTACGCAGAATGTTGCTATAGCGATTATTGCAACAAACTATTGTCCCCGACCATGATCCCAGCAGTGGAAGGTAAGTGAAGGTCAAGGTCATCCGATCCCAGCTTTCCCACACGCCAATGTTCACAGTATATCCCGTCCATCCTGACCATGTTATATGGTCATAAAACTGCAGTCAATCAATCACCATTCGCCCGTTTCACTAAACTTCGTACGACTAAAATGTTCGTAAGTGCAAACTTATGATAATCTGTAAATTTCACATTAACAATGTTTTCTTGTAAGCAATTATTGGATTTACATTTATTGAGCATATGCTGCATATGTGGCCTACATGTATGCTCAATAAATGTAAATACATTAATTGAAATTTCCAGACGATCCTAACTTTGCGCTTACAAACATTTTAGTCGTACAAAGTTTAGTGAAACCCCCCCCCCCGTTACAAACCCTTGCTTTTGCAGAAACGTCAGCCGTATATTATATATTTACAACACACCAGCAATATTTAACCCTTTCAACACTACAGTCCTCTTTAGCAATGATTGCAAACAGACGAGCCGTCTCATCAGGATCTGCACTTTTTGCAAGTATTTTTCAGAAAGAAAGAAACTTCTTATCAACGTTCTTCTAGTCTGAAAAGCATTTTGTGACGATTGGACTGGTCCTTAAATGAACATCGCAGTCCATTCCAGTTAGTTAGGGTTGAAAACGTTGATAGCCTTGCACAAGTTGAGCATACTGTTGGTATCAATCCAGTTTGACTTTTCTCTGAATACACATTACATTCGGAATATATATATTCCAAGTTTGAATGAAATATTTATAGTTTACAGGGTTGGACACTCACTTTTGGGCCAGGGATTCGGGGCGCCGTTTCACTAAACTTTGTACGACTAAAATGTTCGTAAGTGCAAATTTAGGATCGTCTGGAAATTTCAATTGATTGATTTACATTTATTGAGCATAGGCTGCATATGCAGCCTATGCTCAATCAATGTAAATCCAATAATTGTTTACAAGAAAACATTGCCAATGTGAAATTTACAGACCATCATAATTTTGCACTTACGAACATTTTAGTCGTACAAAGTTTAGTACCCCTACTGCATAGATATCCCAATTTTTACACTACAAAACAGGGAGTATCTGGACACTGTGAGTGTCAACCCCTGCTTTATTTATTTCTTTGCAAAAGTATATGTTGTGAACATTTATTTGAACCGTCTCAATGAGTCACACCATAAATATTCATATTTTTCTGTGAGCAATATTCTTTCGATTGCCGATTATACCCATTATAAAAGTAGTAATATTAGTACTAATCATATTACTTTTAGGGAGTGGTGCTAAGTGACTCTGGTGCGGTGAGAACCAGTTCTGATTTTGGTATTAACCTAACCCACTCCCATCGCAACAAGCAGCATATGGCATTCGACCCTTTTAACCCGGCCAAAAATAACCTCAGCTGTTGACATGCTGTTAAACACGATTAAATAAAATCTTTTGATTGCTCTATTCGATTGCTGGATTGATACTTGAGCAGTAAACGTCATTCGCCTTCCCAAGCAAATGTCCTGACAGAGAAATCGCACACAAACTGCACATACATGTATAAACAGACACCCAAGCTATTGGTTCCAATTACGTACAGGCCATTCAACGACAGTCGGGCAAACTCACTGGCATATTTGTGGACCTCAATATGTGAGACACGCCATGCGATTTTGCACCTAAGAACATGCAATTTTTTATGAAATATTTTTACAGAATCTGTGATATTTTCCGTAGATGACGTCGAAAGATGACACAATTTCCATAGCAAATGCGGAATTAAATTCCGCATTTGCTATGTAAATGTCGTCAACTTTCGACATCATTTACGGAAACTATCGTAAATTTTGTAAAAACAAATTCACGGATATCAAGAATTTTCTTAGATACAAAATCTCATGGCGTGTCTTGTATTCATTTTGCACAAGTCCTGTCCTACATGTACCCACATGCACCAGGATGTCACAACATTGTGACGACCTTATCTGATTTACAGTTCTTGTGAGTTTTTAGCTCACCTGAGCAAAGCTCATGTGAGCTATTCTTATGGCAAAGTGTCCGTTGTCCGTGAACATTTTCAATCATCTTCTTCTCCCGAACTGCTGAGCCGATGTTGGTCAAACTTTACAGGGATGATATATGGGTGATGCCATTTCAGATTTGTTAAAATGAAGGTCATCACAATCCAATATGGCCGCCGTGGAAAAGTAGGTCAAATTCTTAAAAAATCTTCTTCTCACGAACCGCCAGGCCGATTTTGACGAAACTTTGTATGAATGATCGATAGTTAATGCTGATTTAGATTTGTTCATATGGTGGCACCTGGGTCAAAAATGGGCGTGGCCCGAGGGGTCAACTAGGGGTCAAATTATATTTTTGACCGAATATGGTCATATAATATATCCAATCCAAGGTATCGACGAGATGATCACTCTGGAGCATGTTTTGCCAAAATCAGATGATTACGTCATCCAAGATGGCCACCGACAGGTCAAAAGGTTGTTCTTTTACTAAAGATTTCAAAGGACTTCTGCTTGGCCGATATTGACCAAACTTAACTGAAATGGTTTGTTGGTGAAGCCTGTTCATTTTTGTCAAAATGGAGGTCATCACCAAATCCAAGATGTCCGCCGTTGAAAAGTAGGTCAAATTGTCAAAAAATCTTCTTCTCACAAACCGCCAGGCCGATTTCGACAAAACTTTGTATGAATGATCGATAGTTAACGCTGATTCAGATTTGTTCATATGGTGGCACATTCGCAATATATGTTAGATCAGAAGGTACCAACAAATTCTGTGGAACATTTGAAGTTGTAAGTGAAGAGTCTTTGTGAAATCAAGATGACCACTATGGAGGCTTTTAGGTGAGCGATATAGGCCCATTTGGGCCTCTTGTTATTTATTATCCCCTCATTGATAGGCAAGAGGGGATATAGCGTTAGTCCATGTATGTACATTGTACATGCATTAGTAACACATTTCATTTCTTAATAACTTACAAACCGCTTCAACAAATTGAATAGCATTTGGCCACAATGTGTGTGTATGGATGCGGCATTGTTTCACATACATGTACATCACATGTGAGAACACCCAAGGTCAAGGTCAGTGACAACTAGTGTTCACCTTGTTTGTGAGTCAATTGCATTACAATATTTATATACCCCGAAAATATGTCTGGTGTACATATAGTCGTCACCATTCGACCCTTTTAACCCGGCCAAAAATAACCTCAGCTGTTGACATGCCGTTAAACACGATTAAATAAAATCTTTTGATTGCTCTATTCGATTGCTGGATTGATACTTGAGCAGTAAACGTCATTCGCCTTCCCCAAGCAAATGTCCTGACAGAGAAATTGCACACAAACTGCACATACATGTATAAACAGACACCCAAGCTGACTATTGCAGGGATTCCGCTGGCGTTCGCCACTTTCGCAATTGGCGATAAAAAATGACAATTTTCGAAAATTGTCATTTTTTATCGCCAATTGTTTATTTTTATCCTATGGGTTATTCCTTTTTTTTTTTTTGATTATTTTGTGTATCCGAGATATGTGTTAACATTTTTGGTTTGTGTCTCGCCCGCGAAAGCGGAAAGCGAGACATAGGTTTTGCCTTTCCGGCGGCGGCGGCGTCATCATTCAATGTTAAGTTTTTGTGTTACGGTCATTACTTCAACACCTTATCAGCTACAGTCATCAAACTTTATACATACCTTTACTATGATATGTAGATGAATATACGACTTTTCTCGGGGGCCCAGGGTCAAGGCGGAACAAGGCGAGACATTTGATTCCGCAGAATTCTTGTTGATTACCTACTTACTATCATTGTCACCGTAAGTCGGGTTGGCTTGAAACTTCATATACTTATGTGTGATCATTTGTGCTGAAGGTCAAGGTGAAATTACTGTATTAAACTTTTTGAGGGATACACCTGCGACTAGCGGTACTGATTTGTTTATTATCACGACTACTTGCGAGGGGATCACCATCATTTAGCTGCAAGAGTTGCCTACTATATGGTTTTCTAAGGGGAGAGTAGCAATTTTGTTTCCAGCCATAATGATGCCCTTGCACGTATTCCGCTGGGGAAAAATCCAAAAAAAAAATCGCCACTTTTTTGAAAATTGTAATTTTTTATCACCAATTGTTTATTTTTATCGCCAATTGCGAAAGTGGCGATCGCCAGCGGAATCCCTGCTCTTGTTATTACATCACAGGAGCTTGTATGTTTCTGTCGCTAATATTGTTAGGCCATAGCAAGTTCTTCCTCTGTTAAGCGTCCGTGTGCAGATAGGTTTTGAGAGTGGTTCTATGAAAAAACAAACAAACTGTGTATGCTATTTTACACGATTTATTGGTGAAGTAGGTAATATGAAAATTGATTTGGGACTTGTCTAAGTTTTAAATCCGTTCACAAATTTACACTTAATAAGTTTAATAAGAGTGTTTTCTTATTATTTAGTGGCAATTTAAATTTATGTTAAAAACTTCATCAACCCTTTGCACACTGCAAAGGGTTGAGGAAGTTTTTAACATAAATTTACATTCATTTTTTTTTTTAAAGGTTTGTATGTTTTTACGTAAGTAGGTATTGGCTATCCAGGTGAACACTTAACAGAGAAAAACAATGGCATGCCCTAAATATCGAGTATATCGAGGGACATATAGTTTTCGCATGTTCTTTTGTCCGTCTGTAAGATTTGTGTTAAAGTTTTTGTTACTATGGTTATAACTACATGTATACAGGGATTCCGCTGGGGTCGAAGAGTCATTTTTTATCGCCAACTGTTTATTTTTATCGCCAATTGCGAAAGTGGCGATCGCCAGCAGAATCCCTGACTATATCACAGGTGCATGTACCGTTCTCAATTACAGCTGTTTACCAAAGAGTTTGCTAGTCCCTGTGGGTCGGCCAGTGGTTTGTTTGGTTTCCGGCACAAATATCGATGAAAATAATGTCGAGTGTTGCTATACCGATATGTGTAATATGAAACTCAAACCAACCATGGCGACCCCTGTTGAAGAACAAGGTATGTCGAGGTCAAAGGTCATTCGGTGACCTTGCCTCATTTGCATGTTATATTGTGGTGGAGGTTTGTGTGGTTTGTTATTGGGCTTTACTAATATGTTTACGCTTTGTAGCTTGTAGATCTAGCTCCAGATAAGGTGCGTATTTGCGTAAATACCCAATTAAAGTTGCCAAGATGTGTTTTCATTTAGAAGCAAACTATTCAATGAGGTCTGCTGATGTGTAAACAATTGTGTGATTCTATTTTACACAATTAACATTTTGAAATACCCAATTGCTTCAGAAATGATGGAGTGACAATACTCAATTACTAATTCCTTATCTGGAGCCCTGGTAGATGTTGTCAAGCATTTTATCACATGAAATCCTTGTTATGGCATGTTTTAACCCATTTCATAAATGTGTTATGGCACACGTTTTCTCTGTGGATATTTTCAACTGGATGTGAAAATAGTCACTGGTGTCTGCTCACTGAAACATATTGGATATCTCCAAGTTTTTTGTTCTTTGGAGACTAAAGTAATGGGATAAACAGAATCTGAAACTCGTTTCCCTTTAATTGAGATTTATGAAACTCGTCCGCAATTTTATGCACCTCGCCAGAGGCTCGATGTATAAATTGTGCGTGACTCCTTTCATAAATATCATATCAAATGGAAACTCGTTTGAGATCCTCTATATATGCAATCTATATACATGTAGTTAGTTGCATGATAATTTATATGTAGCTGTGACTGGAGAAATAGTGTTGATCCAGATCTGTCTGATCAGAAACTGGACAGCGAGACCAATTTTAATATGTTTGATTGTCATTTATCTCCGAGGATAATGTCTGTTCATGATCACAAAGCTCCCGCGCGTGTCTTAAAGTAGTTATATGCAAGTTACACAGTGGAACCTCTCCAAACCGGACACCCTGGGATGTCCCCAGGGTGTCCGATTTAGAGGTGTTCCACAGTAATTGATCAGGAGCTACACTGACCAATCTGTCTACAATGACCGTAGCTGTTGACAAGCCGTTAAACACCATTAAATAAATAAACAAATAATACACCTACCCAGGGATTCCGCTGGGGAAAATAAAAAAATCACTTCAAAAAAAAATAAAACGATTGGCGATAAAAAATTGCAATTTTCTAAAAAGAAATCCCCAAAAACAAAATTGTAATTTTTTATCGCCAATTGTTTATTTTTATCGCCAATTGCGAAAGTGGCGATCGCCAGTGGAATCCCTGCCTACCAGAAATCCCGTAACCCCAATTTCTCCAGTGACATCTACATATAAATTTATATTTGGTTGCGGTTCTTACTTAACGGGCTTGCTGAATAATTAACATTATCCCGTCAACACAGTGCGTATGTGCCGTGAAACACGGTGCCGTGAAACATTTTTGATATCCAGTCAATACTATTTTTGCATTTTACAGCCATTTGTAGGTGTTGACGGGATAAATAGAATAGTAGGTTAGTGCCGTAAATGGCAGAGCCTCACCCATCCCGTTTCCTGAGCCTTGCCAGATATTTTTTTCCCATTCACGGCACTAACCTACTATTCTCTATTAGTTAGACATCATTACCACACCTCTGTGTTCGGTTAGTTGTCCGAGACATTATTAAATACATTGCACATAATTGCTTCTCTAACAGATTTACACAATTTTCTGACATGAATAAAGTACAGAAGAGTTGAAATTTGGTATTGACTCGAAATTCCACATGTGAAAAACACAATATTTCAAAGAAATTGCCTACATATCTTCACTTTCAAGGGATGTGCCTTGGCAATCCTCACCATAGGCGTTAAAATCAATAATTCATCTGTAAAAGTAAAATACGCAATGATCTTGAAATCAGGGGGTATAGTACGCTTTAGACACAAAGCTTATCTGGTATTTCCATCCCATTGGTCTGTGTGATGAGAATTTAAACTGTGATACCGTCTCTTTATAACCTTAGCTGTTGCTGGGATGTTAAACCCATTCACCTTCACTTTTCTTGACATTCAAGCTATGTATGACCTGCCGTTGCGGCCTGTTTCCCCAGAGTGATGGTCAGATTACTTTGCATTAAAGTTTTCGCAACATGTCTATCAAATGCCTTGTCTGGCTTGACCTGTGGGCCGCGGCAGTCTGGTACATGTAACAGGGATCAGTTTACAGGGCGAAGTGGGCGATATTCTCTCCCTAATTTGTCTGACTTCTCCCTATTTTGAGTTGAGGGAGAAGTTTGTCGCTATATAAAACAATTTTTTAAAAACGATGGTCTATTTTTTCAAATTTTTAGTGATAACTTCTCTCTATTTTGAACACAGGTTGAAGTAAGGGACAGAGGTCTATAAAAATAATTTACCTTATTTTTTTTCCCATTCATTGATGCTTTTAGGCATATTTAATGTATTTATCGACCTCGGTCCGTTACTTCAACCTGTGATTTTGAAGGGCTAGTTTGAACCCTGATGTAATACCTGTGTTCATATATACACAGAGCTCCAGTTAAGGTGCGTAATTTGACCAACTTGGGATGAAACTATGTTATTTCCTCATCAAAAATGGCAAGTTGGGAGTCCTTTAGAATCGTCTCATTGAGACGATTCTAAAGCACTCCCAACTTGCCATTTTTGATGGAGAAATAAGAAATTTACCTCCAAATTACGCAGCTCTGATACAGTTGATATTCCTCCTTTATATGAATGTCTTTTAATCTTCTAATTTATTCTGCTTGTATTGTACTACTAACTTTTGTTTTGTTTGTCGTGTAAATATACACTAACTTTTAACTCTTTGCATGCTGGGAAACTTGTCGGCTACATAAGTTTGAAAATGTCAGACGAAAATTCATTATACCGGTATTTTCATTTTTCCCAGTGCATATCATATCTAATGGAAATGGAAATGATTCTAAAATGCTGCCAAGCCATGTTTTTATTTAGAGACAATACAAAATAAGAAAAAAACAGCAGACAACAATTTTCGGTTCCCCTCTTCTCCAGGTGTGGGATCACATGGTTTCCGAACATCGGGACGTCAGTTTTTTTAGATGTGTTTACAGTAGATTGCCTTTCATATCTTTCTAATGGAATGACATATTTTTATGAAATATACCGCAGCAAATGCGGAGTACACCTTGCCCTTTATTGCAATGGCGGCTTTAATCTCATATTTATGACATTTTGACGAAGAATCGGTTACCGTAAATGTAAATAATAAAAACTAGAGTATGTGAATGTAAGAAATGAACGGTACTCGATTCTTTGTGATAGTTATAAGTTATTGTAAATAACTTTCAAAGCACCCATAAAACATGTATTTGGTGCGCTACATATCATCAAAATCCATCTGTTTGTTACGTCACGTCGGAAAGTCGGGTTCGGAAAACCTTGTGATACCACACCTTGCTTCTAAGGGAACCCTTGGAATACTGGAAATGAAAAATGTCGTCTGCTGTCGATTTATGTTTTGTCTTCTTTCTCAATAAAAACATGGTTTGACAACACTTTAGAATCATTTCCAATGGAAATGATAGAATTCTAAGGTGTTGTCAAAACATGATTTTGATGAGAAAAATGGAAAATAAAAAATATACAGCAGACGACAAATTTTAATTCAGCATTATAAGGGTTAATTCCCTTTTATCTGGTCCACACGTGGGGTGTTCAAAAATGTTATAAATCGCCACTTGTGTAACAATTCGCTCCCTCAATTTAACAATTCGTTCCCACGATATAACAATTTGTTCCCACAAATTAACAATTTGTTCCCACAAAATAACAATTTGTTCCCTCGAATTGACAATTCGTTGCCACAAAATAACAATTTGTTCCCTCAATTTAACAATTTGTTCCCTCGATTTAACAATTTACAATTCATTCCGACGATATAACAATTCTGTTCCCACGAAATTACAAATTGTTATATCGTGGGAATGAATTATTATTTTGTGGTAACAAATTGTTAAATTGAGGGAATGAATTGTTAATTCATGGGAACAAATTGTTAATTCATGGGTTAATTCATGGGAAACGAATTGAGGGAACAAATTGTTATTTCGTGGGAGCAAATTGTTATTTCGTGGGAACAAATTGTTATTTTGTGGGATTAATAAAAAAGAATTCTACGTCCCCTGTGGGGCTCCGTATATTCTCAATGTATGCTGTTGTTCATTTATCCCGTCAGCACAGTGCGTATGTGCCGTGAAACACGGTGCCGTGAAACATTTTTGATATCCAGTCAATGCTATTTTTGCATTTTACAGCCATTTGAAGATGTTGACGGGATAAATAGAATAGTAGGTTAGTGCCGTGAATGGGAAAAAATATCTGGCGCGGCACAGAAACGGGATGTGCTCGGCAGAGCCTCGCCCATCCCGTTTCCTGAGCCTTGCCAGATATTTTTTCCCATTCACGGCACTAACCTACTATTCTCTATTTACAGTATATTGGCGATCTGTACATTCAGTCTGAAGATGTTTTAATCATCGTAATAACCCTAAATATTGGTACACAATTTATTCTAGAAAACACACATCAATATATGATTTCTCACAGAAAGGAGTGTTCAAATATGTATGGTTAGTATGGTTGTACTTGTTTATCACAATAACAATGTATTTAGATGCAAGTTTTTGTTGGGAAACCCCTATTTTATAGGGGGGAAACCGTTGACGGAAATTGCCGTCTGCTGTTTTTCATTTTTCTTTAATTCTTAACAAAAGACTGATTTTGACAGCACATGAGAATCGTCTCCACTGGAGATGTTGAGAATCCACTGGAGACGATTCTCATGTGCTGTCAAAACCAGGTTTTTGTCGAGAAATAATGAAACTAAAACATTTCCAGCAGACGACAACATTTAATTCAGCGTAGTAAGAGTTAAATGCTTGACAAATATTGAGACTTTGCCACAAACTTATTGAACACCCCTTGTATTCACCACCATTCCACATGTTTTTCTCTGCCATCAACCACTAACACAATTATTTTACACAACAGGCATGCCGCTAATTAATATACAACATTTTACTTAACAGACATGCAACAACTAATTAATAATACAGTATGCTTTGTGCATGTAATTATTTATTCTAATAAACAGCCCTATGCAATTCGTGGAATCAAAACGTGGAAAATAGGATCAAGATTTGTTGTTTTCACATACATGTGAAAATAATTACAACGCAAATATAGGAGGGCGCTACTATTATAGAGGGGGCATGGGGCTACTATTACAGAGGGGGCATGGAGCTACTATTAGAGAGGGGGCATGGGGCTACTATTAGAGAGGGGGCTACTTATTAGAGAGGGGGCTACTATTAGAGAGGGGGCTAGGGGCTATTATTAGTAGGGGGCTACTATTAGAGAGGGGGCTACTATTAGAGAGGGGGCTACTATTAGAGAGGGGGCTAGTGGCTACTATTAAAGAGGGGCTACTATTATAGATGGGGGCTACTATTAGAGAGGGGGGCTACTATTAGAGAGGTGGGCTACTATTAGAGAGGGGGCTACTTTTAGAGAGGTGGCTACTATTAGAGAGGGGGCTACCATTAGAGAGGGGGGCTACTATTAAAGAAGTGGCTACTATTGGAGAGTGGGGCTACTATTAGAGAGCGGGCTAGGGGCTACTATTAGAGAGGGGGCTAGGGACTACTATTAGAGAGGGGGCTACTATTAGAGAAGTGGGCTACTATTAGAGACTATTTGAGAGTGGGGCTACTATTAGAGAGGGGGCTAGGGGCTACTATTAGAAGGGCTAGGGGCTTCTATTATAGAGGGGGCCAGTGGCTAATATTAGAGAGGGGGGGTACTATTAGAGAAGGCGGCTACTATTAGAGAGGGGGCTAATATTAGAGAGGGGGTTATGGGCTACTATTAGAGAGAAGGGGGACTATTAGAGAGAAGGGGGGGGGCTACTATTAGAGAGGTGGCTAATATTAGAGAGGGGGTTATGAGCTACTATTAGAGAGGTGGCTAATATTAGAGAGGGGTTATGGGCTACATTAGAGATGGGGCTACTATTAGAGAGAAGGGGGGGGCTACTATTAGAGAGGTGGCTAATATTAGAGAGGGGGTTATGGGCTACTATTAGAGAGGGGGCTACTATTAGAGAGGGGGCTACTTCTTCTTCTTCTTCTTTTATAATAATTGCAAGCAGTCGTTTGCCGACTATTATGGCAACTACTAGAATAAATATGGTATTGTAGTTGATTTGGGTGCAGGTAGACGCAGCATTTTCTAGTTTTTATCAAGCGGAAAACGAGACATAATGATCACAAATAACGAACGTATCTGTGCATCTCTGTGTGTGTCCGTTGACGTGCATGTCCGTCCAGATTTTCAATAATGACCCGTGGTTGACAGATGGGAGCATGCGATGGGTAATTTAAAGATAGGCTTTCATCAGGAGACCAGGGGGTCGTTTCACTAAACTGTGTACGACTAAAATGTTTGTACGTGCAAATTTAGGATCGTCTGGAAATTTAGAAGAAAACATTGTTAATGTGAAATTTACAGGCTATCATAAGTTTGCACTTACAAACATTTTAGTCGTACAAAGTTTAGTCAAACGTCCCCCTGGTTTGACCCTCACATACGTCTTTGGTATTTTGTATGTGACAGTTGAATCTGGTTCTACCCCTTATGTGAGTATTGCGATTACTCGCAATCCTATTTTAGAGGAAGGGGTCAAGTGACTTTGGTGTGGTATGGACCTGACACCAGGTCAGGGTATTCTAATTTCAGGGCTGAATATATCTTTTCTCGATGCAAATATTCCATTCTGATTTTGGGATTTTCCCCCCAATGCAGCAGGTTAAAACGGGATTGAACCCGTATACCCATCCTTACATGACCTTAGCTGTTGATAGGCCGTTAAACACCAATAAACAATCAAACAAACAAAATCAATTTCGACCCTTGAAATTTGATTTTGACTCCTGGAATTTGCAGCACATGGAACAGTGTAGACCCTGATTACACTGTGCAGATGTGCAGACTTATGCTGGTTACACATGTAGTAGGGTATCTTTCACCCCTAAGTAAGTGGAATGTAATTTGATATGTTAACTTTGCAACCAATCCAACCGTCATAAAATCATTTTCAGACTAGTCCATTTATGAAAAGGGGGTGTTTTTGTTCTCAAAAAGATGAAAATTGCAAAAAGTACAGATCCTGATGAGACGGCTCGTCACGAGCCGGCTCATCTGGATCTACACTGTTTGCCAAAACCACTATACAGGCCTGTGGTGTTTTTTGTTTAAACTTTATTTAATTTACAACGATTACAAACAAGCACGAGAGCACCTATACAAATGCTTTCATTGGCACAGATGAAGGTGTAAGGGCGGTCATTAATGTGGAAGGAAACCTGTGGTGTTGAAAGGGTTAACAGAAGGAAGCCACAACGAAAATATAACAAACACATGTACAACAATGATACATTTCTGTGATTCCGAATCCAACAAGGAGAAATAATCATGACATGTAACTGGTTTTACCAAACGTAAATAAATTCTTGTACATGTATGTATATCTTGGGGCCGTTTCACTAAACTTTGTACGTCTAAAATGTTCGTAAGTGCAAATTTAAGATAGTCTGGATATGTCAATTGATGGATTTACATTTATTGAACATAGGCTGCATATTTTTCATGAACAATATTTACAGAAATTGTTATATTTTCTGTAAATGACATCGAAAGTTGATAAACTGTGCATGGCCAATGCAAAATTCATTGAACATTTCGTCAACTTTTGACATCATGTACGGAAAATATCATAACATTTTCATGAGATATCAAACACCTTCATAAATCTATTACATTTCAAGCTATTAACAGAGCTCCAGATAAGCTGCGTATTTGCGTAAATACCCAATTAAAATTGCCAAAATACCCAATTGAAATCAGAAGTAGCGAGTATCAAAAAGCAATAACAATTTTGTGGTACCTTTATCATGCTGCAGAAAACAATAAACAGACCATAAATATAGCATATTTTTTCTTACTTTCCATGAAAACACATCTTGGTATTTCCAAGGAGACAATTCTAATGAAATGCCAAGACATGTTTTCATTTCGAAGCAAACTAATTAAATAATTGCTGTCTGTTGATGTGTAAACAGTAGAGTGATTTTATTTTACCCAATTAAAATTTTGAAATACCCAATTTCTTCAGAAATGATGGAGTGAAAATACTCAATTACTAATTCCATATCTGGAGCCCTGTATTAATGCATTGATTTATCTGTGAGAGAAAACCCTTACATGTCAACTTACAATAATACACGGTCGTTACAAAATAAACATCGCCCAGAAATATTCATACACAGATGCAATCACCTCAAAACCATTGCAAAATGCATTTTTGTTCCAAAAGGTTGTTCAGAAATGTAATAATTAGGATAATTCATCGTACAAGATTGAATTTCCGGCCTCGTCCAGTATTCCCGCGACTTTTCCAAGTTTATATCCCCGATAAATTCAACAAAAAGGCCATTAATTCCTTATAATTCCAGCATTTGAAATAAATTCATCAAGAAAATGTGTTTATTTTCCGTTTTCTTAAGAATTATTTTAACTGCACCTGACGGTTACGGAAAGTAGTTCGGCATGGGAGTTTACTGGGATATAAATTTTGGACAGAGACTTGCTACGGGCCAATCAAATGTTAGGGAATTGTGTAAATATTTTTGTGCTGGAATTATTGGCATGTCATAATACACTCGTGTATGTTGGCTTCTGCGTAAACAACTTGTTCGCTTCTCTTACTCGTTGATTACGCGGTAACTGACTTACACTTGTGTAATATTTTATGCTATTCAAACATATACAGTGGAATATCGAACCCGTTGCCTCTGCTTTAAATGACCGTAGCTGATAGCTCGTTAAACACCAATAAATCAATCAATGAAATCCTCTTTCTATTGTGTCCCACCAGGAAAAGACAACGGGAAGACAGAGCTGGGGATCTGGCAGTTGGTGGCGCTGACAGCGGGGCCAGTCGTGCTGCTCTGTGCCGTGTTTGTCACCGTGTTCATCCTGTACCATCGCAGCCAGCAGAGGAAGGCGCGGCAGTTCCACCCCGTGGAACCAAACCCTATAGACACGCCCCTACTGCCGGACGGACAGCCCAGTACACTCACTGAGCTAATGGACGATTATTCTGGGTCGGGATCAGGTCAGTTATTGTATATAGTCACACCCCTTCAACCCTATAGACACGCCCCTACTGCTCGACGGACAGCCCAGTACAATATGGACGATTATTCTGGGTCGGTATCAGTAGCCTATTTCATCAACATTGCAAAGTATACTTTGAGGGAGTAATCATTTATTTTTCCTGAAATGCATTATTTCATATAGAACTAACAAATGCATATATTTCATGATTAAAAGTATGCAGAATTATTATACTGAATTTATTACATTATCACAGCCAAATTGGCTGTGATAATGTAATAAATTCAGTATAATAAAAATTAATAAATTTATCATAAAATTGAAAATTTCTCCCTCAAAGTATACTTTGCTGCTAAAGTATACTTTGCAATGTTGATGAAATAGGCTACTGGTCAGTTTCATATGTAGACCCGCCCCGTTAACTTGATAGATTGCCATGCCTCTTCAACTTGATAGATATGCCCCCACTGTCTAATGGATAGCCCAGTACGCACACACGGACCTGATGATTATTTTGGCTCGGGACCACGTCAGTTGTATATATTTAGCCACACCACTTCAACCCGATAGATCAATTACATATAGAACCACACCCTTACAACAAGATAGGTCACGTATATAAAAAAATTCAAAGTGTCTATATATGATGACTTTGTTGTTCAGTCACACATCCAATAAATCAACATTCTAATGCACTCTATAAATATCACGCAATCTGATTGGCTGATGGTCATACATTACAGGTATATCATTGTTGATGAACGGTCGCAACTTATTTCAATATGTATTCCTACGCCAGTAGTAAAGGAGTGCATTAGAAATAGGTTAACCGCATTGTAATTTTCAAATTTGCGGCATATATTAGAAAATGATAGGTCGCAAAACATGTTTAATAGCTCCGCTAGCGCGTCACCATTAAACAGATTTTCCGACCTATCATTTTCTGATATACGCCGCAAATTTGAAAATTACAATACAGTTAACCCTATATTACAATACAGTTAACCCTATATTACAAAACAGTTAGCCCTATATTACAATACAGTTAACCCTATATTACAATATAGTTAACCCTATATTACAAAATAGTTAACTATATCAATATTAACTATATATACAATACATTAACCCTATATTACAATACATTACACCAAAAAAAAATACAAAACAGTAGGCCCTATATTACAATACAGTTAACCCTATATTTTACAATATATTTAACCCTATTTACAAAAATAGTTAACGCTATATTACAATACAGTTAACCCTATATTACAATATTACAATACAGTTAACCCTATATTACAATATTACAATACAGTTAACCCTATATTCATTACAGTTAACCCTATATTACAATACAGTTAACAATACAGTTAACCCTATATTCATTACAGGTTTACCATTACTCGTCCAGCGAACAATCGCACGACAGATTCAACTTTGCGAGATACTCGGTAAGGGCCGGTACGGCGAAGTCTGGATGGGCAAATGGAAGGGGGAAGGCGTGGCGGTGAAGATATTCTCATCACGCGAGGAGCGATCGTGGTTTCGTGAAGCGGAGATATACCAGACTGTGATGTTACGTCATGAGAATATACTCGGCTTTATTGCTGCGGATAATAAAGGTAAATTCACTATAAAGCAAATCGCCGCTCCAAAAATACGAAAATAGACCGATTTTAACCCTTACACCGCTATCTTAATTTTTTTGTCGTGTGCTGTTTATTTTCTATTTTCCATTTTTATCATAAAAAACATGCTTTGACAGCACTTTAGAATTATTTACAACGTGCTTTGACAGCATTTCAGAATCATTTCCAATGGAAATGATTCTGAAGTGCTGTCAAACCATGTTTTTATTGAGAAATAAGGCAAGATATAAAAGCAACAGCAGACGACAATTGTTGTGAGTAGCGGTCTCAGGGTTAAGTCGTGAGATTACAGATAATGGGTCGTGGATGCAACTCTGGTTGGTAACAAACCATCATGAACAAGAGAGGCAAAAAATCTAAATGATTATTGAATAAATAAAAAAAATAAAAAAAATTAATGTCAAAACTTTTTGAACACTCCTCGTACACCACCTATTCACATGTATTACCTGTGTGACAGATAACGGGACGTGGACGCAGCTCTGGCTGGTAACCGACAACCACGAACAAGGCTCGCTGTTCGACTATTTGAATCGCACGGCGGTCAGCGCCCAGGGCATGATCAAGATGGCGCTGTCTGTATCGTGCGGGCTCTCGCATCTACACATGGAGATTATGGGCACGCAGGGTAAATACTTCGCTCAGTCTCTGATTTTTGTTGAGCCTGCTTGCGGAAGATTGGGGTCAAATGACTTTCAAATTTGCGTTAAAGCTTTTACATACCTTAATTCAAACTTCAAATAAATAAACTCTTGAGACCATCAAATGCCTTGACATGCGGGCCGCGGCCATCTGGTATTATACCCCCGGCATACGAAGTATGTCGAGGAGTATATAGTTTTCATAATTCCGTCCGTTTGTCCATCCTTCCGTTCATATTTACATTAAAGTTTTCAGTGACATCAGCAATGTCTGAATAACATTCAAATTGTACAATCTGCCAAATTAATGTTTTACATAAGTCTGTTACTTAAGACAAAACATCCGTGTAGGCTTAACTTATAAAATTAGTTCTGGCCACCACTCGTGAAAAATAAAATGTAATTTTCACCGTTTAAACCTATGAAAGATTGATATAAAACTTACTGGGAATTCCCAGTAATCCACCGGCCTTGACCCTTACAATGCTGAATTAATTTGTGTCGTCTGCTGAATATTTTTTATTTTCCATTTTTCTCATCAAAAACTTGGTTTGGAAGCACTTTAGAATCATTTCCAATGGAAATGATTCTAAAATGCTGCCAAACCATGTTTTTACTGAGAGAAAAGACAAAATATGAATTAACAGCAGACGACAATTTTCGGTTCCCGCATTCTAATTAATTAAATGACCTGGCTGTTGATAGGCCGTTAAACACCAATAAATCAAATACAATCCCTGTAATCCACTGACGGTCATTAACCCTTTCCCGAAACAATAACTGCCATAAACTGATTCATGTTATTTTTTTGACTATTCATTATTCGGACAGCGTGATTGGCACATTGGTGTACGTATGTACGTGCCTCCGGGTTAAAGTTTTTGGTTAAAGTTTTTTGGTATACCATCAAAGCCTCGGCGGGTGCGACACGGCCATCTAGTTTTTATACGCCTGTTTGAAAAAAACGGGACGTGTTATGTATTCACCTTGTACGGAAGGGTGGGCACAGCTTGTCCACGCAATATCTAAGAGTTTACTTGACAGATCGTAACCAACTTCAATATACATGTTTATCACGGCAAGACAAAAGAAGCCTATTGATTTAAAAAAAAATCCGGTGTCTTGTTTTTTCTTGACGTCAATTTTTTCAATTGAGTTATCTCCCTTTGTTGATTGGCCTTGCCTCGATAGGCGTATATTGTGACCTTCGGCACCTCTTGTTGTCGGTCTGAAAAATAGTGACAAATACTGCAGATGCTTGTTACGAGCTCATCTGGCTCTACAGTGCCTGTAAATGTTGGCTTTATGGTTTGTAATATTAAAACTTGGAAAGGGTTGACCAAAATGTTACACATTCTTATCTCTCTTCCAGGCAAACCTGCAATAGCACACCGAGATTTAAAGAGTAAAAATATCCTGGTGAAAAACAACGGTACCTGCTGTATAGCTGACTTGGGTAAGTCTCTGTCGTGTTTACTGTGGGCCTCAATATGTGCATAGAAAGTGGTGAAAAGACTTAGATAACGACGTCATATGTGGTCATTTTCGAGCATAAAACGTTACCTGATAAATAGAATACCTGTAGCCTATTTCCCCAACATTGCAAAGTATACTTTTCTAGCAAAGTATACTTTGAGGGAGAAATTTTCAATTTTAGGATAAATTTATTATTTTTTATTATACTGAATTTTGGCTGTGATAATGTAATAAATTCAGTATAATAATTCTGCATACTTGTAATCATCAAATATATGCAGTCGTTAGTTATATATGAAATAATGCATTTCAGGAAAAATAAACGATTACTCCCTCAAAGTATACTTTGCTAGAAAAGTATACTTTGCAATGTTGGTGAAATCGGTTACTGGTTTGGCCCTCACATACGTCTTTGGAATTTTGTATGTGACAGTTGAATCTGGTTATACCCCTTATGTGAGTTACGATATTCGTAATCCTATTTTAGGGGAAGGGGCCAAGTGACTTGGTGTGGTATGGTCCTGGCACCAGGTCAGGTTATTCTAATTTCAGGGCTGAATATATTTGTTCTCGATGTAAATATTCCGTTTTGATTTTAAGATTTTCCCCCCAATGCAGCAGGTTAAAATGGGATTGAACCCGTTTGCCCGGCCTTACATGACCATAGCTGTTGATAGGCCGTTAAACACTAATAAACAAACAAACTATCCACAGGTCTGGCAGTGCGGCACGACTCTGCGAACGACTCGGTGGATATCGCTCCAAACAACCGAGTCGGAACGAAGCGATACATGCCCCCTGAGGTGCTCGACGAGACGATTAACATGAAACATTTCGAGTCTTTCAAACGCGCCGACGTCTACTCGTTTGGTCTCGTTCTGTGGGAGATCGCTCGAAGGTGTTCCATTGGAGGTAAGATGGTTGTAATCCAGGGCTCCAGATAAGGAATTAGTAATTGAGTATTTTCACTCCATCATTTCTGAAGCAATTGGGTATTTCAAAATTTTAATTGGGTAATATAGAATCACACTACTGTTTACACACCAGCAGACAGCAATTATTGAATAGTTTGCTTCTAAATGAAAACACATCTTGGTATTTCATTAGAATTGTCTCCTTGGAGACAATTCTAATGCAATACCAAGATGTGTTTTCATGGAAAAATAAGAAAATATTCTATATTTGTGGTCTGTTTATTGTTTTCTGTAGCATGATAAAGATACCACAAATTTTTCATTGATTTTTGATCCTCACTACCTTTGATTTCAATTGGGTTTTTGGCAATTTTAGTTGGGTATTTACACAAATACGCACCTTATCTGGAGCTCTGATGAAGCAATAGCATCTGTCCGGCGAACAAGTATTGCTGGTTCGTCGACCGAGCGGAACGAGCGGAACGAGCGGAACGAGCGAGTATGCTAGGAGGGTCCTGGGGCACTGCCCCCTCCCAACCCCCCCTTGGGAAATGTTTTGAAATCTAATAGCATTTCCTGCGTTTAGTTCTGGAGTATTTTAGAGCAATATGTTTGACATAATTATGTGCTACCGTACCGGTTGGTTGTCCCCCGGGGTAAACACCGGGTCACGAATAGTCACATTACGATTATGATGAATGCATAAAACATATATAAAAAATCCGGAAAATATCAGTTGCCATGATGTGCCTGAACGTGGCTACATGGCTGGACTTCAATACCCGCCAAAAAATACTTCCATAGCAGGAATTCCGCTGGGGAAAATAAAAAAATCGCCAGTTCAAAAAAAAAAAAAAAAAAAATTATTTTTGTAAAATTGTAATTTGTTATCGGCAATTGCAAAAGTGGCATAGTACACGTATACATAGTACACGCATACATAGTACACGCATACATAGTACACGCATTTACCCACTGGCCTTCTTGGATAGGACTAGAATTGAGACCATGTCTCTGTGTGACCTAGGCTGTTGCTGGGACGTTAAACCCTTTCACTTTTCATATGCCAAAATACACACGATTCCTCTAACCAGTATAAACACATCACTGCAACTTGTGCAACTGTTTTATGGCTGTCTTGTGCGGATCGGTATATTTTTCTTTATTTTCCTTGACATCTGTAAATCCGACAAAGAAACACATACTCCACGCTCGTTTTTATGCCACCGGGTTTCGAAGAAACGGGTGGCATATAGTGTTTGGACCGTCCGTCCGTCCGTCTGTCTGTCCGTACTTAACGAGAGCTACATTGTGAGGTTGCTGTGTTGTGCTGAAACCCACCCACCGCCCTATTTAAGACACTTGGATAAGTGTTTTTTATTTCAAATATAATTAACTAATGGCTAGCTCATTTTGCATATTATTGCTGATTTATTCCGTAAGAGAATCGTTAAGGAAGAAAAAAAATAACGGAATAAGTTGCTACATTGTGAGGTTAACCCCACAGTGTAAACATCAAAGGAAATAACCTCACAATGTAGCTCTCGTAAGAACGTCCGTCCGTCCGTCCGTCCGTCCGTCCGTCTGTCCGTCTGTCCGTCCGTCACACTTTTCGGTTAACCAATTTGTCACAGTTTCTCAAATATGCTGCAGGTGACATCCGCGTTCGACAGACGCATTTCTTGTTCGATATATTATCTGTTTTATTCCTTATTTCTCTTGACATTGTAAATCCGACGAATAAATGCGTGCTCCGCACTCATTTCTTTATCGGATTTCCAGATGTTTCTATATAACTTCAGATTGGCCGTCAAACGAAATCCCGCTATAGTGATTGTAATATTTCTTAGAACAAAAACACCCCCTTTTCATAAATGGACGAATCTGAAAATCATTTTGTGACAATTGGATTGGTCGGAACATTAGCATATCACAGTCCATTCCAGTTCCTTAGGGTTGAAAGGGTTAAGGAATGCGACCATGGGGTAATGCATTTACTGGGGTGAACAATACATTTGGTCTGTTTAAAGTGTGTGGAGTCCGAATGACTCCTCACAAACTTTAAACAGACCAAATGTCTTGTGCACTTCAGTAAACACAACAGCCCATGGTATTATACACCCCAGTAAACGCAACAGCCCATGGTATTGTCACCCCAGTAAACGCAACAGCCCATGGTATTGTCACCCCAGTAAACACAACAGCCCATGGTATTATCACCCCAGTAAACACAACAGCCCATGGTATTGTCACCCCAGTAAACACAACAGCCCATGGTATTGTCAACCCAGTAAACACAACAGTCCATGGTATTGTCACCCCAGTAAACACAACAGCCCATGGTATTGTCACCCCAGTAAACACAACAGCCCATGGTATTATCACCCCAGTAATTGCAACAGACCATGGTATTGTCACCCCAGTAAACACAACAGTCCATGGTATTGTCACCCCAGTAAACACAACAGTCCATGGTATTGTCGCCCCAGTAAACACAACAGTCCATGGTATTGTCACCCCAGTAAACGCAACAGTCCATGGTATTGTCACCCCAGTAAACGCAACAGCCCATGGTATTGTCACCCCAATAAACACAACAGCCCATGGTATTATCACCCCAGTAAACACAACAGCCCATGGTATTGTCACCCCAGTAAACACAACAGCCCATGGTATTGTCACCCCAGTAAACACAACAGCCCATGGTATTGTCACCCCAGTAAACACAACAGCCCATGGTATTGTCACCCCAGTAATTGCAATAGACCATGGTATTGTCACCCCAGTAAACACAACAGCCCATGGTATTGTCACCCCAGTAAACACAACAGTCCATGGTATTGTCACCCCAGTAAACACAACAGCCCATGGTATTGTCACCCCAGTAAACACAACAGCCCATGGTATTGTCACCCCAGTAAACGCAACAGCCCATGGTATTATACACCATAGTAAACACAACAGCCCATGGTATTGTCACCCCAGTAAACGCAACAGCCCATGGTATTGTCACCCCAGTAAACACAGCAGCCCATGGTAATGTACACCATAGTAAAGACAACAGCCCATGGTATTGTTCACCCCAGTAAACACAACATGCCATGGTATTATCCACCCCAGTAAACGCAACAGCCCATGATTTTATTCCTTAAGTATTAAATTGTATAGGTATATATGAGGATTACCAGCAGCCGTACTACAACATGGTCCCCCCAGACCCCTACCTCGAAGAGATGAAGAAGGTCGTGTGTACGGAGAAACGCCGGCCTGATATTCCCAACCGCTGGCAGAGTAACGAGGTATGGTACATTCAGTGGTGAGTGGGTGGAAGGTGGGTGCAAGCGATGGGTAATTTAACGATCGGGGTTCATGCTTACCGGAATTCCGACTGGAGACCTGGTTTGGCCCTCACATTCTAATTTCAGGGCTGAATATATTGTTTCTCGATGTAAATATTCAGTTCTGATCTTGGAATTTTCCCCCCAATGCAGCAGGTTAAAACAGGATCGAACCCGTTTGCCCGGCCTTACATGACCTTAGCTGTTGATAGGCCGTTAAACACCAATAAACAAACAAAGAAACATTCAGTGGTGAGTGGGTGGCAGGTGGGAGCAAAGGCTTTAAATGTTCATTTGTAGCATGGGCCACTAATGTGTTCCATCTTGTAAATTCAAAGTACTAAAATAGTTCTGCTTTTTTATGCCCCACCATTGTTGTGCAGTTGGCATTTAGTGTTACCCTTGTTTGTCAGCAGCAAAACAACAGTAAGCCTGAGCTATCGGCCAATCAAACTATCTGATTTTGATGCCTACAAATCGTGGAACCTGTGCCCGTTTACATAATCGCTGTATATTTCCGTTTCAGTCATTACGCGTGATGGCTCGACTGATGAAAGAGTGCTGGTATCACAACGCTGCCGCCCGATTGACCGCTCTCCGTATCAAGAAGACACTATCTAGTCTCACGTCACAGAACGACATTAAAATCTATAACGAAAGCGGCCTCGATAACATTATCTGAGTACTATGATCTTCGCTATAACCAGAACTCCAGTTAAGGTTTAGAATCGTCTAAAGGACTCCCAACTTGCCATTTTTGATGAAGAAATAACAAAATTTCGTCCCAAGTTGGTCAAATTCTGCACCTTAACTGGAGGTCTGGTTATAACGGACTAGCTACAGCAGATGTGGTCGCGATAACAATCTGGGATCTGTGATCTACGTTATAACGGACGAGCTACAGTGTATGCGACCGTGATAATGTAATCTGGGTTCTACCATTTACGCTATAACGGGACGAGCTACAGTGTATGCGTTATAACGGACTGTAACTACAGCTTACATGGATTGGTAATTTCATTGTTATTGCGGCCGCGATAATGTAATCTCAGGGATTCCGCTGGGGAAAAAAACAATTGCCACTTCAAAAAATTAATTTTTTATCGCCAATTGATTATTTTCATCGACAATTGCGAAAGTGGCGATCGACAGTGGAATCCCTGAATCTGAGCTATACAATCTACGGTATAGTGGACTAGCAACAGTGTAAGTGTTATACCAGACTGTAACTACGTTGATTTGTTGTCTCAATATTATTGCGGGTGCGATGATGTAATCTGAGTTATGCGATCTGTGTTATACCAGACTGTAACTACAGTGGACATTGGTTTATACCAGACTGTAACTACAGCAGACATTGGTTTGTAGTCTCGATGTTATAGTGGGCGAGAAACGTTTATGAGTAAATTATTCTGTGATCTGTATTGTGTGGAATTATGTCTACGGATGATATTCTTATGTAATGTGGTTGTTGTTTCGGTCCAGAAGGGCATTACATGGTGTCTGAAGGAAGAACCACAATTTAGTGACGGTTTTCTACAGAATTGCCGCCTAGTTACTTTCGCTATGAGACGCTCGTGCGTTTGACTAATTATACATAATTAGTATTAGCGTTTGTACGGGTATATAGTTTTCGCCTTTCTGTCGGGTTATCTGCGGGCCGTTTCACTAAACTTTTTGTACGACTAAAATGTTCGTAAGTGCAAAATTATAATAGTCTGTACATTTCACATTAACAATGTTTCCTTGTAAACAATTATTGGATTTACATTTATTGAGCATATGCAGCATATGCAGCATATGCTCAATAAATGTAAATCCATCAATTGAAATTTCCAGACAATTCAAAATTTGCACTTACAAACATTTTAATCGTACAAAGTTTAGTGAAACGGCCCCCTGTTCGTCTGTAACATTTGTGTTAGTTTTACGGCACGTATTGCCCCTGCAACAGTAACATGGACTCGGATAATCGTGCCCTTCTGTTGATACATGATATCCCCACGTACCCAATGCCAATCAAATATTTTGTAGCTATTTATAGAAATGTTTTTAGCTTTATCACGGGAGTTTTTGATCCACCTACTATTTATGTTATCTGACCTAGAGCCACCATACTTTTTCATTATCATGAGCCAGTGCTGTATCACAGACCACTATCAAATATGTGACCTTTAAATGACCTTAGGTGGGTGGTGGTCGGTCATTTATGAAATTTTTCCTTAAAAGTGTGAAAACTACTTGCAAAAAGTGTAGATCCTGAGGAGACGGTTCGTGACGAGCCGGCTCATCGGGATCTACACTATTTGCCAATACCACTATACAGGTCTGTAGTGTTGAAAGGGTTAAGCTAACAGCTTTTAGCTAACATGCTTGCCCAATAGCCTGATGCAGTGGTGTGAAACATAAATTGCAATGAAATATGTGACCTTCAAGTGACCTTGACAATCTATTGTCGCATTTTTTGTCATTTTCATTTGTTTTTTTTACTTCTCTTTTCAATACACTTAAGCTCACAAACAGCTCTTTAAGTTTACTGGTCAATTCAGGCTATGACTAGGGGTATATGATTTTTTAGTAACCAAAGTCTCCATTTCTGAAATAGTCGCCAAATGGCTATTTTAGTAACCAAATGGCTATTTTAGTAGCCAAATTGCTATTTTAGTAACCAAATGGCTATTTTAGTAGCAAATGCCTACTTTAGTAACCAAATGGTTATTTTATTAGCCAAATTACTATTTTAGTAGCCAAATGCCTATGTTAGTAACCAAATGGCTATTTTAGTAACCAAGTGGCTATTTTAATAGCCAAATTACTACTGTGTCTACTAGTAGCACCAGTAGTTAATAAGAGAATACAGTGAGCAGCCAAATTCATCAAGAACGTGTCTCGGCAATGTACTTAGTGACCGAGAAGCCGTGATGTGAATAATCTAATTGCATGTTCTGCAATAGAGATGTCGGCCGTGGCCATAAAATAGCGGAGATCAGCCTCAGCCAATCAAACTACCTGATGTTGAGCCTGAGAACGAAGAACGTACTCGAAACATTATACAAGTACAGGAGGCTAGAAATGTGTTGTTGTTTGATGACGTGAATGCCGTGACATTGTCGCGTGCCTGTGATATTAGACATTCTATATGACTGTACCCGGTGCAATTTTCCCCGAAATATAGTTCATACAGTGAAACCTCTCTAAACCGGACACCCTGGGAGGTCCCAAGGGTGTCCGATTTAGAGAGGTTTCACTGTAAATTAGACATGAGGCATATATGTGTGTGCTTAACGATCATGAACGTACATTCTCATCTTGAGCTAAATGAGTCGCATCAAAATAATGTTCCAGATGTGTCCTTGGTGTCTGGTTTAGAGAGGTTCCACTGTATATTAAATTTTTAATAACTTAATTTCGAACGAGCGAGCGCTAGTGAGCGAAGGAATTAGTCAATATGTGAACTATATATAACTGACTATCTTTGCCCCACGTGCACATGCTTGTTTGAAGGTTGTTCCGTCTCTACATGCCCTTTTTTGAATCGCGCTACACTTGAAGTGATTGTGACGCTGGTGGGTGATGACATTGAGTGCCAGGGATTCCGCTGGTGATCGCCACTTTCGCAATTGGCGATAAAAATAAACAATTGGCGATAAAAAATTACAAATTTTTAAAATAAATTGTAATTTTTTATCGGCAATTGTTTATTTTTATCCTATGGGTTATTCCTTTTTTTTCTTTTTTTTTTTTGAAGTGGTGATTTTTTTATTTTCACCAGCGGAATCCCTGGAGGGCATGCATATCAGGAACAAGGCGTGACATCAGTTTTAAATAGGCAAGACGGGATATAGCGATAGTCTATGTACGTACGTGTGCTAGTAACACCTTTCATTTTTCAATAACTAAAAAATACCTTGTATATGTGCATGTATGTGAATTATCCTGTCGCCGATAGGCAAGAGGGGGTATAGTTAGTCCATGCACATACGTGCATACATTAGTACGCTGGCGATCGCCACTTTTTTTTTCTTTTTTTTTTTTTTGAAGTGGCAATTTTTTTATTTTCCCCAGCGGAATCCCTGGTAACGCCGTTCAATTTTCAATACCTCATGAACCGCTTCACCGATTTTGATAATATTTGGCCACAATGTGTGTCTTGGGATGGTGCTTTGTTTTGCATATGACCCAAGGTGAAGGTCGCCTTGTTTGTAAGGCAAACTTTTTAGTTCTTTTCTTCTTTTGTAATCGAGGCTGCCAACAAGGGGATTAGCTAATGAAATACCAACATGTGTTTTCATGGAAAAATAAGAAAATATTCTATATTTGTGGTCTGTTTATTGTTTTCTGTACTAGCATGATAAAGATACCACAAATTTGTCATTGCGTTTTGTTACTCACTACTTTTGATTTCAATTGGGTTTTTGGCAAATACGCACCTTATCTGGACCTCTGAACTTAATTTGAATTGCTTTACCATTCCATTATCCGAAAAAGGCGTACTTTTTCCGTAAAAGTACGCTTTTTTCGGATAATGGAATGGTAAAACAATTAGCGTGCAACAGTCAGTTTCAGAGATTAATGGGTGGGGAATGGTTAAACCCTCGAATGCGGGAAACAAAAATTGTCATCTGTTGTTTCATAATTTTGCTTCTTTCTCAATAAAAACATGGTTTGACATAACTTTTGAAACCATGTGTTTGATGAGAAAAAATGGAAAATAAAAATTATACAGCAGACGACAAAATTTCATTCAGCATTGTAATGGTTAATAATACAAATAGTCATTAGGCGCGATACTGTATTGTATCGTAGAGCGAATAACTTGTGTGTACATGGCCCAGCTCTTGTATTACCCCCTTGTCGTATCACCGTATATCGCCGATATTTATTTCGAAAATCAGTCATATGTCCAGTAAATGATAACGAAAATTTACAACAAATTCAGAACACATGCGGAATTTCATTTTCGATTTTTTTTATAAATTTTCGACATCATTTACGGAACGTATTAATTTTGTTCTATCTATATTAACCCTTAGACCGCTATCTTTTCTTTTTTTTTGTCGCCTGCTGTTTTTTTCTATGTTCCATTTTATCATCAAAAACATGCTTTCACAGCACTTTAGAATAATTTACAACATGCTTTGACAGCACTTGAGAATCATTTCCATTGGAAAAGAATCCTTTCCATTGGAAATGATTCTCAAGTGCTGTCAAAACATGTTTTTATGGAGAAATAAGGCAAGACGACAATTGTTGTGAGTAGCGGTCTAAGTGTTAATGATAACCGTTGGTACCAAAGCTGAGACACTACTGTCCGTTTCACGAAAACTGCCTAAATTTTATGGCACTACAAACAATGCAAAAACAATATATTTTTTTGATACTGTTAAATTTTATCAAAAATTAAGAATGAGCCTTCTTTTTATTTCTTGTTATATAGTGTGTGGACCGTCCGTCTGTCCGTCTGTCCGTCTGTCTGTCTGTACGTCTGTCCATCTGTCCGTCCGTCACACTTTTCGGTTAACCAATTTGTCACAGTTTCTCAAATATGCTGCAGGTGGCATCCGCGTTCGACAGATGCATTTCTTGTTTTTATTGTTTTTGCATGTTATGGCCGTAAAATTTGGGCAGGTTTCGTGAAGCAGACAGAAAAGCATAAATGCACATGTAATGTTGTAAATATTGTACAGTCGTAGGTAGTGTATGCTAAGTTGTAGGAAGTTTTCGTGATTCAATAATATAATCACGGTAACAAGAGTTTGTTGCTTGTGTATAACTGAGGTCCGTTTTATTGAACGTTGTACGACAAACAAGTTTGTCGATGCAAAATTAAATTTCCATTTTAAAAATGTTTGCTGGATTTGCTACATTTAACCCTAACTATGCGGGAGACAGAAATTGTCGTCTGCTGTTTTTCGTTTTTGCCTTAATTCTATAAAAAAAAAAAACCCGTTTTTACAGCGCATGAGAATCGTCTCCAGCGGAGACGATTCTCATGCGCTGACAAAACAGGTTTTTGTCGAGAAATATTGAAAATAAAACATTTCCAGCTGACGACAAAATTTAATTCAGCGTACATGTAGTAAGTGTTAATGAGTTGTACAAATATGTGAACAATTTTAGTTCTGCATTTCTACCACGCTACAGTCAGAATTCGTTACAGCGGCACACGTTATAGCGGCATATTCGCCTACCGGCACAATAAGCCGCCAAACCAATCGGCATGCTCTTTAATCTGCTCGATATACCGGCAAATTCGGCTTCCGCACATAAGCCACCAAACCAATCGGCATGCTCTTTAATCTGCTCGATATACGGCAAATTCGGCTTCCGGCACAATAAGCCACCAAACCAATCGGCATGCTCTTTAATCTGCTCGATATACCGGCAAATTCGGCTTCCGGCACAATAAGCCACCAAACCAATCGGCATGCTCTTTAATCTGCTCGATATACCGGCAAATTCGGCTACGGCACAATAAGCCACCAAACCAATCGGCATGCTCTTTAATCTGCTCGATATACCGGCAAATTCGGCTTCCGGCACAATAAGCCACCAAACCAATCGGCATGCTCTTTAATCTGCTCGATATACCGGCAAATTCGGCTTCCGGCACAATAAGCCACCAAACCAATCGGCATGCTCTTTAATCTGCTCGATATACCGGCAAATTCGGCTTCCAGCACCGGCAGGGTATTCCCGCAAACGAATACACAGTTTAAGTCTTATTTAATGTGCGTTATAACGGCGCCGGTACCCGGCGTCGCTGGTACCAGCGCTGTGACCCAGCTCTGTTATCCGGCATTACAGAAACCGATATTCGGGAACCAGTCACTGACCATATAATGTGCGTCATAACCATGATAACGGCGCCGGTACCTGGCATCGCTGGTACCAGCTCTGTTATCCGGCATTACGTGCCGGAAACCGATATTCGGGAACCAGTCACTGACCATATTTAAACAATTTCACAGCTGATTAACCCCGACCTGCTGTCATAAATCGCGGCAATTAACGTGTCGGTACCCTGTCACCTGCTGTGATGTACTATTGTGCAAACATCAATTAAGAAATGAACAGTTAGCAACTAAATTTACAAGTGATTAAATCCAGCAAGGACCGATAGATTGTAAATAAAAAAATATCATAATCGTGAACAATTTAAATAATTATCGTGTAGCATTGCCTCTGGGGCGAGTTCAGATAGAGACGAATCGTCATGTAAATATTTAAAGGGAAACCACTCTACATGTTTTTGCTTTGCAATTTTATAAATTTTAGCATGTAAATTAAAACAAACTGTTTATTCAAATATGTGTTTCTTTTATAAATGCACATGTTTGCGAATTGCTAACAATAAAGAAACAATTTCACAGATAATCCGGTATTCACCACGCGCTCTACAATTAACAACAGGTTCGCCTGCAACCTAGATTTTGTCAAATACCGGATTAGCTTTGAATTGTGTATGTTTCCTTGATATAAATTCGTATATATGCATTGCTTTATCAATGTGGTGACAAATAAGTATATATCTCACCGATAATGCTAATGTAAAATGACAGCAAATAGCGTCGATACAATGCGTGGTTACCAATTACCGACATGTTCCAATTACCGGAATATCACGACAGTCTGATAGCGAGGAGAAAATCGCCGATTCTTTATACCGGCATATTTGTTATAACGGCATATTCGTTATAACGGCAGATTCATCTCTGACGAACTATGCCGTTGTAACGAATTCTGACTGTATAATACAAATTTTGATATATCACAATGAGGTTATGACACCCACATATTCAGTTTTACTATATTTTCCACACATTTAGTATGTATGGATTTCACTTATAACACAATGGTTTCCAAATCCTCATGTTAAAATAGAAGTTATTGTGATTCTACACAGTCAATATGGTGTCATATTGCCCGTCTGATGTCGATATTTCCACCATATTGACTTTGTAGAATCACAATAACGTATTTGTCAATCCGCACATTCTTTATATTTCTCCAGAATTTAATTTTAATGTTTAACGTCATAAAAATATGGCGCCAAACGGCACAAGTATTACCTGACGTCTTCCCGACATAAACGAGTAGAAATTTGTTAATAACTTTAACAATTTCTGGACCGATTTTCAAAATGTAACCTTTGTTTTATTAGTTGGGTCATAACCAATCCATATGACTATATTTCGGAGGTGATTTCCAAAAATATTCTCAAAACATGAGAAATTTATATGCGTGGTTTACTGAACCATGTTACAGTCACAGGTTGAAGTAACGGACCGAGGTCTATAAATACATTAAATATGCCTAAAAACATCAATAAACAGGGAAAAAATAAGCTAAAATATGGATGGATTAAAAAATATTTTTTTAGCTTATTTTTTTTCTCCGTTTATTGATGCTTTTGGGCATATTTAATGTATTTATAGACCTCGGTCCATTACTTCAACCTGTGACTGTAATGTATTTATAGACCTCGGTCCATTACTTCAACCTGTGGTTACAGTTAGAAGCAAACTCGTGAAAAATCGGTGTAATAATATTTAAAGGAAGTTTAGCAAAATGGGCCTCGTGTGTGTCATGATTTATATGAATAAATAAATAATATTGAGCCCTGTGATTTCCATCTTTGAGTATACACTCTATAGATGCATGCCAAAATCAGGAAGTTTGATTGGTCGAGACTGAGCTGTGCTCAGTCTCGACCAGTCAAACTGCTTGATTTTGCGTGTGAATTCTGAGAACACGCACCGTTTTATAATCATGTGAATGTACCCTGTGATTTCCTCGGGTACGTCTTTGTCATTCTTGTATGCGAGGGTTGAATCTGGTTATGCCCCTTGTTTGAGTAATACGATTATTTCTAATCCTATTACGTCCCGTGCAGGCACCGGGGCGGGATCAACTGATCCTGAGAATAGTGCTGCAGTAGCCATTGCTTGTCGTAAAAGGCGACTAAACTGGATTAACGATTGGGTTCATACTTTCCGGAACCCACTATACCGGATTTGGCCCTCATGTACATTTTTGGCTTTCTTGTATGTGAGAGTTGAGTCGGGCTATGCCCCATATATAAAAGTAAGATTAGCGCTAATCCTATTACTTTTAGGGGATGGGATAAATGATGCTGGTGTGGCACCAGATCAGGTTGTTCTAATTTCAGGACTGAATATATATTTTGATTGTAAATATTGAGTTCTGAAGTTGGGATTTACCCCCCTCGGACAGGTGGATACGGGACACGACCCTGTTGACCCGTCTGCGTGTAGACTCCCTGAGGCTTGTACCTCTATGTCAGAAATAGCGGACGTTAAACCCTATTCACTCGCTCACTCACTCACTAATCGTATTACTTTTAGGGGAAAGGGCCAAGTGACTGGTGTGCTATGCAGGCCTGTAGCGGCGAATAAAATAATGCCACGGCAGATTATTGAGCGGGAATATTTTTTAACCCAGACCTCAAAATGATGTTTTCTGCATTCTGAAAAAGAAACGGTCCAAAATAGTGCCACGGCGCACCGTGGCTGCCGTGGTGGTGTCTATGGCCATGTTATGGACCTGGCACCAGGTCATGTTATTCTAATTTCAGGGCTGAATATGTATTTATTTGGATGTAAATATTCCCGTTCTGATTTTAAGAGTTTCGCCCCAATGCAGTACGTTACATACGGGATCGAACCTGTTGGCCTGGCCTTAAATGACCTTAGCTGTTGATAGGCCGTTAAACACCAACAAACAAACTTGGTTTGTACTTCAAATTTCAAAACTCAGACTGTCGATAAAAAGATGTTTGAAGTTTTAATTTCGAGGCCATCATTGGTCCGTATTCTAGGTGATTGTGTGGGTGTTTATTTAACCCTTTCATCCCTACATAACTGCAATGGATTTTTATTACAATAATTTTGCAACCAGTCCAACGGTCACAAAATAATTTTCAGACTAGTCCATTTATATAAAAGGTGATGTTTTGTTGTCAAAAATATGAAAATTACCAAAAAGTGTTGATCCTGATGAGACGGCTCATCTGGATCTACAATTTTTGGCAATACCACTATACAGGCCTGTAGTGTAGAAAGGGTTAAGTCATGTGACCTGTGTAGTGAAAGTTGAATGTGGGAAATATATATTGTCGTCTGTTGTATTCCGGGGTGATCAAAGTTCAGGAGTAATCCGGAAATCCGGCTTTGAGGATACTGATAAGGACATAAATATGTTTAGATTTTACCCAAACTGCATGATTTTAAGCAGATTTAGAAGTCAAAATTCCACTTCAGTTGCTTTTTTTTCAGAATTTTCCTGATTGGCTATCTGGGACTGTTATCACCCCTGTTGACGGACAGTATTTGTCAAGAAAAGTTTTAAAAACAATTCAGCAGACGACAAAATTTATTTTAGTGTTAATGAATGCAGTTTTATATTCTGTCTTACATAATTATTTTTATCTTTCTTCTGCTCTTGTTTGAGAAAGTGCTTGGGATTCTCACGTGCTGACAAATCATGTTTTATTGATAAATATGCGATACGGGACACAATTTTGTCGTCTGCTTCTATACCGGTGAAATACGGGATTCGACCATGGTAACCCAGGGTTGTGAGCATACGATGGGTAATTTGATGATCAGTGATTCTGGTGTGGTGATGATCTGGCATCCGATCAGGATTATTCTGATTTCAGGGCTGAATATATAATATTTTATTGTAAATATTCAGTTCTGATTTTGGGATTTTCCCCCCATTTGTACTACAGGTAATATATGGGATTTAGTACTAAACCCATTGACCTGGCCTTAAAGGACCTTAGCTGTTGATAGGCCATTAAACCCCAACACACAAACAAACAAAATGGGTTTTGCGACCAGTGTAGATCCAGATCAGCCTGTGCATCTGCACAGTCTGATCAGGATCTGCACTGTTCGCCGTTAAACCCCAACAAACTAACAAAAATCATCCTTACCTGAATCCCGACTGAAGACCTGGTTTGGCCCTCACGTACGTCTTTTGCATTTTTGTATGTGGCAGTTGAATCTGGTTATACCCCTTATGTGAGTATTACGATTATTTGTAATCCTATTTTAGGTGAAGGGGCCAAGTGACTGGTGTGGTATGGACGTGGCACCTGGTCAGGTTATTCTAATTTCAGGGCTGAATATATATACTTCGATGTAAATATTCCGTTCTGAATTTGGGATATTGCCTCCAATACAGCAGGCTAAATACGGGATTGAACCCGTTGGCCCGGCCTTTCATGACCACAGCTGTTGATAGGCCGTTAAACACCAATAAACAAATAAAAATTTATTTATGAAAAAATGAGAACTGCAAAAAAATAGCAGATGACTAAATATTAGCCCTTAGAAAGCTTGGAACGAAAATTGTTGTTATTTTATATTCTGTCAATAAAAACATGGTTTGACAGCACTTGAGAATCATTTCCATTGGAAATGTTTCTAAAGCGCTGTCAAAGTATGTTTTTATGAGAAATATGGGAAATAAAAAATAAACCGCAGAGACAAAATTTAATTCAGCATTGTAAGGGTTAACTATTTAATTGTTAATAACTACTTAAATGGTTAGGGTTAGGGTTAGCCCTCTGGATTTTTTTTCAAACATGTTATAAAAAGTAAAATCATGTTTTCCCCATGGCTCTGGTAAAGTGGTTTATTTGAAGATTTTCTTTTATTTATACAAGTATATGACGATACTAGAACCGGGTTGTGGGTGGTGGTCGGGCGAATGAGACGGCGTAAATTAACAGTAGTTCCTCCTTATAGAGAATAGTAGGTTAGTGCCGTGAATGGGAAAAATATCCGGCAAGGCTCAATAATTTCTTTATTTCTCATCAGAAGTATATGTTGTGACCACTCATTTGAACCGTCTCGCCGAGACGGTTCAAATGAGTGGTCACAACATATACTTTGGTTCAGAAATAAGGAAAATAGATAGAGAATAGTAGGTTAGTGCCGTGAATGGGAAAAAATATCTGGCAAGGCTCAGGAAACGGGATGGGCGAGGCTCTGCCGAGCACATCCCGTTTCCGTGCCGCGCCAGATATTTTTTCCCATCCACGGCACTAACCTACTATTCTATTTATCCCGTCAACACCTACAAATGGCTGTAAAATGCAAAAATTGTATTAATAATAATAATAATGGACTTTATTTAACGAGGGTGACTCAATTAGACAGTGCCTAATCTCCCATGAGGCCCTCAAATTGACTGGATATCAAAAATGTTTCACGGCACCGTGTTTCACGGCACATACGCACTGTGTTGACGGGATAAATAGGAATCATGATTTGCCTGGTTTGGCCCTCAGGTACGTTTTTATCCTTGGCTCTTTAGTTACCTGGGAGTTGAATTGGGTTATTGCCCATTATAAAAGTAGTAAGATTATTACTGATCCTACTGCTTTTGGCCCCGTGCAGGCACCGGGGCGGGATCAACTGATCCTGAGAATAGTGCTGCAGTAGCCATTGCTTGTCGTAAAAGGCGACTGAACTGGCTTAACGATTGGGTTCATACTTTCCGGAACCCACTAGACCGTATTTGGCCCTCATGTACATTTTTGGCTTTTTTGTATGTGAGAGTTGAGTCAGGCTATGCCCCATATATAAAAGTAAGATTAGCGCTAATCCTATTACTTTTAGGGGATGGGATAAATGATGCTGGTGTGGCGAGGGCCTGGCACCAGATCAGGTTGCTCTAATTTCAGGACTGAATATATATTTTGATTGTAAATATTGAGTTCTGAAGTTGGGATTTACCCCCCTCGGACAGGTGGATACGGGACACGACCCCGTTGACCCGTCTGCGTGTAGACTCTCTGAGGCTTGTACCTCTATGTCAGAAAAGCGGACGTTAAACCCTATTCACTCACTCACTCACTCCTACTGCTTTTGGGAGGGGCCAAGTGATTCTGGTGTGGCGAGGACCTGGCATCAGATCAGGATAATTCTGATTTCAGGGCTGAATATATAGTTTTGTTATTGTAAATATTCAGTTCTGATTTTGGGGTTTTCCCCCCATTTGTATATGTACTTGAACATGTACATGTACTTGTACAGGTAATATATGGGACTTAGTACTAAACCCATTGACCCGGCCTTAAATGACCTTAGCTGTTGATACGCCGTTAAACCCCACAAACAAACAAAACTAGAACCGGGTAGTAATTTGATACTTGTGATATCGGTGAAAATTGAAACAACACTGCGGTCCATGATCGTCATATATCTTCAATTAAACCACTTTTTTATTTTTTATATTATTTTTCAGAGCCAGGATTTATAGTACTTTTTTAAAAAATCCTGATATGCCCCTTTAAATGAATATTTTGTTTATTTCATCTCGAAAGTATTTCTTTTCGATAGTTTCTCTATTTCTGTTCGAAAGTATATGTTGTTACCACTCATTAGAACCGTCTTGATGAGACTGTTCAAATGAGTGGCAACAACATATACCTTTATGGAGAAATAAACAAAATAATAAGATTTTTTTCAACAAAAATTATCGTATACTTAGACTGAAATGAGTTAATTGTTAATAATGCAGTTTTAACATATTTTATATCATTGTTTTATCTCGTATTTGAATTCTAGTTTCAGAAAGTGATTGGAAGATTGCACTGCACATTCAGCAGCTTTGCGATTACGGGTTAATAAATACAGTTTTAATATGTTTTATATCCGATGAAGAATTATTTCCTCGATGCAAATAATTAGTAAAAATAATGTTATAAACTATAAAATAACTATGATGTCTGCATACACCATACTTGACCAATAAAATTGATAAGTGGTGTTCATCTTATATCCGTGTTATTCTAATTTCAGGGCTGAATATATTTGTTCTCGATGTAAATATTCTGTTCTGATTTTGGGATTTTCCCCCCAATGCAGCAGGTTAAAATGGGATCAAACCCATTTTCCCGGCCTTACATGACCTTAGCTGTTGATAGGCCGTTAAACACTAATAAACAAACAAACAAACTTATACCCGTGTAGTTTACATGACCTTCAAGTGACCTTGGCATACTTTTACCTCATTTTCCTGCAATGGGTATAGAATATTTTAAGCTTTATACAACATTTATTTAGCAGTATGTTTCAGTTACACGTAGTGGTTGGTTGGGATTTTAAAGATCTGGATTCATCCGTGGGTGGCAGGTGGGAGCACGCGATGGGTAATTTAACAATCGGGGTTCATCCTTACCGGAATCCCGACTGGAGACCTGGTTTGGCCCTCACATACGTCTTTGGCATTTTGTATGTGACAGCTGAATCTGGTTATACCCCTTATAAGAGTAATCCTACCGGTATTACTTTTAAATAGGGGAAGGGGCCAAGTGACTTTGGTGCGGTATGGACCTGGCACCAGGTCAGGTTATTCTAATTTCAGGGCTGAATATGTTGTATCTCGATGTAAATATTCCGTTCTGATTTTCGGATTTTCCCCCCAATGCAGCAGGTTAAAACGGGATCGAACCTGTTTGCCCGGCCTTACATGACCTTAGCTGTTGATAGGCCGTTAAACACCAATAAACAAAACAAAACTGGATTCATCCTTACTGGAATCCAGACTAGAGACCTGGTTTGGCCCTCAGGTTTGTTTTTGGCCTTCTCTGAGTAATATGGTTATTGCTAATCCTATTACTTTTAGGCGAAGGAGCCAAGTGACATTGGTGTGGTATGGACCTGTCACCAGGTCAGGTTATTCTAATTTCAGGGCTGAATACTTTTGTCTCGATGTAAATATTCCGTTCTGGTTTTGGGATTTCCCCCCAATACAGCAGATTAAAACTGGATTGAACCCGTTTTACCGACCTTACATGACCTTGGCTGTTGATGGGCCGTTAAACACCAATGAACGAACGAATTTAACGATCGGGATTCATCCTTACTGGAATCCCGACCAGAGACCTGGTTTGGCCCTCGGGTACGTCTTTGGAATTCTTGCATGAGAGGGATTAATCGTTTTATGAGTAATATGATTAGTGCTAAACCTATTACTTTTAGGGGAAGGGGCCAAGTGACTGGTGTGGTATGAACCTGACACCAGGTCAGGTTATTCTACTGAATATATTTTTTTATGGAAATATTTTGTTCTGATTTTGGATTTTCCCCCCATTGCAGCTTGTTGTTAAATACGGAATTGAACCCGTTGGCCCGGCCTTAAATGATAGGCTGTTAAACACCAATCAATCAATCAATCAAATCAGTTTGTCTGATCCGGGCCTACACTGTGCGTTACTTAGTTTAGTTTAGTTGAACGAAAGATCCAGATCAGTACCGGGACCCCTATTTGCCTCCTATTTGTATTAAAGGTACATGCCCACTCATCAGTAGGCACAAAATGTTCTTTATATCGGAGACATCATCTGAGACATTTTGTGCCTACTGAGTGGGCATGTACCTTTAAAGGTACATGCCCACTCAGTAGGCACAAAATGTTCTTTATATCAGAGAAATCATCGGAGACATTTTCTGGCAAAATAAACATTCACCATTACCCCGCATATTCATTGCTATTGATAAATATTACTAAATGATTATAAATGTATAGTGGGCACTCGTAATTTTTAGAACTGGTGGAATAGTGACATAATTATACACTTATTTAATTCCTATAAAGAACAGTTTGTGCCTACTGAGTGGGCAAGTACCCTTTAAGTGTACGAGCAAACAAGAAAAGGTTAATTGAATGCTACTAGAAGTTGTTAATTGTTTCTAAAATAAACAAATCACTATAACTTTGATTATATTTTGTATTATTTCCCCCAAGCTACGTAGGGCTTGGTTAGAAGAAGCATAAGTGACACCAACCGCTATCTTGATTAACCCTATGCAATCCACTATCATTTTCTCCCACCAGTCCTGTGGGAGCATGCGATGGGCAATTTAACGATCAGGATTCATCCTTACTCACTGGTATCCCGAACGAACGGAGACCTGTAGCCGATTTCACCAACGTGGCAAAGTATGCTTATCTAGCAAAGTATACTTTGAGAGAGTAATCATTTATTTTCCCCGAAATGCATTATGTCCTATAGAACTAACCACTGCATATATTTGATGATTAAAAGTATGCAGAATTATTATACTGAATTTATTACATTATCACAGCCAAAATGGCTGTGATAATGTAATAAATTCAGTATAATAAAAATTAATAAATTTATCTTAAAATTGAAAATTTCTACGTTAAAGTATACTTTGGTAGAAAAGTATACTTTGCAATGTTGGTGAAATAGGCTACTGGTTTGGCCGTCAGGTTCGTCTTTGGCATTCTTGTATGTGAGGGATTAATCTGGTTATACCCCTTGTATGAGTTGTTATACATAATCCTATTACTTGTAGGGAAGGGGCCAAGTGGCTTTGGTGTGGTATGGACCTGGTGGCACCAGGTGGGTTATTCTAATTTCATGGCTGCATATATAATTGTTTCCATGTATATCGTTCTGATTTTGGGATTTTCTCCCCAATTCAGCAGGTTACATGCGGGATTGAACCTGTTGGCCCAGCCTTAAATGACCTTAGCTGTTGATAGGACGTTAAACACCAATAAATAAATTCTACCACCAGTCACATCACTAAGGGAAAAAGAAAGGAAAGATGAAAGCAGACTAAACTAGTTGTGATAGGTGACTGACTGGAGAACTGGGGCTTATGGGTTTGAGACCAGTGTAGATCCACCAGATCAGCCTGTGCAACTCAGTCTGATCAGGATCTGTACTGTTCGCCATTCCATCAAGAAACACCCATCATGCTTCAAACAAGGAATATAGGTGGTTATCAGGCTACAGGTGTCACAGGTGGAAGACTCGCACCTAGGACCCAATACTTGGCTCATTTGGAGGAACAAAAAGGCTGTAAGGTATAGTGTATGGAAATGGGTGGGTGGGGTAACGTTTTCCAAATGAGCCAAGTATTGGGTCCTATGTCCGAGTCTTCCAGCTGTGACAGGAGTGTGCTATTTGATCAGGAGCTACATTGGTCACTAATCTCATAAGCCCCATTTCTCCGAGATACTCGTATAACGAGCAGTTTCATTAGCACATGGAAATGGTTTGTCAAACTCAATCGTGAGCAGTATAGCCCCAGATCAGACTGTGGATGCACAGACTGATCTGGGGCTACCCTGATCACAACTCAATAAGTCTATTTGTGTCATGATGAGTCACGTATGCTGTTTACCATATGTATACCCCGCCCCCCCCCCCCACCCCTCGGCATAATAAGTATGTCGAGGTATATAGTTTTCGTAGTGTGTCCGTCCCACCGCGTTAAAGTTTTCATTTGTCGGTCCAGGCAGCGGTCAGGGGGTATACCAAGGTGCATGATCACGTGATTACAACAACAACAACGTCGCCCACTCCAAAGTAAGTATTATTTTATATTTTCCTTAATATGCAACGGCTTTTGATGAAATGTGGCGCAGCCAACGCGTCTTCATGAGATGCAATTGGTGGTCCATGGAGTTTGGCACAGACTTATGTCGTTTTTGCAAAGAAGTTTATGAGAAAATACAAAGACCACCAAATGCAGCTTAAGACGCGTTTGATGCGCCATATTTCATCAAAATCCGTTACGTAATAAGGACAATATAAAAGAAAACGTACATTCAATCGGATGGAGTCTGGAAGTTTCAGTACTTGTTGTTGTTGTTAGTACCACGTGATCATACACCTTGTATACGTAAGGCCTTGCTAACTTTCTCCCAATCCTGGGGACAGTTTCACTAAACTTCTTGCGACTAAAATGTTCGTAAGTTCAAATTCAAGATAGTCTGTAAATTTCAATGTATGGATTTACATTTATTGAGCATAGGCTGCATATGCAGCCTTTGCTCAATAAATGTAAATCCAATACTTATTTACAAGAAAACAATGTTAATGTGAAATTTACAGACTATCATAATTTTGCACTTACGAACATTTTAGTCGTACGAAGTTTAGTGAATCGGCCCCCTGATCAGCCTGCACACCTGTAGCCAATTTCACCAACGTTGCTAAGCATACTTGCCTAGCAAAGTGTATTTTGAGGGACTAATCATTTATTTTTCCACGAAATGCATTATTTCATATATAACTAACGACTGCATATGTTTCATGATTAAAAAAGTATGCAGAATTATTATACTGAATGTATTACATTATCACAGCCAAAATTAATAAAAATTAATAAATTTCTCCCTCAAAGTGTACTTAGCAAGATAAGTACTTTGCAATTTTGGTGAAATCGGCTACTGGTCTCATGCCTTTAGAGAGGGGGGGGGGGGGGGGGGGGGGGGGGGGGGGGGGGGGGGGGGGGTGGGGGGGGGGGGGGGGGGGGGGGGGGGGGGGGGGGGGGGGGGGGGGGGGGGGGGGGGCGGGGGGGGGGGGGGGGGGGGGGGGGGGGGGGGGGGGGGGGGGGGGGGGGGGGTGGGGGGGGGGGGGGGGGGGGGGGGGGGGGGGTCCGCCAAGCCAAGATTGTTTTTGCTCATGAACACACAATCACGTTATCTGGAGCGCACCGTTAATTACGCCGGGAACCAGACTAAGACTTTTTAATCCAATTACACGATTTTTCAATGCAATATATGTGTTTTAAATGTTTGACTGGTATATAATATAATAAATGCAATATTAGTACAGTAACTTGATCCTTGGACCGGAAAGCTCTCGTTGGTCTTGGGCAGATCTGCTGATCAACTCGACTTCGACTGCGTCTCGTTGATCCAGCTGATCTGCCTAATACCAACTCGAGCTTTCGCCGCACAAGGATCAAGTTACTTTACTAATATTATATACGTATAGTGACGTCAGTGCATGTGAATAACAAAATGTAACAAATATTCAAACTATTTGTGACCTGACAGCGTGTATGTAAACTTACCGTGGAGATACGTGTATACGGAAGGTTTCTGATAATCTACTTCACAATGTGATTATAACACCTTTCTTGTGAGAAATCCGATAAAAGTCAAATTTCCTACACAAAATAGCATATAATTCCTACTACTAAATAAAGTCGTAAATGTCACATAATGCAGGATTTAGCGTCTAAATTTCCAAAACCCCAAACCCCCTTCACGGAAGGGGGTTAAAACACCCCTCCCGGACCCACCCCAGTCGCCACTTCGTGGCTCGTATTCATTCGCCGCTCCGCGGCTCATTACACACCCAACTATTTTGAAGGCTGGCTACGGGCCTGGGTCTGTATCATTAACATTTCAGGCAGAACCAACATTTCTGTTGCAGCTGTATATGTCCTCACTGCCACCACACTTTTAGCTGGTGGGTGGTTGGTCGGGTGAACGCAATAGCGTAAAATAACTGTAGGGGTTCCACGATTTGCCTGGTTTGACCATCAGGTACGTTTTTATCTTTGGCGCTTTTGTTACCTGGGACTTAAATTGGATTATTGCCCATTATAAAAGTAGTAAGATTATTACTGATCCTGCTGCTTTTGGGAGGGGGCCAAGTGATTCTGGTGTGGCTAGGGCCTGGCACCAGATCAGGAGTACTCTGATTTCAGGGCTGAATATATAGTTTGTTTTTATTGTTAATATTTAGTTCTGATTTAAGGACCCCCCCCCCCCCCCCCCCACACACACACACACACGCACATTTGTACATGTGCAGGTATTATATGGGATTCGGTACTCATTGACCCGGCCTTAAATGATATTCGCTGTTGATAGGCCCTTAAACCCTAATAAACAACACATTGGTCAGATTACGCCACACGCTTTATCATCAATCAGACATGGAATAGTATTGTTCTGCCAATCTCCATGTTCATGCGCACTTTATAGGACATAAAAATAACCTATTATCCCGTCAACACAGTGCGTATGTGCCGTGAAACACAGTGCCGTGAAACATTTTTGATATCCAGTCAATACAATTTTTGCATTTTACAGCCATTTGTAGGTGTTGACAGGATAAATAGAATAGTAGGTTAGTGCTGTGAATGGGAAAACAATATCTGGCGCGGCACGGAAACGGGATGTGCTCGGCAGAGCCTCGCCCATCCCGTTTCCTGAGCCTTGCCAGATATTTTTTCCCATTCACGGCACTAACCTACTATTCTCTATCTATTTTCCTTATTTCTGAACCAAAGTATATGTTGTGACCACTCATTTGAACCGTCTCGGCGAGACGGTTCAAATGAGTGGTCACAACATATACTTCTGATGAGAAATAAAGAAATTCTTCAGCCTTACCGGATATTTTTCCCATTCACGGCACTAACCTACTATTCTCTATTTGTACGGCCCTGTGACTACACATGGTTGTCCACAAACACCATATTCAATATGACACCAGAAACACAAATACTCATGTTTCTAGTAGTTGGTTCATACAGTGTTGTAAAGCAATCGTTTTGCACAGGGGCGGCGGAAGTAGGGGCCGTGGGGGTGGGCTGGTTCCCCCAATATTTTTATTGGGCAGGCCTGGCCCCTTCAATAATTTTGTAATAAAGCACATATTCTCATCCTCATACTTGCTGAGAATGCAGGAAATGGCGTTTCGCGGCTCTTAGATTTCAAAAAATGTCCGGGAACATGCCCATGCAGGGACGAATCCAGCCTTTGGGGAACGGGGCGGGAGGGGGGGGGGGGGTGTATAGCTAGCTACGGACGGTACGGGAGTAATTGCAAGTTACCGTTCGCAACTAGGGGATTGTCCTATTGTTGAGCTCTTCGAAATGCACTTTCCTGTGTTTTACGGCATTTAAATTCAGACTCCAACTGTGGTAAACTGTGATCTATGTAAACTCCGTGGCTGAACGCGTGGGGGGGGGAGGGGGGGGGGTGGATGGGTTGCAACCCCGGACCCCCCTCCAGATCTGCCCCTGGGCCCTGGACCCCCCTAGCAACATTGGGCCCTTTGAGCCCTCAAGACTGGCTCCCCCCCACAATAATCCGATTCCGCCTATGTAACAGTGCTATAGATGTACAGTGTATACCCGATACAACCCGATACCAAAAACCCGTAACACAGATACAGTATATAAATAAATAAATACATTAGCTTAAATCCTTTTCAACACATATACGAGGGCAAACACGCACACACATGCACGGGACGAGAAAATTCGAATCCAGTCTATTATGTGGATTTTCACACACATGCCATTTCGAGTTGTTTCCCTTAGACTGCTAATTGGTTGCGGAGGCTGATGAAGATCGATTAACCAATGAAAACACGGCTTATAAAATTTCATCGGCAACTTTATTGGGAGAACCGAAAGGGTAAATACATTTTCAGAACACATTATATTTTTAGTCAGTTGAACCAAGTTCATTTATAATCACGCATATCATGCATCAAGTGATCGATACAATAACAACTTCAAGCTGTGTTCACGATAAAAATCGATAACAGTATTTCCAATTTAACGCGCACCTGTTGGTTTTGAACTGGAACCGCCTTTCGATTTCTGTGAGATAATTGACATTTGGCCACCATTACCGAAAAGTGTCTGCCAGTCATGATGTGTTTATTCCACCAGATACCGGCCTTTATAACTTAACTGACGGTCTGTCCGGGATAAATAACATGTAGATTAGTCACACAAACACGAAATGATCACTGCAGCAAGACCCGGCGAATGGAGAGCGCGGTTCCGGAGCGGATGTCTGTGACGGGAGGATGCCACTAGCTGCTCAGGTGTCTATTTCTCAAATCTCCCTCCAACATTCCGGGTGTATATTACACTCACGGCTACCGCCTTGGCTGGTCGTGTAGGTGTAGTGTAGTAGAGTGGGTGCAGGTAAACAGGTAGGACGATTTCTGCTAGGCGCGCGCTCTGGGGAAGCTACGTGCTGAGTGCTGTTGTTGAACATTGCTGGAAATGTATGCTCCACAGACCTACATATAGTTGTGAACAGTAGCTTGTATGCTCCACAGGCCTACATATAGTTGTGAACACTAGCTTGCAATCTACTAGCTGCACGTTTTCCGCTTTGTAGGGAACTGGGGACCGTTTCACTAAACTTCTTACAACTAAAATTTTCGTAAGTCTAAATTTAAGATCTTCTGTAAATTTCAATTTATGGATTTACATTTATTGTGCATAGGCTGCTCAATAAATGTAAATCCATCAATTGTTTACAAGAAAACATTGCTAATGTGAAATTTACAGACTATCATAATTTTGCACTTGTGAACATTTTAGTCGTACGAAGTTTAGTGAAACGGCCCCCAGGTTACACTATGGCTACACCACTCTACACAATAAAAATGTGTTAATAGCATTTACACTCTGCGCACTAAATGATAGAAACAAATCTGCAGGGTGTTGACATTCATACTTCGCTATATTGTTATTGAGAGAATTCTACAACATGACATAAAAATATTACCATAAATTACCTAATAAAGTGTGTATTCGCAAAATTCTTAGGTCACTCTCCTCGCAGTAGAAAACAAACGCAGTAGAAAGCAAACAAAGAACGCTTCAAATGCACATTTGGAAATATTACTCTGTCATAACACTTATGTAATGCAGTGTAATGAAATGTAATTAGAGTTATGTACTCAGAACTAGCAATCTACTTGTGTACCGTGCGTAGCCAGACATCTGGCTACAGACAGTACTGGAGTAAATTGCAAGAGTTACTGTAACTGAGTGACCGTCTTGGCTTTGCTATAATTTTCTATGCACCAGGCACGTAGTGGTGCCTAAAATAATGCAACTGTGGATCGACTTTTAAATGGGGGGAAAACTTGCCTAAATAACCTTAGCTGTTGCTGGGGCGTAAACTTATTCAGTTTTAGCGGGTAATAAAACTAGCGCCCTCAAAATGGTTTATCCTACATTTTAGAGGCTATCGTCTGTAGAATATTGGTCCATCAATGTACAACATACATGTAGGATGGCCAGTAACAAAATAAAGAGAGGTATGTGACTAGTGTAGATCCAGACCAGCCTGCGCTTCCGCACAGTATGATTAGGATCTGCACTGTTTGATTGTCTCAGTCATTGAATCACTTGGCGTGTGTTTGACAGTTGAGATCCTTATCAGACTGCAGGAGTTCATTAGCTGCTGGAGACCTAGATTGGCGAGAAATGCCATAAACCTCATTTCTCCAGTCACAAGCACATACAAACTTGCTATAGAAAAGATGTAAAATCATAATCTATCATATACGTGACTGGAGAAATGGGGCTTATGTGTCCTGCTACCAGTGTGGATCCAGATCAGCCTGTGCACACGCATAGTCTGATCAGGATCTGCACTGTTTGCCATTCCATCAATGAAACACCTGTCATGCTTCTAACGAGCGATATACAACGTTATCAGGCTATATTTGATCAGAAGGTACTCAGGTCATAAATCCTGAAAACCCCATTCAGGGATTCCGCTGGGGAAAATAAAAAAATTGCCGCTTTTTTTTCTCAAAAATTGTAATTTTTTATCGCCAATTGCGAAAGTGGCGATCGCCAGCGCAATCCCTGTGTATGGGGCTGATATATTTCAGGGTAAGGGGACGAGGCTAATGAAAGGTAAAATACCGAAGAGATCTGATGGCAGTCTGTCCGACAGTTCTAACAGCTTCATAAGACAGGTGAGTCATTGTTAGACCGAGTACATCAGGGATTGCGCTGGCGATCGCCACTTTCGCAATTGGCAATAAAAAGAAACAATTGGCGATAACAAATTATTATTTTTTTGAAGTGGCAATTTTTTTATTTTCCCCAGCGGAATCCCTGGTACATTATGCTCTCATTGTGCAGACATTGGTTGTAAATAGAGAATACCGGTAGTAGGTTAGTGCCGTGAATGGGAAAAAACAGGATGGGCAAGGCAGATATTTATACGCCCCGCAACGAGTTGTGGGGGGGTATACTGGAGTCATGTTGTCCGTGCGTGCGTCCGTCACTAAACTTAACATCAGAGAAATATTGTTATAACTTCTATTTCCCTCGTCTAAAATGCTTAATATTTCACACATGCATTTCTGTAAGGTTCTACTACCATGCTGTGCCAAATCCACGACCGTCCAACACCCCCTCCCCTCCCCCCCATGATCCCAAGGTCAAGGTCAAATACTTAGTCTCTTTACAAAACTTAACATCAGAGAAATATTGTTATAACTTCTATTTCCTTCATCTAAAATGCTTAATATTTCACACATGCATTCCTGTAAGGCTCTGCTACCATGCTGTGCCAAATCCACGAAGTCTCTTTACAAAACTTAACATCAGAGAAATATGTTGTAACTTCTATTTCTTTCGTCAAAAATTCTTAATATTTCATGCATGCATTCCTCTAAGGCTCTACTAGCATGCTGTGATAAATCCCCGCTGATCTCGAGGTCAAGGTCACATACTTAGTCTCTTTACAAAACTTAACATCAGAGAAATCGATTATAACTTCTATTACCTTGCTCGGATCTGCTTCACATTTCACACACGCATTGCTTCAATGGACCTCTACCACCGTGTGACAAATTCACGTTCGTGCTGCCCCCGCTAAGCCCAGAGTCAAGGTCACAAGCCCACACACTTGGATTTTTTTTTTACATATTTAGGGGTACCTGGGCCCACTTGGGTTAGGGTTATTCTTAATATTTTATGCATGCATTCCTCCAAGGCTCTACTATAATGCTGTGACAAATCCCCGCTGATCTCGAGGTCAAGGTCACATACTTAGTCTCTTTACAAAACTTAACAACAGAGAAATCGGTCAAGATCCAGATAAGGAATTAGTAATTAAGTATCATTTCTGAAGCAATTGGGTATTTCAAAGTTTTAATTGGGTAAAATAAAATCACACTACTGTTTACACATCAACAGCTAGCAATTATTGAATAGTTTGCTTCTAAATGAAACATGTCTTGGCATTTCATGATATAAATTCTAATGAAATACCAAGATGTGTTTTCATGGAAAAATAAGAAAATATGCTATATTTGTGGTCTGTTTATTGTTCTGTAGCATGATAAAGATACCATAAATTTTTCATTGCTTTTTGATACTCACTTTTTCTGATTTCAATTGTGTTTTTGGCAATTTTAATTGGGTATTTACGCAAATATGCAGCTTATCTGGAGCTCTGATCGGTTATAACTTATTTTTCCTTGCTTTGATCTGCTTCACATTTCACACACGCATTGCTCCAATGGACCTCTACCACCCTGTGACAAATTCACGTTCGTGCCACCCCTGCTAAGCGCAGAGTCACGGTCACAAGCCCACACACTTGGAACAAATTTCCATATTTAGACGTACCTGGGCCCACGCGGAGGGTATTCTGTAAGCCTCGCTTACTGACCAATCTAGTTTGTCGTGTTCACATTTAAAGCTGGGAAATGCAGCCGGTCATTGCTTTTCCTGGCCCCACAAAATTTGAAATCCACTATCTCTGGGCGCAGCCATTGTTATATATTTATTTGTAAAAACATGTCTGTATGATCGGCAATATTATTGGTGAATATTTATCGTGTCGGTGAATAAAATAATACCATGGCGGGCTATTGAGCGGGAGGGGGGAAATTTCAACCTAGACCAAAACCTGCGTTCTAGGGCTAAAATAGTACGTTGAAGGTGTACAGATAGCCAAACATGATTTCTGTAGCAGTGTCAGTTACTAAGTTATTATCAGGTATATGCCATTTTTGTATTAGTATTTTTTAACCCTTCCACCGCTATCTTAATTTTTTGTCGTCTGCTGTTTATTTTCTAGTTTCCATTTTTATCATAAAAAACATGCTTTGACAACACTTTAGAATAATTTACAACATGCTTTGACAGCACTTCAGAATCATTTCCATTGGAAATGATTCTGAAGTGCTGTCAAACCATGTTTTCATTAATAAATAAGAAATAACAGCAACAGCAGACGACAATTGTTGTGTGTAGCGGTCTGCGGGTTAACACGCTGTGAAATTTTATGCGACAAATGTATATTTAACAATCTACAATTTCCGTGTGTGACTGGTTTTGGAACCTTGCTGAGACATGAAATAACACAAGTTAACCTTGTGCCACCACAGCGATAGTTATAGATCTGATATTTCACCATATATACCATTGCCAAATGACTGGTTTGGAACCTCGTTGAGACATCAAATTATCCCAGTTTATCTTATGCCACCACGTCGATCGTTTTCGGTCTGATACTTCACCATATACCATTGTCAAATGACTGGTGTGGAATCTTGTTGAGACATCAAATTATCCCAGTTTACCTTATGCCACCGCAGCGTTAGTTATCGGGATGATAAAAGCCAAATTTATGCAACAAATGGATCTTTAGCCGTATACCATCGCCAAATGACTGCTTTGAGACCGTTCTAGGCCCCATATGACAAATTACCGCTGCAACAAGAGTTATATATGGCTGTGACTGGAGAAATGGGGTGTATGGGTTTTGCGAGCAGTGTAGATCCAGATCAGCCTGTGCCTCTGTAGTCTGATCAGGCTCTGCACTGTTCGCCATTCTAACAATAAAACACCCTTTCACCGGAATAGACTGTGATATGTTAAGGACCAATCCAATTGTCAATGATTTTCAGAAGGAGGGGGGTACAAAATACATGAAAATTGCTTGCAAAAGTGCAAATCCTGATGTGGTGGCTCGTCATGAGCCGGCTCATCTGGATCTACACTGTTTGCAAACACCGCTATAGAGGTCTGTAGTGTTGAAAGGGTTAACAGTTTGATAACGATCGGTAAGGGTTAAATTTTGGCTGCTAACAGTCTCATTAGTTTGTCTACATTGTGCTATATGTGTGTTTTGTCACATTCAAGAATATATATTGATGATCCTTGTTAGCGGAAAGTGAGACATAACAGTCATAATTCCGGCATTGTGGTCAGGGGCGGATCTGCAGGGGGGATTCTGTGTTTCCAAATGATAAAAAAAATATAAAAAATTCACTGGTTGCTTTTTGCAGCTCAACTAAGTAAAGTTTCAACTTTATTACAGTATATTCACTAATCAATTTGAAAATCAATGTGTATTTTCACATTGCTGTGAGTATTTTGTACTCCCACTGTTGATAATCAATGCGTATTCAATATGTAAAATACGCCAATACACACCTTATCTTGAGTTCTGCATTCATTTGTGTTTTTTGCGGAGAAAAAAGTTTAAATCGGTTGAAAAACAGCGGACATCACCTATTATAGATATGGCCATTGAGAGGCTACTCTGCTATTTATTTACATTGTAACTCATTACATACAGTATACATTTGTACGATTTTACATTGTACATGCATGCATATTTTGAAACATTAACTTTTGTAACTTCTTATTTCTCAACGAAAGTAAATGTAGTGACCATCATTTGAACCGTCTCGTCGAGACGGTTCAAATGAGTGGTCACAACATATACTTTTAATGAAAAATAAGAAAAATAGAATTCCTTAAAAATTCAATATGTGAACAATAACTTATATATATTGCTTGTTAGAAACATGACACATGTTTCATTATTGAATGGCGAATAGTGCAGACACTGACCAGGATCTACGCTGGTCACAAAACCGATAGACCCAAGTTCTCCAGTCACAACCACAAATAATGAGTCCTACATGCCCTCAGTGGGTGCGAAACTACCAATTTACCGATCAATTCTGTACTAAATATTTCAATATGTTTAGTAAGCCTATGTGTCCCTCGACGGATTGAAGCTGGCAAAGTATTGGAACCTTCATTTACAAAAATTGTTATAGATAGTTATCTAGTAGTGTATAATGTCAGAGCTCCAGATAAGCTGCGTATTTGCATAAATACCCAATTAATATTGCCAAAAACCCAATTGAAATCAGAAGTAGTGAGTATCAAAAAGCAATGAAAAATTTTTGGTATCTTTATCATGCTAAAGAAAACAATAAACAGACCACAAATATAGCACATTTTCTTATTTTTCCATGAAAACACATCTTCGTATTTCATTAGAATTGTCACTAACCACACAAAAGTAAACGAATATATATATAAAAAAACAAACTCAATTCAAGCGGATGTGAACAAAAGGGGACATATTTTATACTTTTCGATACTCTTCCTTCTTCCTGATTGTACTTTACCATCTTAGATTCTATGCTTTTCTATATTCTTTTTGTCTTCTCTTTCTCTAAAAACTTATTTTCAAGTACAATGAGTGCATGTGCAATCATTTCATAGCGACTTTAGTCACAGTGTGTTAGTTAATAATACATGTGTTGTATTGTATGTACATGTTGTATTTAAAAATAATAAAAAAATGTCTCCCAAGATGTGTTCATTTACAAGTAAACTATTGAATAAGTGCAGTCTGTTGATGTGTAAACAGTAGTGTGATTCTATTTTACGCAATTCAAATTTTGAAATACCCAATTGCTTCATAAATGATGGAGTGACAAACTCAATTACTAATTACTTATCTGGAGCCCTGTATTGTTATGTCATTATTTTAGGTCGTGTGAATTGTTTTGCTACATTGTTTGAACCAAGGTTTTTTTCATCATTAGCAACACTTCAGTCATTTTGAATGGAACGATTCTAAAGTGTTGCTAAACCATGTTTTTCTTATGAAAAAGGATAAAATATGAAACAACAGCAGACGACAATTTACGTTTCCCACATTCTCAGATCTAACATGCTGGATTAACTTTTGTCGTCTGCTGATAAAATAAAATTCAATTTTTAACTGCAGGAACATAGCTTGGCAACTCTTCAGAATCATTAATACCAATGGAAATGATTCCAAAGTGCTGCCAAGCCATGTGTTTATTTTAACAAAGAAACAACACAGGAAACAACAGCAGACGACAATTTATGTTTCACATTCTAAGGGTTAATTATCCTGCAGGAACATGCTGGAATGTGGCTGCTGATTGCTGGGTAGACACGTAGATAACACACATCTTGGCATACCGTCCCAGTGACCTTCATATGCTGGAGGAATGGGCCAGATTTCACAATGATTAAGTTCATTGATGACATCATAATGACATTGATATTTCACTCACACATTGCTCTAATGGTCCTCTACCAGCCTGTGACAAATCTTCCATGGACCTGACCTCTAAGTACAGGGTCAAGCAGAGCTCCAGGACTGACCTCTAAGTACAGGGTCAAGCAGAGCTCCAGGACTGACCTCTAAGTACAGGGTCAAGCAGGGCTCCAGGACTGACCTCTAAGTACAGGGTCAAGCAGAGCTCAGGACTGACTCTTAAGTACAGGGTCAAGCAGAGCTCCAGGACTGACCTCAAGTACAGGGTCAAGCAGAGCTCCAGGACTGACCTCTAACAGTACAGGGTCAAGCAGAGCTCCAGGACTGACCTCTAAGTACAGGGTCAAGCAGAGCTCCAGGACTGACCTCTAAGTACAGGGTCAAGCAGAGCTCCAGGACTGACCTCTAAGTACAGGGTCAAGCAGAGCTCCAGGACTGACCTCTAAGTACAGGGTCAAGCAGAGCTCCAGGACTGACCTCTAAGTACAGGGTCAAGCAGAGCTACAGATAAGCTGTGTATTTGCTTAAATACCCAATTAAAATTTCCTAAAACCCAATTCAAATCAGAAGTAGAGAGTATCGAAAAGCAATACAAATTTTGTGGTACCTTTATCATGCTGCAGAAAACAATAAACGGACCACAAATAAAGGATATTTTTCTTATTTTCCATGAAAACACATCTTGGTATTTCATTAGAATTGTCTCAAAGGAGGCAATTCTAATGAAATGCCAAGATATGTGTTCATTTTGAAGCAAACTATTCAATAATTGCGGTCTGTTGATGTGTAAACAGTAGTGTGATTTTATTTTACCCAATTAAAATTTTGAAATACCGGGCGCCTGCTAAACCCAGCGGTCAAAATCACATACTTGGTGTGTACAAAACTCTGGTAAATGTCTTGTAATTTCCTTGCATGGATCTGATTGATATTTCACACACCCATTGCTCTGATGGTCTTGCTTTCATGCTGTGACAAATCCACGCTTCTCTGGCCCTGTGTTTTTAAATGTGCTATTGTTTTCTTTGGCTGCCAGCGAGGGCATTCGTGTGCCGACATGCCACATTTCTAGTTACGTTATGGCATGAAAATCACAATTCCATAATATTATATAGGATTGTCATCTGCTGTTGCTTTTATATCTTGCCTTATTTCTCAATAAAAACATGGTTCAGCACTTCAGAATAATTTCCAATGGAAATGATTCTGAAGTGATGCCAAAGCATGTTGTAAATTATCCTAAAGTGCTGTCAAATCATGTTTTTATTGAATAATAAGGCAAAATATAAAAGCAACAGCAAACAACAATTGTTGTGTGTAGCGGTCTAAGGGTTAAACAAACAAAATAAATCGATCAACAACTATGTTATATAATTTGACTTCATATACATACATGTATACAGGGCTCCAGATAAGGAAATAGTAATTGAGTATTGTTACTCCCATCATTTCTGAAGCAATTCAAAATTTAATTGGGTAAAATAAAATCACACTACTGTTTACACATCAACATACCGCAATTATTGAATAGTTTGCTTCGAAATGAAAACATATCTTGCCATTTCATAAGAATTGTCTCTTGGAGACAATTCTAATGAAATACCAAGATGTGTTTTTATGGAAAATAAGAAAAATATGCTATATTTGTGGTCTGTTTATTGTTTTCTGCAGCATGATAAAGGTACCACAAAATTTGTATTGCTTTTTGATACTCGCTACTTCGGATTTCAATTGGGTTTTTAGCAATTTTAATTGGGTATTTAAGCAAATACGCAGCTTATCTGGTGCCTTGATATATGTGTATTTTACCATGGTTGATATGTGGGTTACGGAGAATGGCAGGGAAAAACAGATACATGTACTGTAAAGGTGTGCTGATCTAATTTCCCTTTTCTCTACATATATAAACTCCTTTGGGAATCTGGCGGATAAAGAAATCGACATAACAAGTTAACAATGCTTGTTTCCATCCAGTATAGGCAGGATGTGGGATCACATGGTTTCGTCATTTTTACGTAGGGTACCTAGTACCCTGTGTATTGGTTTCGAGTGGCTCATTTAACCACGCCCCCAACCCCCCTCGATGGCTCCTCCGTAGTGATATGTGATATTTTGTGCAGATTCTGATTATACCATATGCATTGTGTTACTCATCCTTTCAATGCAGTTTTGAAACCGCTAATTGAAAATAACATTATGAAAAACTACTTGCACTGCACAATAACAACAACGGATGTTCTACGTACAAATTATTTTGTTGCGCGTGATTTGCCCCCATTTGCGGTCATCGCTAACTCCCCTCCGAAACAAGCGACGCGTTTAACACACAAACTACATCAAGTTTGACCTTCCGACAGCCTATTTTTAAACTCACCCGACACCTGTGCGAAACAAAACTCGCACGTGTAGGTCTAACTGATGTTTAATCCTCATTATCTCTCTCTATCGATGGATTTACAGCGGATTTTAGTGACATTCCCGAATTCGGCCTGATTGATATTTGTCTATGGTGGCCAATACACGCCAACATGAGTGTCAATTCTACATTCAGGGAAGGGGGTCAGTAAGTCAGTATTTAAGGTGATAACTTACAGTCAGGGAACAAATTAATGACAGTATAACACATCCAGCGTATATTAATACCTATATTAATGCAAGTACTGAAATACAACAACAAAAAATCTAACAAGTTTGGGCTTCCATACTTTGAAAATTTTGTCAGCGGTTTCCCCAATGACGTCATTTGTATGTTTTAATATACTCGATCCGGGGCCAACTATTTCATTCACAAAACAGAAGTAAACTTGGCGATGTACCGATAAGGCATTTTCAGACGCGACACCGCTTCCGTGGCGGAATTATTGTAACTATTGCTCTTCAATCAGTTTTCAATATATCTATAATGATCATAGATATCTGGAATATGTATACTTGAATTGATGATGTCTTGTATATGTGTTACCGTATCTTTCTGATATTGCTATGCATAATCTGTAATGTTGTTGAATGTTTTGGTACATACTGTAGCAGTGCATACTGTACTTCAAGTTGTGCCCTATCAATAGTTTACCCCTTAACCATTAAAACGCTGAAAAATAGAATTGCCGTCTGCTCATTTTGTATATTTTAATCTCTTTAAAAACCTGTTTTGGCAGCGCAGTAGAATCGTCTCAGTTATGTTTTTGAGGAGAAAATATAAAAATATTTAAAACAGCAGACGACAATTGTCGTTTCCAGCGCTTTAAAGGTACATACCCACTCAGTACGCCCAAAATGTCATTTATAGGAATTAAATAAGTGTATAACTGATAGTGACGCGTGGTGGTATCAGGCTATTTTCATATGCAAATGAGGCATATTTTTTTAATTATTTATACTAAAGAAATGCGTCACCTGAAAAAATAATATTTTCGACAGATTTTAAAGTATGAGCATTGCACATCATAAAATAAATACAAAGATTAAATAGTAATGTCCGTTAACATTTTAAGCAAACACGGTTATCGCCCCTGATATCAGTGTGTAAATTTACGTCTGATATAAAATGTATAATAATGCCAATCAGTACGTGGGATAATGGCGCATGAATGTTTATTTTGCCAGGAAATGTCTCCGATGATGTCTCTGATGTAAAGAACATTTTGTACCTACTGAGTGGGCATGTACCTTTAAGGGTTAATGAAACTGCAACACCAACAATCAATCAATCTAGTTTAATCTTGTAGTACCCTATGTTCAGTACTTTCAGTACTTTGATTATAGTAGATTTTCTTTAACCCTTCCTACGCTGTTGACGGAAATTGGCGTCTGCTGTTTTTCATTTTTGCTTTAATTCTTAACAAAAAGCTGGTTTTGACAGCACATGAGAATCGTCTCCACTGGAGACGATTCTCATGTGCTGTCAAAACCAGCTTTTTGTTGAGAAATATTGAAAATAAAACATTTTCAGCAGACGACAACATTTAATTCAGCGTAGTAAGGGTTAAAACAAACGTACGGAGTTTGATGATATGTATAGTGCACCAAATACGATGGCATATGTGTTTTATGGGTGCTCTGAAAGTTATTTACAATAACTTATAACTTTCACAAAGAATCGAGTACCGTTTATTTCTTACATTCACGTGTTCTAGTTTTTATTTACATTTACGGTAACAGATTCTTCGTCAAAACGAAGAATTATGAGATTAAAGCCGCCTATACAATAAAGGGCAACGTGTACCGCATTTGCTGCGGTATATTTCATAAAAATATGTCGTTCCATTAGAAAGATATTAAAGAAAATATACTGTAAACACATCTAAAAAACATGACGTAACGCCGTTCGGAAACACGTGATCCCACACCTTGATCAGGGATTCTGCTGGGGAAAATGAAAAAATCGCCACCTTAATAAACACAAATAAAACAATTGGCGATAAAAAATTACAATTACAATACGATTTTTTTTCGAAAATTGTAATTTTTTATCGCCAATTGTTTATTTTTATCGCCAATTGCGAAAGTGGTGATCGCCAGCGGAATCCCTGGGTATGGACCTGGCACCAGGTCAGGTTATTCTAGTTTCAGGGCATAATATATTTTTTCTCCGATGTAAATGTTCCGTTTTGATTTTGGGATTTTCCCCCAATGCAGCAGGTTAAAATGGGATTGAACCCGTTTGCCTGGCCTTACATGACCTTAGCTGTTGATGGGCCGTTAAACACCAATAAACAAACTTCACTTTTCATTCTGTGGAAACAGCAAAAGTGCTGAAGCAAATTTATTGTGACCATCGAAGCACCTGATCAGACTGTGCATTTGCACAGTCTGATCAGTGGCTGCGCTGGTCGTGGTAGTCTTAAGGTGTGATTTGGCCGTCTGTTTGAAGTTTGGCAACAGAGCCAATACTCACAGATGTGGTCATAAGAATGTGCACCTTACGAGTTACTAAAACCCCTACCAGTTAAAACTTATGAACCATGCTAGTCGCATTCATAGACTATTCCCAGCCTCTTAGTCATAGAGTCTAATTGTAGCATATGGTAATTAGCAGTTCACAAATCTATGTTGAGTGGCGTATTAATGGAGATATACGTTGCTTGCCACGGCCGCAATAGGGACTTATTTCGCCTAGTTTTCCCTCATGTACATTCAGCTGAGCGATAAACTAGAGGTATGCGAAATTCATTGCCACTTCATGAAAGCCAGAATTTGTGAATGGCGTAGAACATAGGTGGATTTCGTGTGGGAATTTACACAAAGTTTGGATATTGATAAACATTTCTGGCTTATATTACGTATGTCAGTTTAATAACCTATGGAATATTGTGTACTGGTATTTCATACGTGTACTGATTGTGTGCTTAATGTACTTCGTTAAAACGTTGTTCAGTCTAATTGTTGCCGAGAACTTGTCTTTGGTCTATATAATCTATTGGCTGTCAGAGCTCCAGATAAGATGCATATTGGCGTATTTTACGCAATTATTTTAGCTGAATACGCGCATTAATTATCAAAATTGGGAGCACAAAATACATACAGCAATGTGAAAATACGCATTGATTTTCAAATTGAGTAGTGAAAATACTGTCATAAAGTTGAAAATTCACTTAGTTGAGCTGCACAAAGTGTTTGCTTTTTTCAGCTCAATCAAGTGAATGTTTTAAATTTGTTACATATTTTTTTATCATTTGTTCCATATTTAGTAATGAAAAATATCAATAATACATTTGTAAAAGTAAAATACGCAATGATTTTGAAATCAGGGGGTATAGTACGCTTTAGACACAAAGCTTATCTGGAGCTCTCGGCTGTGCAGGATGATTTGGGGTGTATTTATAAATGTTCTGGTTTTATGTGTACAGATTATCTATCTACCAAATGTTGTGTACCAGTATTTAATATAGTGAGGATCTTACATGAGTCATGATTTAATAAGATATTTATTACATTTGTTTACTCATTTCAAGGCGATGCCGAGTTTCTTATGAAATCAGTCAATGACGTTAATATATCATTAAAGAAATACAAATGTTAGGTACTATTTAGTTATCCCCTCGCCGATAGGCAAGAGAGGATATAGCGTTAGTACATGTACGGTGCGTGCGTGCGTGCGTGCGTGCGTGCGTGCGTGCGTGCGTGCGTGCATTAGTAACACCTTTCATTTTTCAATAACTCATGAAGCGCTTCGCCGATTTTGATAATATTTGGCCACAATGTGTGTCTAGGGATGGTACGTTGTTCTGCATACGACCCACGTCCAACCGCCCAAGGTCAAGGTCACTGTGGACTTATGTTCACCTAATTTGTAAGGCAAAAAACTCCACTGAAGTATATGTTGTCACCACTCATTAGAACCGTCTCGACGAGACGGTTCTAATGAGTGGTAACAACATATACTTTTGAGTAGAGATTAGAAAAATGGTGAAAATGATTTCAAGTTGTTAATTAATACCACATGCATATAGTTCTATGACAGTCTTAAATAGGCATATTTCTGTGTTTTATAACAACAACGACTTGTTTATGTAGGCACACTTCACTATTTTGTTGATAACAACATCGAGTAGAAATATAGAGAAATTGCGAAAATTATTAATAAGTTATTAATATCATGTGTAGGCATATTCAGCTGGAAGTGGAATAAGTACAGATAGTTCTATGATAAGGAGCCATATTTCTGTGTTTTATAACAACAATGGATTGTTTACGTACGCACACTTTGCTATTTTTGTCAGCGACTTACATAACGAAACTCTACCATGTTTGTCTTTCATCAATGGTTATCTCCCTTGGGTTATTGGTAACAAACTCTGGTGTTTGTATGTGTTTGTATGTGTTTGAACAATGAGGCTTAACTAGGCATTTCGTAATGAGTCGTGAAATAATTTGCTGGATAATACATTTTTGGACGAGCGTAGGCCATGATCTTCTACACATTGTGTATCTATACTGTTTGCAATTTATTCTATTTGGATCTTGTTTTATTTTGAATTCTACAGAGCTCCAGATAAAGTGTGTATTGGCGTATTTTACGCAATTATTTTACCCGAGTACACAGCAATGTGAAAATACTCATTCATTTTCAAATTGAGTAGTGAAAATACTGTCATAAAGTTGGAAATTGGAAATGATTCTGAAGTCCTGTCAAAACTTGTTTTTATTCAGAAATAAAGCAAGATATAAAATCAACAGCAGACGACAATTGTTGTGAGTAACGGTCTAAGGGTTAAAGGTTAAAGGCATTATTATACAATTTATTTTAGACAAAAATGTTCACACTGATATCAGGGGCAATAACCGTGTTTCCTTAAAATGTTAACGGACATTACTATTTATTCTCTGTATTTGTTTTGTGTGCAATGTGCATATGCAATGATCATACTTTATAATCTGTCGAAAATATTATTTTTTCAGGTGACGCATTTCATAAATAAGTAAAAAATATCATGCCTCATTTGCATATGAAAATAGCCTGATACCAACACGCGTCACTATCAGTAAAATAAATATTACTAAATGATAATATCTGTTTTCCGGGCACTTGTAATTTTTAAAACTGGTGGAAAATTGACACAATTATACACTTGTTTAATTCCTATACAGAACATTTTGTGCCTACTAAGTGGGCATGTACCTTTAATATAGCTGGTTCATTCTCCTGTTGTACTGAAAATCTCATATACATCCATCTGTAATTATGGTGTTTGACAGGTTTCTGGGGTAGCTGTTTGCATTCCCAGAGGTTACCTTTAGGTGGGGTAATCAGAGCTCCAGATAAGGCTGCGTATTGGCGTATTTCACGCACTTATTTTAGCAGAATACGCACTGATTATCAAAAGTGGGAGTACAAAATACTCGCACCGATGTGGAAATACGCATTGATTTTCCAATCGAGTAGTGAAAATACTGTAATAAAATTTACTTAGTTGAGCTGCAAAAAGCAAACACTTGCTTTTTGCAGCTCAAATAAGTAAATTTTTAAATGCATTTTATTTTTTATCATGTTCTCCCTGTTTAATAAGGAAGAAAATCAATAATACATTTGTAAAAGTCAAATACGCATTGAATTTGAAATTTGGGGGTATAATACTCTTTAGATACAAAACTTATCTGGAGCACTGGCTAATGTAAGTAGGGAAATTGCTGGCTGTTATATAGATCCCAGTTTATGTGGCTGTGACTGGAGAAACGGGGCTTATGGGATTTGTGGCTAGTGTAGTTCCATATCTTACAGCACTTTGCTGTAGCCTGATGTACAATCTATGTCCATTGTTAAAGGTACATGCCCACACAGTAGGTTATAATATAGTGATACAGATACTTTTGTATATTCTGTACGTATGACATTTTCTGGCAAAATAAACATTCATTCACCATTACCCCACATATTGATTGGCATTATTTCACACTGATATCAGGGGCGATAACCGTGTTTCCTTAAAATGTTAATGGACATTACTATTTATTCTCTGTATTTATTTTTGATGTGCGATGATCATACTTTATAATCTGTCGAAAATATAATTTTTTCAGGTGACTCATTTCATTAATAGTATAAATAAGTAAAAAATATCATGCCTCATTTGCATATGAAAATAGCCTGATACCAACGCGCGTCACTATCAGTAAATAAATATTACTAAATGATTATATCTGTTTTCCGGGCACTTGTAATTTTTAGAACTGGTGGAACAGTGAAACAATTATACACTTATTTAATTCCTATACAGAACATTTTGTGCCTACAGAGTGGGCATGTACCTTTAAAGATGTGACGTGTTTCATTGATGGTGAACAGTGCAGATCTTGATGATAATAATAATAACATAACGAGACATTATGTCACTTTATTGTTATTGAGAGAGAATTCTACAATATGACTACTCCGTCATAACTAGCTACAATAATTCTAAATTTTACCATAAAGTCACATAATAAAATGTATTAGCAAAATTATTAGGTCACTCTCCACGAAATGGAAAGTAAACAAAGAACGCTTCAAACGCACATTTGGAAAGACTACTCCGTCATAACTAGCTACAATAATTCGCCTCTGACGCGTGAGGTATGAAGTGGGATAGCAATTTTGTTACTATCATAACCCTTATGTAATGCTGTGTAATGAAATGTAATTATAGTAAATATTGAGGGGGATTTTGCTTTAGGCTGTTTGTGAAGATGATAAAAATGGTTTTGTCCTGACCTCGTGTTACATCATAGATCTTATTGATAGTTTATGGCTGTGACTGGAGAAATTGGGGCTTACGCTCATTGCGATCAGTGTAGTCCCAGATCAGCCTGCGCGTCCGCGCAGTCTGATCAGGGACTACACTGTTCGCCAGTCAGTCTATGACACAACCGGCATCCTTATTATAAGAAATAGTATTTATCCTGACCAGGCTGCATGAGAGCATTAGACTGGTCACAAAAGCCATACGCCCCATTTCTCCATCTGGACAGCTATGAGAAACATGGCTTATTAAATTTTGCCATATCTTTTACCCAGTATAGGTTTTAACCATTCAGTACTGTGCATTCCTAAATCCACAATTATTATTTTATTTATTATTATTTTGTTGACATATCATGAATGAATTTCCAATAAAATGTTAATCAGTGTAGCTGCTAATCATGCAGATAATGATCCACGCTCATCACCGAGACAAGTTCAGGTTTTCTCATAACTCGGTTATCAAGATGTAGAGTGCAGAAGCTCCTGTGTGTGTGTGGTCAGTTATGGGTAATTTGTGGACAAAATGATCATGTGTGGATCATGACTGTATATTGTGGTTAGGAATTGTGTTATATTTGGAATATATTTACTTTAATCAGGGATCAGTTTACAGGGCAAAGTGGGCGAAATTCTCTCCCTAAATTGTCTTGACGTCTCCCTATTTTGAGTTGAGGGAGAAGTTTTTCACTTTATAAAACAGAAATTTTGGAAAAAATGGTATGTTTTCTCAATTTTTAGTGAAAACTTCTCCCTATATTGAAGAGCTAGCTTGAACCCTGCTTTAATGCACAGTTAAATTATTAATACTTAATGAATAGTACATTACAGCTATGTGGTAGGTTTCACGTATTTTGTGGAAAAAATTGACATACATGTAGTAATTATATTGTGGTCAAGAATATTATTATTTATCCATATCTGGAATTTACAGTAATGTGGTCATGTAATTATTAAATGGTACTCGATGTACAATAGGGCTCAAATTAGAAACAAAATTGCTACCTTATTGCGATATTCTCCCCTCGGCTATGATAGGCGAAGTATTGTAGCTAGGCTCAAATGAGTGGTAACAACATAATAATGTTATTTGAAATGAGAAATGTGACACTTGTGAACCATGTATATAGGCACATAATCTTGTTATCTTTTTCTTTATTTCCTCAAGAAAGTATACTTTGTTATCACTCATTTGAACCGTTTCGGCGAGTAGAAATTAAGAAAACAAAATGGTGAATCTTCGGTGGCTGAAGACGCGACCATCCTACATTGTAAATGTACATATCCATGGTTAATGTTTGTGCTAACAATAATTTGGCGGGAATGCCAAGAATTGTTGTTCTAGTAGATTATTTTGTATGTTTATCAACAATAAAGACTTTGCTGGAGTGGATTATTTATGTGTACTGGTAGACAATGCAGTAATTCGTGATTTGGGGATAATTTGTGAAGTTTCGGTACACGTTTCATGCTGGATATGTGTATATATGCTGGATATATCCATTCACAGGTATCATTTAAGTAATTATTTTTGCATTTTCTTCATTTCTCAATAAAAGTATATGTTGTTACCACTCATCTGAACCGTCTCGCCGAGACAGTTCAAATGAGTGGTAACAACATATACTTTTGTGCAGAAAAGAGAAAAAATATTTAAAATTCAGTCCGAAAGGGTTTTTGTCGAGGCCACTTGCGGAATGCGAGACATAGTGATCACAATGACATCCGTGCATCCGTCCGAAATCTGCGTTAAAGTTTTTAAATACCATCAAATGCCTCGGCGGGCTCGTCATGCGGGTCGCGGCCATCTGGTTGTTCCTACTGGTCTGTGAAAAATTACCAAATTTGATGTATTACTTAGATGCAATAATATTAAAAATAATAACAATAATAATCATAGTAAGAGTAATAAATAATATTAATGGTGATTGTAGGAATTATTAAGATCAGGTTAAAGATTGAGAATTTGTACCTTCATGCTGAGGATACGAGGATACGCCATTATGTTTGCGTAAAATCCTAAATATTTTATATGTGCTTAGAAGTATATGTCGTGACCACCATTTGAACCGTCTCATCGAGACGGTTCAAATGAGTGGTCACAACATATACTTTCATAAAGAAATAACAAAAAATAAAAATAAATATTTAATAAATTCCATAAATATGGTCCACAAATACATGTCTCTGTGTAGATAATCTGTACACAAGAATTAGTTCTGGGATATTTTGATACAGCAACTATTGTGAATTGTGATTGAACTCAACTAGCGGATTTTTACGTGAAAATTCTGCAAATTCTACTGTTGTGCCCGATATATATTAACCATACCTGCTTGTACGGAATCAATTAGATCACAGTGATGAGAAAATTTGTTGTGAGTTTTACCTGGATATCACAGATTCATTGGATTGTTGAGTTTGATTGTGTCTAAATTCTCAATAGAACTAGATAATATACTAGAGAATCAGTTCACAAGTTGTTTCAAAACTCATTGTGAGCTTAACCCTTAGAGTGCGGGAACCAAAATAGTCGTCTGCTGCTGTGTCATATTTTGTCTCTTCTCTCAGTAAAAACATGGTTTGTCAGCATTTTTGAATCATTTCCATTGGAAATGATTCTAAAGTGCTGTCAAACCATGTTTTTGATGAGAAAAATGGAAAAATAAACAGCAGACGACAAATTTTAATTCAGCATTGTAAGGGTTAAGCTAGATATAAACATCTTTGGATTATTTAGCTTAATTGTATTTAACTCTTACACCGCTATCTTAATTTATTTGTCGTCTGCTATTTATTTTCTATTTTCCATTTTTATCATCAAAAACATGCTTTGACAGCACTTCAGAATCATTTCCAAATCATTTCCAATGGAAATGATTCTGAAGTGCTGTCAAACCATCTTTTTATTGAGAAATAATAAGGCAAGATATAAAAGCAACAGCAGACGTCAATTGTTGTGTGTAGCAGTCTAAGTGTTAACCCTTACTACGCTGAATTAAATGCTGTCGTCTGCTGGAAATATTTTATTTTCAATATTTTTCGACAAAAACCTGGTTTTGACAGCACATGAGAATCGTCTCCACTGGAGACGATTCTCATGTGCTGTCAAAACCAGGTTTTTGTTAAGGATTAAAGCAAAAATGAAAAGCAGCAGACGGCAATTTCCGTCAACAGCATAGGAAGGGTTAATATATATTTACGATATATACCGGCTACTACAGAACTGTCCCTCAAGTTGTTAGAAAACTCATTGCGAGTTTGAACTGAACTGAACTGGATTTTCATCTCTCGGAGTGTTTAGTTTGAGACAAAATGATGAAGTCACGGCCGATGATCACGACGAATCGGAACCCGCGGAATCACCGTCGTCCGGTGAACAGCGGTCGTCTTCCACAATACGACCTTCGAGAGGAAGAGTCAGACAGCGATGTAAGTTGTTAGTTATCTCCCTTTAACTCTTTGCATGCTGGGAAACTTGTGGGCTATAAATAATTCAAAACTAGCGGACAAGAATTCATCATATTTTCTTGTATTTCTCCCCGTAAATATCATGAATATGTTTGAGACATATTTACAGAGAGAAATAAAACATATACATGTACTCCTAATTCGTTTGGCGGATATTTTCGCCGCTAGCATGCAAAGAGTTAATATCACATTGTGTTTTTGCTTTGATATTTAATTGTTCCGAAAATCGGCTGTGTTTTATATAATTGACATCAGAAATGGAAATAAAAAGATTTATGTAAAATTTCTGCATCACAAGAGGAGTTGGACAGCGGTGTAAATTGTTGATTATCTCCCTTTAATATCGTATTGTGTTTTTCCTTGATATTTGTTCCGAAATTTCTGTAATTGACAACAAATTCACAGTAATACAGAGTTCCACATGTGCCGTGAATTTTATGTTGAATTTCCACGTCGTGTTCACAACAATTCAGGTGCTCTAACCCCGAGCTCCAGTTAAGGTGCGTCATTTGACCAACTTGGGGTGAAATTTTGTTATTTCTTCATTAAAAATGACAAGTTGGGAGTCCTTTAGAATCGTCTCATTGAGACGATTCTAAAGCACTCCCAACTTGCCATTTTTGATGGAGAAATAAGAAATTTACCTCCAAATTACGCACCTTAACTGGAGCTCTGCTCTAACCCCTAGCCACAACCCATCCCTGAAAAGGAGTCCGACAGCGGGTGTAAGATATAAATCATCTCCCCTTGTCACATGGTAAATTTCCAGTTAGGCCACAGAAAGTTAATTTGCAGATTCTCATCCCCACCCGCCCCTAAAATAAAGTGCCAAATTAATCTTTTATTAATTGTATATATTTCAGAAAAATATTATTTTTTATTGTTTTTTATTACATGTATTAAATTTAACAAATTTTAATAAAAAATACAAAATAAAAGCTTCCCACCCGCCCATTTTTTCCCCAAAATTCGGATAAGTATCTGTAAATTAACTTTCTGTGGTATTATCTCCCATATTATGGTCGTTTTCAATTTGGATCTATATTTGAAAGGGGTGAGTGGACATCCTTCCCAGGAATAGTTATTGATTTGTTTTCAGGTAATAATTTCAGGTAATAATTTCAGGCCAATACGCATGCAATATGCAATCATAAACCTACACTACGATTAGTAACAAAGTTACATGTAATCAGGGCTCCAGATAAGGAATTTGTAATTGAGTATTGTCACTCCATCATTTCTGAAGCAATTGGGTATTTCAAAATTTTAATTGGGTAAAATAAAATCACACTACTGTTTACACATCAACAGACCGCAATTATTGAATGGTTTGCTTCGAAATGAAAACATGTCTTGGCATTTCATTAGAATTGTCTCCTTGGAGACAATTCTAATGAAATACCAAGTTGTGTTTCCATGGAAAATAAGAAAAATATGCCATATCTGTGGTCTGTTTATTGTTTTCTGCAGCATAATAAAGGTACCACAATTTTGTTATTGCTTTTTGATACTCGCTACTTCTGATTTCAATTGGGTTTTTGACAATTTTAATTGGGTATTTAAGCAAATACGCAGCTTATCTGGAGCTCTGATGTATAGCGAAACACATAAAAATTGAATGTACTCATTCTTTAAAATTCAGTACAATTCAACTATATAAGCACCGTGACGCACAGGTTGAAGTAACGGACCGAGGTCTATAAATACATTAAATATGCCTAAAAGCATCAATAAATAAAGAAAAAAAAAAAGCTAAAATTCTTTTTTTACACCCTCCATATTATATTATATGGAGGATGTAAACAAAAAAAATTAGCTTATTTTTTTTTCTTCATTTATTGATGCTTTTAGGCATATTTAATGTATTTATAGACCTCGGTCCGTTACTTCAACCTGTGCCCTGACGTTCATGCAGAGGTCTCCATAAAATTGTGAGTAGTCAGCTTTTTTGAAAAAGTAGCCAGCTATATCGTTCATGCAGAGGTCTCTTAGCCTCCCTAAGAAAATTTTGAAATTTATATTCAATTTGGTGGCATCTGGTGAGTTTTATGGTGCATATATTTGTAGTTGTTTAAGACAATTTCTGCATATATTGTTGCAAAAATGTTAAAATGTGTGTATAGCAGGACAAATCTGAAGTTGTTATGCTCCCCGATTTTTTTTTTCGGGGGAGCATATTGTTGCCGCTTTGTCCGTCCGTCTGGCGTCCGCGTCGGCGTCACACTTCGGTTAAGGTTTTTAGTCAAGTCCATATCTTCAATACTATTAGGCCTAGTGCCACCAAATTTGCACACATTAATCACCGTGCAGTGTACATCTATAACCACTATCAAATATGTGACCTTGACCCACTTTTCCACTTAAATTACTTAGTTATTTCCCCTTGGTTAAGGTTTTTAGTCAGGTCTCTATCTTCAATATTATTAGGGCTAGAGCCACCAAAATTTCACACATTGATCGCCTTGCAGTGTACATCAATAACCACTCTGTGACCCTCATGTGACCTTGACCCACTTTTCCTCTTTAATTACTTAGTTATTTCCCCTTGGTTAAGGTTTTTAGTCAGGTCTCTATCTTCAATATTATTAGGGCTAGAGCCACCAAACTTTCACACATTGATCGCCTTGCAGTGTACATCAATAACCACTCTGTGACCCTCATGTGACCTTGACCCACTTTTCCTCTTAAATTACTTAGTTATTTCCCTTCCTGCAACATGGGGTGGGGGTGGGGGTGGGGGTGGGGTGGGGGTGGGGGGTACGAATGAAAAAAATTGACATGCAAGAAATGTTTTACCAGAGAAAGTGGGATAAAATGTGTTTTTGTCCAGCAACATGGGGTCTGGTTGAGGTTGGGGGGGGGAAGGGTACGAGTGAAAATAAATTAACAGAGCAAGAAGTGGCGATTTTTTTATTTTCCCCAGCGGAATTCCTGATTACCATTATTAATACAATACATTAAAATGCATCAAAATTGAACGTATGATGATTAACCCCATTCCACGTCTAAAAAAATCTGCAATTTTTCTCATTTCTCATCGAAAACATATGTTGTGACCACTCATTTGAACCGTCTCGACGGTTCAAATGGTGGCCACACCATATACTTTTAGGGGCGTACAAGAAAACTACTCATATTTTTCTATAAGCAAAATGGGGAAATCCACAGCATGAAATGGGTTAATTCATGACAACTCCGCTTTGTGGGCAGGATTAATGTTACCATTAGCTGCATGTTTTCCACTTTATTGGCAACAGGTTGCACTATATCACTACACCACTGTCAACAGTAACAATTTGCGTAATAGCATTTACATTTCGCACACTAAAATGTATATTGTTTTAGAGAGACAATTCTACAATATGACACAAAAATATTACCATAAACTTGCCTAATAAGGTTTGTATTAGCAAAATTCTCATGTCACTCTCCACGAAGAAGGAAGTAAACATTTAACGCTTGAAACGCACATTTGGAAAGACAACTGTGTCGTAGCGCTAATGTAATGCAGTGTCATGAAATTATGTACTCAAAATTAACATTACCATTAGAAATTAAAATACATGTACAACGAAATGCATCAAAATTGAGCACACCAAGGTTTAACCCATAGACCGCTACACACAACAATTGTCGTCTGCTGTTGCTTTTATATCTTGCCTTATTTCTCAATAAAAACATGTTTTGACAGTACTTCAGAATCATTTCCAATGGAAAATGTGATTCTGAAGTGAAGTCAAAGCATGTTGTAACTTATTCTAAATTGATGTCAAAGCATGTTTTTGATGATAAAAATGGAAAATAGAAAATAAACAGCAAACGACAAAAAATTAAGATAGCGGTCTAAGGGTTAATTCAGTACAGTATGTAGCTATAATACACATGTATACTTTCATCCAATCATAACAACATTTGTGGGTGGCAGGTGGGAGCACGCGCTGGGTAATTTAACAATCAGGGTTTATCCTTACTGGAATCCCCCTCACATACGTCTTTGGCATTTTGTATGTGACAGTTGAATCTGGTTTTGCCCCTTTTGTGAGTATTACGATATTCGTAATCCTATTTTAGGGGAAGGGGCCAAGTGACTTGGTGTGGTATGGACCTGGCACCAGGTCAGGTTATTCTAATTTCACGGCTGAATATATTTGTTCTCGATGTAAATATTCCGTTCTGATTTTGGTATTTTCCCCCCAATGCAGCAGGTTAAAATGGGATCGAACCCGTTTGCCCGGCCTTACATGACCTTAGCTGTTGATAGGCCGTTAAACACGAATAAACAAACAAACAAACATAAAAACATGTAGTTCTGAGTACATAACTCTAATTTCATTTCATTACACTGCATTACATAACTAGTTATGACGGAGTAGTCTTTTCAAATGTGCGTTTGAAGCTTTCTTTGTTTACTTTTTACTTCGTATATAGGGACATAAGAATTTTGCTAATACACATTTTATTAGTTAAGTTTATGGTAATATTTTTTGTCATATTGAAATTACAATTGCTAAATTCATATTTAGGATTGTCTCTCAATAACAATATAGCGAAGTATGAACGTCAACACACTGCAGGTTTTTTCTATATTTTAGTACGCGAAGTGTAAATGCTGTTACGCCCATGTTTACTGTGTAGCATGATGTAGTAATATACTGCAACCTCTTGCATATAAATCGGAAAACGTGCTGCTAAAAGCACGTTACCATTAGTAATAAAGTTCATTTGTACTTTGAAACACATCAAACTTGAGTGCACTGAGGTTTTCTGTTGTCTAGTTTAGAGAGTATAATACATCTACATGAGCTCGCAATGTACATGTATGTTATAATTGGATAAAGTACAGAGTTCCTCAAAACTGACCGCATCGAAGTTTACCTGGTGTCCAGATTAACCCATTAAGAGATGGGATACAATTATAGTAGTATGAACCTTTTGAGAGAAAAAAATCCCTATTTCCTTTCGAATGTATATGTTGTTGACACTCATTTGAACCATCTCGAAGAGATGGTTCAAACGAGTGGTAACAACATATACCTTTATCGAGAAATAAACAAAATAATGAGATTTTTTCAACAAAAATTAACGTATCCTTAGGCTAAATGGGTAAAGAGGTTCTACAGTGTATTTGTTCTATCTTTTGAAGCACGTTTGTTTGTAGCTTAGATAATCGCTTTTACTATTTCATCTGTCTTTTATTTTCCCCTCTATCGGATACAGGAAATATAAAAGACAGATGAAATAGTAAAATACATCCGTAGAGCTGAGATTATCTGAGCTAGTTTGCTGGCTATTTGTCACAAGTTGATTGTTTTCACCTGTTTGTGTTGGCACTGATCAGGGGATGGTAAATTATATATTAGTAACAGATGTGCATTCATTTGGTCGCAATTGAACAAATAGGACGCGAGATAATTATTAACCAGTATAGGTCGGTTCGCTCATTTATAGTGACAACAGTCAGCCTGGGAGTCTTGCAATGTTTATGTTCGTTAACAACACAGTGGACACTTGCAAAACGAGACACCCCGGGGACCTCCCAGGGGCCTGGTTTTGGGAGGTTCCACGATAATCTGGAATATGAGCACTTACTGCAAGTTGTGCTTGCAATCGTGATCAAACAATATAATTATAGATATATTACAGTGAATCCTGATTATAACTAAACACAATGACGTTTTCTGGGTGTCCGATTTCGGGGCTACACTGTATTTATAACCAGTGTAGCTCCTCATCATGGGAGAATATGTGGCTTTTTCTATGAATCCATCCTCAACCCATTGATGTCTACAGATACAATACATTTATTGAAACAATATGATTATTTTGTTTATTTCTCCATAAAAGTGTATGTTGTTACCACTCATTTGAACCGTCTCATCGAGATGGTTCATATGAGTGGTAACAACATATACTTTCGAACAGAAATATAGGAAATAGCGAAATTCAGTTTCCAAAATTTTATATTACCGTAATTGTACAAATGTATACATATATAATACTTTTCATTGAAAAAAATCTGATTATTTTGTTTATTTCTCCATAAAAGTGTATGTTGTTATCACTCATTTGAACCATCTCGTAACAACATACATTTTCAAATAGAAATAGAGAAAATTGTGCTTTTTTTTTTATCCGATGTCATAATATGTGTACTTTTATTGTATCCATAATTGGTGAAGGATATATATTAACTTGCCCAAAAATTGGTACATTTCCTTCTTTGTCTGTATTATGTATACAAAATGCCTGAAATTTTCATAAAAACAAGAATATTTCCTGACAAGTGGGTGGCAGGTGGGAGCATGCGATGATGGGTAATTTAACGATCGGGACTCGTCCTTACCGGTATCCCGAACAGAGACCTGGTTTGGCCCTCAGATACGTCTTTGGCATTCTTGTATGTGAGGGTTTAATCTGGTAACCGTTATACCCCTTGTATGAGTAACATTATTACTCATAATCCTATTAATTTTAGGGGAAGGGGACAAGTGACTTTGATGTGGTATGGACCTGGCACCAGGTTATTCTAATTTCAGGGTTGAATATATAATCCGTTCTGATTTTGGGAGTTTCTCCCCAATGCAGCAGGTTACATGTGGGATTGAACCCGTTGGCCCGGCTTCAAATGACCTTACCTGTTGATAGGCCAACAACAAATTCCTGACAATATTAATGACACGCTCTATCTGACTCCATAATTTCGAAGAGAATCTACAGATTAATTTCTTATGGCCTAGCTAATTATATTATGAGTACACGTACGTGCTGATCCAGAAGAAACAGGCCGTCCATCTGTGACACCGTGACATAGCAGTTTTAAAGAGACAATGAGGCACATCTCCAGTCACTGATAGACCGTTGATCCAATAAATTCACATGTTTTGTTGCACCCACAGTCATGATGAAAGCTGGAAATATAGGTAGTGATCTCATCTAGTCTGTCTGTGACACTGTGACATAATGGTTTTAACCCTTTCAACACGACATGCTTGTATAGTATAGTGGTATTGCCAAACAGTGTAAATCCAGATGAGCCAGCTCGTGACGAGCCCCCCCCACCCCCCCCCCCCCCCCCCCCTTATCATAAATCAAAGTAATTTTGTGACAATTGGATTGGTTGCAAAATTTACATCAAAATCCCTTGCCAGTTACCGTAAAAATTCTAATAGATGCCCGGGCGTCTATTAGAATCACCACTGGCTCCGAAGTCCAGGGTGGGCGTTTAATAGAGGCAAGTGTTATTCAGCAAAGGGAAAATGATAAAAAATATACGATGTTCTGCTATCTGAACAAAAACATAACTAAGGGACGTTACTCTCGAACGCCAGACTTGATTGTACTGTCTGTCAGTTTATAAACATTTGGGCCAAGACGTTTCGGCCCACTCTGGTTATTATATATGGTACAGTCGGTAGAAATGTTAAATTTAATGGTAATGTATATCAAGACAGCGTCAATCATTAATGCTTATCAGAGTTACGCCTACGGACGTTTCGATTGTCAGCGTTTCGGACCATGAATGTTTTGGCCCATGGACGTTTAGGTCCGAATCAGTGCGATTAATTTCGGCCCACGACCACATCCAGAACAAGCCATATTTATTTTATCTCCTAGGAAATATCGGCCAACAATCCAACATGATGTCAATTTCACCCATATTATACGAGATGGGTTTGAGATGCTTTGAAAATGGCATCTCCGTAACCGTGTAAATTCTGATCAACCTGTGTCCGTGCAAATAGCTACTGCTGATGAGGAATTTACTGTGACACCGGAAACAGTCGAATTTCGCTTCCGCTTTTGAAAGTGAAAGTAGCAATTATGTTTTTATCCCCAATTTTAAAGGAAATTGCTTTCGAAATAATGGAAAGAAAAAAAATCTAGTTGGACAATTAGCTCCGATTTTGTTTCAAGTCGGTACTGGGCGTTTATTAGAGCCACTAATTTCGTGAAAATCGGCCAAAAAATGTGTCATTTTCAACGTAAAAAGTGGGGGGTGGGCGTCTATTAGAGCATGGGCGTCTATTAGAATCTTTACGGTACTTAGGGGTGAAAGGGTTAAAGAGACAATGAAGCGCAACTTGTTTTGTCGCAGCCAATGGAGGGAAGCTGGACATATAGGTAGTGATTCCATCCAGTAGTCAGTCTGTATAGCGGTTTTAAAGTAATTTCAGGGCTCCAGATAAGGAATTAATAATTGTGTATTGTCACTCCATAATTCTGAAACAATTGGGTATTTCAAAATTTGAATTGGGTAAAATAAAAGCACACTGCTGTTTACACATCGGCAGACAGCAATTATTGAATAGTTTTGCTTCTAAATGAAAACATGTCCTTGGAGACAATTCTAATGAAATACCAATATGTGTTTTTATGTAAAAATAAGAAAAAGAAGCTACATTTGTGGTCGGTTTATTGTTTTCTGCAGCATGATAAAGGTACCACAATTTATTATTAGCCGATCTATTTATAGATCGGCTAATATATTGGTCATCCATCAAATTCTGAAAAAGTTTGTAGCAACCCTTTTCTCCGCTATTCGGTAATCTACGAACACAAATTTTGCTGTATCACTTCCAAATTGCATCAACCGATAAAGTTTGCATTTTTGGCAATTATCTCCGTTTAAAACTTTAAATATAGCCAAATAACACAATTTTGAATACGTAATGAGCTGAACGCCGGAAGAGATTGAACCCGGAAGTTGTTGTTGTTGAAGTCCATAGTTGGCTCTAATGGCCATATACGCCAACATACGCCGATTATTGGGCTAATTAAAAGCTTTTATTTATTAAACAGAACAAGTTTCAGCCACGTATAATCGCGTAAAATGTGTTTATTCGGCTAATTTATAATCGACCTCTGCTCAAAATCTCCTCCGACTAGCAACCCCAGCATCTCAGGTTTATCCCATTGGATTGCGTATGCGCGTCATTTGACGCTAGTTAATATTCACAAAATTTTCCACCAATTAAAACGAAGAATTGCCCTTCATAGCGAACTTTGATTTGTTTACGTATCATGCAGGGATGGCAGGGATGCATCCAGCACGCGCGATTGCGGCAATCCCCCTTAATTATTGTCAATGCCGCAAATTATTGATTGTCTTGCGCCCGACATCGCGCAAAAAATCACGGATGGGCCCCTTTTTAAATGACCAGTGCGCACATTAAAAAAACGTAATTGACTATTTAAACGCGCTGCGTATTTAAATCATTGGAAGGCGTGCAGTTCAATCGAGTTTGTGCGGCCTTTGAAGGTAAGCTTCGAGTCGATTTAAACCATTTAAATCGATAAACAAAGGATAAACAAGTGAAAACGTTAACCTGTTATGCTCCATTAAGAAGTAATAAGCTTATGGCAAATCATATTACTTTGAGACCGTTAAACACCAATACTCAATCACTCGCTCATTCATTCCCCCCCCCCCACCCCCCCCCCCCCCGAGACTCAGTAACTACTAAAATGCGGACATATATTGAACCCTGATTTGATCGGCTAATAACATCATGCTCTGCATGACTTTTCATTTGCTTTTTGATACTCTGATTTCTGAATTGGGTTTTTGGCAATTTTAATTGGGTATTTAAGCAAATACGCAGCTTATCTAGAGCTCTGAATTTGACAGTTAAATCGGGCTGCTATCTCATATGACTATAGCTGTTGATGGGATGTTAAAACCCTTTAATCTTCACCTTCTAATTCACAATGTCTCTGTCATTACTTGAAGGATTTGCTTGAAACTTCATGTTTGTTTATCATCATCAGCCATCTTGCACATGTAGCCCCATTCATTTATTTAATTTTACATTATTTGTTTATATATGCGAGTGTGACTGGAGAAATGGGGCTTATGGGTTTTGCGACCAGTGTAAATCCAGATCAGCCTGTGCATCCGCACAGCCTGATCGGGATCTGCACTGTTCGTCATTCCATAAATGAAACAACCAGTATGCTTCTAACAAGTATCACGCTACAGGCATGTGCTATTTGATCAGGAGCTACACTGGTCACAAATCTCATAAGCCCCATTTAGCCACATGTTTTTAACCCTTTCAACACCACAGGCCTGGATAGTGGTATTGGCAAATAGTGTAGATCCAGATGAGCCGGCTCGTGACGAGCCGTCTCCTCAGGATCTGCAATTTTTGTCATTTTCATATTTTTCATAAACGGACTAGTCTGATTATCATTTTGTGACGGTTGGATTGGTTGCAAAATTAACATATCGCAGTCCATTCCAGTTACTTGGGGGTGAAGGGGTTAAACGAGGGTGACACCGTCACTCTGTGACCCTGAATATACAATTAACCCGTTCACCCCTAATTAACTGGAATATAATTTGATATGCTAATTTTGCAACCAATCCAATGGTCACAAAATGATTTTCAGACTAGTCCATTTATGAAAAGGGAGTGTTTTTGTTATCAAATAATATGAAAATTACTTGATTTTCGGTTTTGTCAGCGACATAGGTATTATTCTGGATATATGCCGCAGCCAATGAATGCAGGATAATGTAAGAACAATGTTGGCCCATTTTACTCGAGATACATGGGCCCGTTTCACTAAACTTTGTACGACTAAAATGTTCGTAAGTGCAAATTTAGGATCGTCTGGAAATTTCAATTGATGGATTTACACTTATTGAGCATAGGCTGTGTCTCATCTAGATCTACATAATTTTGCACTTCCGAACATTTTAGTCATACAAAGTTTAGTGAAACGGCGCCCAGATTCACACGTAATTAAATTAACCAACACCCTTTTATGCCCACAGTCTCGGTATGCTCTGTTTGTCCATCCGTGTGTGTGTCCATCCGTGTGTGTGTCCATTGTCCATCCGTGTGTGTCCATCCAAACGTGTGTGTGTCCATTGTCCATCCGTGTGTGTGTCCATCCATGTGTGTGTCCATCGGTCCAGTTATGAAGTTGGAGTTTCTATCATCTGTCACTTTGAGCATTTGTGTGCCGACAGGCCACATTTTCTTTGTTATATTTTATTTCTCAATGAAAATATATGTTGTTACCACTCATTTGAACCGTCTCGACGAGACGGTTCAACTGAGTGGTAACATCATACACTTTTGATCTACTGTGTATGCATATAGTCTGACTGTATGTTCTGTAGGGTTGAATGAGTTAACCTTGTATATGAAGCAGATCATGAATACAGTGTCGGTCTCTGAAATGTGTGCCAACTTTTAATCTATTTTCTTTCATTCTCGATGAAAATATATGTTGTTACCACTCATTTGAACCGTCTCGACGAGACGGTTCAGCTGAGTGGTAACATCATACGCTGTGTATACATACAATCTGCCTGATTGTTCTGTAGGGTTGAACGAGTTGACCTTGTATATAGCGCAGCTAATGAATACAGTGTCGGTCTCTGAAGTGTGTCTAGGGCGGGATGCCAAACGCTGGCATTCCAGCATTCCTATACACCATTCACTGCCATTACATGCAGCCTCGATACAACAAAACCTGCTTATTTGTGCCACGAACGAGAAAATGTGTCTGAAGACATTTGGGGCGATTCTCATTAGCTACGTAGCTCCTAATATGTTTTGTATCTAAAGAGTATTATACTCCAATTTTTCAAATTCAATGCGTATTTTACTTCTACAGATGCAGTATTGATTTTCTTCCTTATTAAATAGAGAACAAATGATAAAAAGTAAAACAAATTACAAAATTCACTGTTTGCTCTTTGAAGCTCAACGAAGTAAATTTTCATCATTATTACGATATTTTCACTACTCAATTTGAAAATAAATGCGTATTCTGCTAAAGTAAGTGTAAAATACGCCAATGTGCACCTTATCTGGAGCTCTGCATTAGTCATTATTCTCCTGATCCGTTTGTCATATCATTACCAAACTTCATCAATATATTCCTCACACTGACAGCTATCCATCCAGTGTCATTCCAGTGACCTTGACCGCCATATTGGTGACCTTCACCTTCGTGTCAATAATTTTGGATGTACGTCCAAATGTGGAATATCTCCTGATCTGTTAGTCGGATCATTTCCAAACTTCACCAATAGCTTCCTTCCTCACTTTTTGCTATCCACCCAGTGTCAATTGTGTGACCTTGACTTTAGTGACCGTATCAATAATGATGGACTTCCTCATATTGTGACCTTGACCTTGGTGACATTGACCTTCGTGGTGATTGCCTTGTTTAGTGGGTGAGACACTTTTCGGCAATCGCCATATTTAAAACACAAAATCTCAACACAGGTTAATACGGAGCCCTGCAGGTGATGTAAAATTATTTTTTTATGCCACCGGGTTTGGAAGAAATGGGTGGCATATAGTGTTTGGTCCGTCCGTCCGTCCGTCCGTCCGGGCACACATTAGGGTACTTATGTGGCTAGCCCCACAGGGTTATGGACTTGGTAAAGGATAGGGTTGGTTACAATTATCCACCTAACAAATCCTTTTATGTGGATAAAAATCGTTTTATGTGGCTAATATTTAACATGTGATAAGCCACATAAGTATAGTACTGTAAGAACGTCCGTCCGTCCGTCCGTCCGTCACACTTTTCGGTTAACCACTTCGTCACAGTTTCTCAAATATGCTGCAGGTGGCATTCGCGTTCGACAGACGCATTTCTTGTTTTTTATTAATTTGTTACCACAAAATAACAGTTTAAAGTCTCATCCGACAGACAAGTGGGGTGGAAATACTATGAAAGTATTTTTGATGCGTACGGTGAGGTTTGAACCCGCAACCTCCGGATTGGAAGTCAGGTGTTCTAACACCTAGGCGTCAATCCTTCCTTGCACGTTAGATGTATTGACATTATCCACCTAACAAATCCTTTTATGTGGATAAAAATCGTTTTATGTGGCTAATATTTAACATGTGATAAGCCACATAAGTATAGTACTGTAAGAACGTCCGTCCGTCCGTCCGTCCGTCACACTTTGAATACTGGACGAAGGCCGGAAGGCCTCGTCCAGTATTCCCGCGACTTTTCCAAGTTTATATCCCCGATAAATTCAACAAAAATGCCATTCATTCCTTATAATTCCAGCATTTGAAATAAATTCATCAAGAAAATGTGTTTATTTTCCGTTTTCTTAAGAACTATTTTAACTGCGCCTCACGGTTATGGAAAGTAGTTCGGCATGGGAGTTTACTGGGATATAAATTTTGGACAGAGACTTGCTACGGGCCAATCAAATGTTAGGGAATTGTGTAAATATTTTTGTGCTTGAATTATAGAAACATGCATGTCTATTATAGTGTATGTTTATTGTACACGACAACGAGGCTATGATCTGAGTAGCCGATTTCATCAAAATTGCAAAGTATACTTTTCTAGCAAAGTATACTTTGAGTTTGAGACAGAAATTTTCAATTTAAGGATACATTTATTATACTGAATTTATTACATTATCACAGCCAAAATGGCTGTGATAATAATTCTGCATACTATTAATCATCAAATATATGCAGTCATTAGTTCTTTTATGAAATAATGCATTTCCAGAAAGATAAATGATTACTCCCTCAAAATATACTTTGCTAGAAAAGTATACTTTGCAATGTTGATGAAATCGGCTACTGGGCTCCAGATAAGGAATTAGTAATTGAGTATTGTCACTCCATCATTTCTGAAGCAATTGGGTATTTCAAAATTTAATTGGGTAAAATGAAATCACATTACTGTTTACACATCAACAGACAGTAATTGTTGAATAGTTGGCTTCGAAATGAAAACATGTCTTGTTATTTCATTAGAATTGTCTCCTTGGAGACAATTCTAATGAAATACCAAGATGTGTTTCATGGAAAATAAGAAAAATATTCTATATTTGTGGTCTGTTTATTGTTTTCTGCAGCATGATAAAGGTACCACAATTTTGTTATTGCTTTTTGATACTCGCTACTTCTGATTTCAATTGTGTTTTTGGCAATTTTAATTGGTTATTTAAGCAAATACTCAGCTTATCTGGAGCTTTGTATGATATAATAATTCATCTGGTTTACCTATTTTTGGACTCGCCGATTGACCTGTAGCAACTTATTATCGTCGTTCATTTATAGTTCTAACCCTTAGACCGCTACACACAACAATTGTCATCTGCTATTGCTTTTATATCTTGCCTTATTTTTCAATAAAAACATGGTTTGACAGCACTTAGGAATCATTTCCAATGGAAATGATTCTAAAGTGCTGTCACAGCATGTTGTACATAATTCTAAAGTGCTGTCAAAGCATGTTTTTAATGATAAAAATGGAAAATAGAAAATAAACAGCAGACGACAAAAAATTAAGATAGCGGTGTAAGGGTTAATATTAGATGAGTGAAGTGAGTGACCTGATGATCTACAGTGTAACATGGCCACTGTCGATTATGGAATGACAACATTTATAACCAATGTATCAAGTAGATCTTGTCATATTTTTGCTGTGTGTGTCAAACGCTACAAGAGGTGAAACTGACTGGTGGCTTGAACACACGAAGGTGGCGGAGTTGGCCACTTCATGTGCTGTATATGAACCAGTCGGCCAATAAATAATGTGACCGTAAACCAATCCTGGTACAGCTTAGCAGCAAGGAGTAAATTCTCAGGAAAACGGCATTGATTGTTATTATTATGACAGAGAGATAAATAAAATAGATACTGCAGGAAAGGTATGTCTGTGCCAATCATTTTAGTATATTATTTGCATGCTCTACACATGTAGGTTAAATTTTCTGTGTGCGACTTGATGTGGGGGTGAGATAGACATTTTGAAAGTGAAAGTCGATGATTCCGCTAAAAAAGGGGAAATAGACCCGCATGACCCCGTGTTTGGCATAGATCTAGAACCGGCTTAGGTCAGTGACTCCAGGAATGGAAATAACAAAATTGATTTTGGCGCAGGTAGATTGTGATTGTCATGTTTGTGTGAAACCTATTCCATCGCATTTACACAGCAATTATCTTTGAATCAGATGAAGATCAGGTACAGTGCGACCCCGTTAGTACACGCTTCACTATAACACGATTTCGGTTATTAGTACACGGTTGTGCCTTGGCTCCCGAATTTGTTTCCGATTTGTATATCAAAATCGTGTTAAATTTGTATTTAAACACGACTATTGTCAGAAATCGTGTTAAATTTGCGATTCTTTCCCAAATTAGACCCAAAATGGATGATTTTTGTTTTTCTATGGACGCATAGCCTCCTTTTATCTCACCGATGTGAATGTGCAGCTGATCACGTTTGCACATTTCGTAAATTAATCCGAGCAAACTGGGAATAAGATCAGTAAGACCAGTAACAAAGCAGTGCTAATTGTTATGTGCTCGATTTCATTTTTCCGCCATGCGTTCGCGCTCACCATTGGTGGAATATTAATTAGGTGTAAATGCTGACCAATCGGAGATCGCGTATCAGTCGCGCAGATTAACTCGACCCAGATTAACTATATTGTTACAGCACTGCCCACGCCCCCGGCGCATGTACACAAATGTGTACGTGACAACTGGCCTTGTTTCGCTGCGTCATAATTGAGCCAGTGCATGAGATAAACTTTATTATATAACTGAGATTTTCGCCGAGAATGATTTGACTTTTTTCTGCAAATATATCGGAAAGTTGATAACATTTTCAGAGCAGATGCGTAATAATTACTAATTTAATATTCTTCAACATTCGATATCGTTTACAGAAAATGTACACTATTATCAGATTCATCTTCGTCGAAAATCTCACGTGATAAGCCTGATTACCTCATGAACTGGCGCAATATAACACGTCGGGCAAAACATGGTCTATACAGGTCTGTACTCAAACCCACAGGTGGAATAGTCGGACGTGTGACACAAAAGAGAATGACCATTACAAAAATATCCATTACCCCACCCACTTGATCTTGTTCTATTATTAACGTCATGTACAGTACGATACCAGGTGGGTGGGATAATGGGATTTTTTTTAATAGGCATTTATTTTGGTGTCATAGGTCCGAGTCTTCCACCTGTGCTCACCATATGAGTAAACACAGATTGCAACGCACGAGCTTGTCCGTGATGTTGCAGCTGATGGAACAGGATATCGGTCATTGGGTCATTGCGTCATCATTACTACACTTTTTTCTACACGCGTTTACAATAATGGATTGCACGGACCTGCGTAGATCTACATTCTACAGAACATGATGAATAAATGAAACATGACGTTATACAATTCTTGGATTCAATATATTTATTACATGCGAAGATAACAGTGAAAACTTATGGCATATTATAGGCATTGGCGGCGTCGTTCATTCGCAGTCACAGTGTACATGTATTTTTTTTTTTACATTATGACGCGTCTTGGGCGAGAACGGATATAGCACGGTTCGGATAAGCAACGCCCCGTGCAGGCACCGGGGCGGGATCAACTGATCCTGAGAATAGTGCTGCAGTAGCCATTGCTTGTCGTAAAAGGCGACTAAACTGGCTTAACGATTGGGTTCATACTTTCCGGAACCCACTATACCGGATTTGGCCCTCATGTACATTTTTGGCTTTCTTGTATGTGAGAGTTGAGTCGGGCTATGCCCCATATATAAAAGTAAGATTAGCGCTAATCCTATTACTTTTAGGGGATGGGATAAATGATGCTGGTGTGGCGAGGGCCTGGCACCAGATCAGGTTGTTCTAATTTCAGGACTGAATATATATTTTGATTGTAAATATTGAGTTCTGAAGTTGGGATTTACCCCCCTCGGACAGGTGGATACGGGACACGACCCCGTTGACCCATCTGCGTGTAGACTCCCTGAGGCTTGTACCTCTATGTCAGAAAAGCGGACGTTAAACCCGATTCACTCACTCACTCACTCGGATAAGCAACACGGAAGGTTGTCTGTCGCCGGACTTCCGTGTACTAACGGGGTCGCACTGTATATAGAATGGGTCCTTAAATCAGCACAAATATTAGATTATATTCATTACATAAGCACATTATCACGTATTGAAACTGTGGCCGTTTCACTAAACTTCGTATGACTAAAATGTTTGTAAGTGCAAAATTATGACCGTCTGTAAATTTCACATTAACACTGTTGTAAACAATTATTGGATTTACATTTATTGACATATACTGCATATGCAGCCCATGCTCAATACATGTTAATCCATCAATTGAAATTTCCAGACGATCCTAAATTCGCACTTACGAACATTTTAGTCGTACAAAGTTTAGTGAAATGGGCCCCACCTCTAGTAATTTTTAATACACTGTTAATACTTTGCATGCTGGGAAACTTGTGGGCTATAAATAGTTCAAAACTAGCGGACAAAAACTCATCATATTTTCTTGTATTTCTCACCTTAAATATCATGAATATGTCCTGGAATTTCATTAGAATTGAGTCCTGAGGACTCAATTCTAATGAAATTCCAAGACATATTTACAGAGAGAAATAAAACATACTCGTAATTCGTTTGGCGGATATTTTCGCCGCTAGCATGCAAAGAGTTAATACACTGTTAAAGCCAATTTTATGCAATAAATTCCAGTATACAGCGATTACCAGCCCATGTGTGATATGTTCCAATATACGGCGATTATTATGCATTATTGAACACTGTAATTGCCTTTAGCATTTTTCAATCAATTCTCGGATAGACAAGACCACATGTAGTCTGTGGTAGTGCTGAGGTTCAGATGTCTTGTCATTTCATTGGCTAGACAATGTGGCTCATGGCATTTGATTGGCTGCGGAAAGGGGCTTGGTATTTTATTGGCTGATTAATGGGCTTATGACATTTGATTAGGCTAGGGAATAGGGCTTGGTATTTGATTGGCTAGGGAATTGGGTTAATGCCATTTGATTGGCTGCGGAAAGGGACTTGGTATTTGATTGGCTAAGGAACGGGGCTTATTGCATTTGATTGGCTTGAGAAAGGGGTGTATGCCATTTGCATGGCTGGGGAACGTGGCTTGGTATTTTATTGGCTGAGAAATGGGTCTATGCCATTTGATTGACTGGGTAATGTGGCTTATGATATTTGATTGGTTGGGTAAAGGGGCTTATGTTATTTGATTGGCTGGGGAATGTGGCTTATGACATTTGATTGGCTAGGAAATGTGGCTTATGAAATTTGATTGCCATCATCCGTATGCAAAATGGTCTAATATCATTTGATTGGTTGAGAAACAGGCTTATGACATTTGATTGGCTGGGGAATGGGCTTATGACAGTTGATTGCCTTGGGAAGGGGCCTTGGTGGTTGATTGGCTGGGGAAATGGGCCTTGTCACTTATGTCATTATATTGACTGGCTTGTGAATGGGACTTATGACATTTGTGCCCAGTCTTTAACCCAATTCCTTAACTCTTTGCATGCTAGCGGCAAAAATATCCGCCAAACGAATTAGGAGTATATGTTTTATTTCTCTTTGTAAATATGTCTTGAAATTTCATTAGGCCAAAGAAAAAAAATGTTGTGTTTCCGGTAACCCGACCGACCCTGCTGAATTACCGCCGACCCAATTTTTTTTTTACGAAAATTCGCCGATTCCGAGGTCACATTTAAATTGTCCGTGTTTCTTTTTAGTCACGATTCTGAGGTCCCATTTAAGTTGTCCGTGTTTCGTTCCTTATAGCGATTTTCGGATTACTTGCCACTCGGCTCTTATCGTTGTACGGAACAGAAGATGGCCGACAAACGGATAATAGTCAGAGGATTGGGAGGTAGGAGGGAGCAGTGAAGGGTAATTTAACGATCGGCATTCATCCTTTATACCGGAAGGCCGACCTACATGGTTTGGCCCTCTTGTACCATTTCGGCCCCCTGGTACTTGAGAGCTAAATCCTGTTATGCTCCATGAGAAGTAATAAGCTTTAATATAGCTAATCATGTCACTTTGGGGCTGAGCTAAGTGACTCTGTTGTGGCATGGACCTGGCACCAGGTCAGGATATTCTAATTTCAGGGCTGAATATATAGTTTATGTAAATATTGAGCTCTGTTTTTGGGAATTTCCCTCATTTTTTACAGGTTGAATATGGGATAATCCATCCCGTTGACCCGGCCTTACATGACCCTGGCTGTTGATAGGCCGTAAAACATTAATAATCAATCAATCAATCAGTCAGAGGAACATATTGCATCGAATAATAATAATAAAAAAAAAAAAAAAATCCCTACCTACCGACCGACCGACCGAACCTACTTATTTTTGGAGGCGTTACCGGAAACACAACAATTGTTTTTTTTGGCCTTAGAATTGTGTCCTTTGGCCTCCGGACACAATTCTAATGAAATTCCAAGACATATTCATGACATTTATAAGGAGAAATAAAAGAAAATATAATGAATTGTCATTGCTATTTTTTAACTATTTATAGCCCACAGATTTCCCGGCATGCAAATAGTTAAATCACTTCCACAAATGCCATAAACCCCATTTCCAATTTCTCCAATCACATATTGGGAGTTAATGGGGTTGAACCCTGTATTTCACCTGTGGTGATGGAGAGCAGGGGTGGGTGGCGGAGAGGCGGTGGAGAGGCGGATTTGTAACTAGTATAGCTCCTGCTCAAACAGGACACTTCTAAAGCATGATAATGATATATATATTGCTTGTTACAAGCATGATGGGTGTTTCATTGATAGAATGGCAAACAGTGCAGATACTGATCAGACTGTGAATGCACAGGCTGATCTGGATCTTCACTGGTCGCAAAACCCACAAGCCCCATTTCTCCAGTCACCGCCACATTTGGGGCGATTCTCATTACTCAAGTTGCAGTCTTGTGGTGATGGAGAGTAGCAGTGGGGGGGGGGATGCCAACTGTTAAACTTACCCTACACATGCTTCCATCAAATCACCCGAGGGGTGCAGACATAAGTATGTACGTACACACGTACACACGTACACACGTACACACGTACACACGTACACACGTACACACGTACATGTAGGTACACACGTACATGCATTTTCGTTATATCGCCTCGCCAATAGGACAGAATAAGCCCCATTACATCAGTCGCAGCTTGAAAGCCAGGCCGGCGATAAATATCAGAAGCCCTTTCCTCCAGTCTCATCCACAAATCCCATAAACCATCCTCCCACCCTCTCCATCCCACCTCCACTCCAACCCCCTCCACCCCACCTCCATCCTTAACCCAATCACAACAGGAGAAATAAAAGATTTGACCCCGTTTATATTGTTGACAAGCTGTTAACCCTTAGAATGCGGGAACCAAAAATAGTCGTCTGCTGTTAATTCATATTTTGTCTTTTCTCTCGGTAAAAACATGGTTTGGCAGCATTTTAGAATCATTTCCATTGGAAATGATTCTAAAATGCTGCCAAACCAAGTTTTTGATGTGAAAAATATTCAGCAGATGACACAAATTAATTCAGCATTGTAAGGGTTAATCACCTTAAATAATAATAATGTATTGTTATTACATCACATTGCTATTTGTATTTGATCAGGATCAACACTGGTCACAAATCCCATAGTCGTATTTCTCCAGTCACAGCCACATTTCACCTTGCTGTTGGGTGTCTGGGTATCGGCTAGGGAACCGTTTCACTAAACTTTGTACGACTAAAATGTTCGTAAGTGCAAAAAAAAATAAAAATGGAATAACCCATAGGATAAAAATAAACAATTGGCGATAAAAATTTTTTTTATCGAAAATTGTAATTTTTTATCGCCAATTGTTTATTTTTATCGCCAATTGCGAACGTGGCGATCGCCAGCGGAATCCCTGCAATAGTCAGCTTGGGTGTCTGTTTATACATGTATGTGCAGTTTGTGTGTAATTTCTCCGTAATTAGGACATTTGCTTGGGAAGGCGAATGACGTTCAATGACTGCTCAAGTATCAATCCAGCAATCAAATAGAGCAATCAAAAGATTTGATTTAATCGTGTTTAACGGCGTGTCAACAGCTGAGGTTATTTTCGGCCGGGTTAAAAGGGTCGAATGCCATATGCTAGTTGTTGTGATGGGAGTAGGGGGAGGTTAATCCCAAAATCAGAACTGGTTCTCGCCGCACCAGTGTCACTTAGCACCACTCCCTAAAAGTAATATGATTAGTACTAATCTTACTACTTTTATAATGGGTATAATCGACAATCGAAAGAATATTGCTCACAGAAAAATATGAATATTTATGGTGTGACTCATTGAGACGGTTCAAATAAATGTTCACAACATATACTTTTGCAAAGAAAAAATAAAGCAGGGGTCGACACTCACAGTGTCCCGGGACTCCCTGTTTTGTAGTGTAAAAATTGGGATATGTATGCTGCAGGGATACTAAACTTTGTACGACTAAAATGTTCGTAAGTGCAAAATTATGATGGTCTGTAAATTTCACATTTGCAATGTTTTCTTGTAAACAATTATTGCATTTACATTTATTGAGCATAGGCTGCATATGCAGCCTCTGCTCAATAAATGTAAATCCATCAATTGAAATATCTAGACAATCCTAAATTTGCACTTACAAACATTTTAGTTGTACAAAGTTTAGTGAAACGGGCCCCTGTTTTTGTGTGTGCTCTCTGCCAACATTACGCAAACATTGTATTAGCGAGCCTACCTCACCAAACCCGCGGTTACCTATGTAAACAGCGGGTTTGGTGAGGTTGCCGCGCAATAGGTAATGCGGTCAAATAGGTCACGATGCAGTGACTATTTTCAATCAATAACTTATGTTGTAAGCGATTGTAATGTGTATTTTCAATATTTATATTATTAAAATGTATCATATCGGTACCCCTTTAAGTAATATTTGTATATTTTAAATGTAATGATGTTGTCATGAAGCGCATGAATATAAGTATTATTAATCCAGTTTTATATTGAGGCAAATCACACAGCCTAAGAACATAGTGCTGGAGTATAAACCATAGTATCGTATATTATTCATAAGTATATCACTATTAAACATTAATTACAATATGTATGCATATTATTAAAACAGTAGATGCTACCGCTGTTTCGCTGTATGTGATATTTATAACAAAATATTTTTTTTATTCGTCCGCGTACGGATTTCTGTCACACAAAGCGCCATTTTCAGTTCATATTTTGACCTGTGCATATGAACCGGACTAAGTTTAAACAACGCTCGATTCCGTCCAATTCAGATTTCTCTGCAGAATGTTCAGACTAACTACATATTAAGTAATGTTTGCTAAAAAATAAGTGTTAATCGGCTGGAACATGGTTATCACTAAAAGGAAGAAACCACAGTCGTATTATTGAAAAATAAGATTTACCTGAGACCTCATGGAGGCCGCCATTAATCCAGTGTAAACAATAGACCGTGTGATCCCATTTCCTGAGTAGCCCCCGCTTAGTGAAACGATGTGCTAATCATGATATTATGTTCCCCAATAATTGGATACGGTTTGAATTTCTCGGTAAAAACTACGAAAGTCATAAAAAAATAACGATGTATATTTAACATTGGATACGCTTAAACGGTATTACTCTCTCATCGGATCGTCAGTTGTCGTCGATAGCGATTTAACGTACTGATCTGGTCTTAATTTATTGTCAACTTTCAACGCCATTTACAGAATATATGGTTAATTTTGGAAATAAATAACGGCAAATTACGATGACGTCTGCTCTGAAATATCTGTCAACTGCGGACGTAATTTTAAGGAAATCGATTATGTTTTAAGGCTACATCTGTGACTAATTACGAATTTATGTATGGTCTTTGGCTACACCCGACACATTACACAGATCTAGTTGGTAAATACACGTCGCTTTGTGTGGGGAAAAAATCGATAATGCGTAGTTGTGTGTGACGAGGTGTTGATCTGATGACACCACACAGCTGTGACCCTTAGGCAATGTTTTGAAATTGACGTCGTTTTGATGTGTGCCGCAACACCTCACTGTCGGAGACAACATGACAATTAACGATATACTCTCGATTATACACAGATCTATTAGACGGCTGGTTATTTAAAATAAAGATTAGTTCAGTACACCTTCGCCGATATTGTTTTTAGAAAATCAGTAATATTTTCCGTAAATGGTGTTGAAAAGTTGACAAAAATTCTATCACCGTATTTAGTTGTGCCGATATTGTTTTAAAAAATCAGTAATTTTTTTTCCGTAAATGGTGTTGAAAATTGACAAAATATATAGCCGCATTTCTCCGATATTCGTTTAGAAAATCACCAATATTTTCTGTAAATGGTGTTGACACAAAATGCAGCGTTCACGCGGAATTCAAATAAAATACAAAATAATAATTTAATAAATAGACGCCGATGGCTACTGTGTTTGCGGCCAGTGAATTCTGGTCGTGGTAGCCACAGGCGCAGTTCGAACAGTGTTGTGAGCAGATGGAGGACAATAATTATTTCAAATTCATAAAAAAATGTTTGCTGTCCGAAATTAATTAATTGTGACAGCCAAAAAAAAAGAGATTTTGGGACAGTAAAACATATGGTATAGGACAGTATAGACAGTACCATCAAACTTAAACACAGTAACAAACTGTCTGTGTATATTACTTAAACTTAAAACATCAGTAACAAACTGTCTGTGTATATATTACTTAAAGACAGACACTTTAATTGTTGGTAAGTTTCTATCAATTTATAGGTATTTTTATTAAAATCATAAAATTGTGAAAATATTAAAAAATATTAAAATTAAAATCACAAAAATAATATATATGGAGAATTTATTTTTATACCACGTCGAGGTTTGAACCCCCGACCCTTTCGGGAATCGGTAATTAAATCATTGAAGCCGGCGACCTTAACCTCACAGACTGTTGCGCCATTTATGACAATCACAGTTATACAGAAGTGCTATCAGTATTACGCCACCATTTGAACGTAATAATTATTAAATTATTTGCAACTCCATCTACAACAATACCGTTACAGAGATATGCTTTTGAAACAACATGTATTAGTACCCATAACATAACAAAGTAATGTATCATTATATATCACAGGAGATAGCTTAAAACTATATATTCTAATCATAAACAGAACAATCCGCTTGGCTCGTATGAAAATAGTTCGCGTGATATTGATTATCTCCCTTGCCGAAAGTAGTTCAGTGATTTATTAATTCCAAATAAGACGTGTTTGCGTAATGAATGACCTAGGAAGTTTACATTAACCCTTAACCCATTTCAGTCTAAGGATACGATGATTTTTGTAAAAAAAAATCGCATTATTTTCTTTATTTCTCCATGAAGGTATATGTTGTTACCACTCATTTGAACCGTCTCGTCGAGACGGTTCAAACGAGTGGTAACAACATATACTTTTGAGATGAAATAAAGAAAATAGGGATTTTTTCTCATAAAAGTTTCATACTACTATAATTGTATCCCGTCTTTAATGGCGGGAACCGAAAACTGTTGTCTGCTGTTGTTTCCAGGGTTCCCACAAGCCTTGAAAAGTCCTTGAATTTTGGTTGAGTCCTTGAAAACTCCTTGAATTTGATTTTGGTGTGTTTTGTCCTTGAAAAGTCGTTAAATTTTGAGAAAAACTCCTTGATTTGTCCAAGACTGCGCTTGAATTGTCCAAAATTGATAGTGCAAGCGCATATTTTGTAAATGATATTATTTTTAGCTGGCTGTTTCATGTTTTTTACCATTCTTTATCCATTTTTACCATTTCAAAGCTATTGCACAATGCTGAATACAATTAGAGGGGGATATGGTTACCATAACACTGCACCGTTGAGTCAAAACTTAGTGTAACTTGGTATAACTTCACTCCTTGAACATGAATAAATACTCCTTGAAAACTCCTTGAAAAGTCCTTGAATTTCATTTTGACATGGCTGTATGAACCCTGGTTTCATATGTTGTCTTCTTCCTCCATAGAATCATTTCCATTGGAATTGAAAATGATTATAAATTGCTGCCAAACCATAATTTTGAAAAATGGCAAAAATGAAATAATCAGCAGACAACAAAATTTAATTCAGCGTTGTAAGGGTTAACTGTGTCTATTCCGACAGAGCAGGTTCATTCGTTCTGTACCAAACATTACTGGGAAAACCCTACAATTGATTTCCAATACCGGGGTGAAATTACCGTGGTGAAAGCTGTGGGCTCACCTGCTACATAATGTTGGAGACTGGTTCTGTGTTCCGGGTATTGATTGGTTGTCTGTTTGTCAATACTTCTATACCAGCAGCCATATTGAATATATGAAAATTAGTGTCAAGCCAATCGCCCAGTAATTCAGTATTTTTAACGTGTATTTAGTCGGAATATGGAGTCTTACCCGTGATTTAGTCCCCGTTCTTTACGGATGTGTTAATCGTCACACTGTTATAGTGTGGGATATGGTATACAAACGTCGGCCTGACCAGAGATGGTTCCCTAGAGAAGATGTGTCTTGGTGCATTTTTAATGTGCAGCTGACAAGAATTAGACCATTCTCCTCATAGAACTGTTCTAGAAATTTCTCTCGCCATTTTTGTGTTTGGGATGAATTAGATCTTCCGAGTTCATGTTGAATTGCAGTTGATTGGGCTGTACTTTGGGTATTTCATGGAAATTGTGTCGTTTTTGGGCAGTATGACCTAACGGTCTATTCTGGGTCAAATTGAACTGGTGCACAGTTTGTGTCTGTATGAGGACAAACAACCGATTGTCTATCCTGTGTACAGTGCTCCAGATAAGGTGTTTATTGGCGTATTTTACGCAATTATTTTAGCAGAAAACGCATTGATTATCAAAAGTGGGAGTATAAAATATGCACAGCAATGTGACAATACGCATTGATTTTCAAATTGAGTAGTGAAAATAATGTCATGAAGTTGAAAATTCACTTAGTTGAGCTGTAAAAAGCGAACACTGTTGCTTTTTGCAGCTCACCTAAGTGAATGTTTAAATTTGTTACATTTTTTTGATCATTTGTTCCCTATTTAGTAATGAAGAACATCAATAATTAATTTGTAAAAGTAAAATACGCAATGATTTTGAAATCAGGGGGTATAGTACGCTTTAGACACAACGCTTATCTGGAGCTCTGTGTGTAGACTAACGCGAGTCTTCCATGAGGTCAATCAAGTATGTGTTGCATAGGTTAATTCGGATCAACCAGACTTTGTAGCAGCATTCATACTGAGCCATCATGTGCCATGGATTGTTGGATTGGGACTTGCAGCTCTATGTACAGTTGTGAACCTACCACCTGAACTACACTCCACAATGACCTTGAGTCTACTATGACCTTGAAGTAGTCTTTACAATTTGCGATTCGAGTGGACCAGGCTCGGACATAGCCATGATGTGATTGTGATTGCTTGACCTACTGCTCTATATATACCATGACTGTGACTTGGCTCTGAACGTTACCCGCTATGACCTTGAACCTGTTATGACGTGGAGTCTGCGATGACCTTGAAGCAGGCATTACAATTTGTGATTTGGATGGAACCGTCTCAAACTCATAATGTGCTTGTGAATAGTAGAGTCGCCGCTCTATATGTGACCTGGTTTTGAAATTTACTTTGTTATATGACCTTGAACCTGCTATGACCTTGAGTCTGATATGACCTTGAACCTGCTATGACCTTCACCTTGCCTGAATGGGTCGTCTACTGGGACCGCAGGACATCGTGCATATAAACAACATGAACGATGGTCAGCCAACAAAAATGGGACGGCTACGTAAAATAATCTCTGGACTCAGCGATATCGATTCCTTGGTAACTATTTTTAACATTTTGTTGCTATGGTAACACTAATTGCTTCTACAAATGTATATGTGATGATATTCTTCCACTGACCCCTTCAAAAGTAACATTTATATTAAGTAACAATATTTACATTAGGCGATAAAAAAGTACATGTACTTTGGTTCTCAGATATCTGCACCAGAAACATCCATGCGCATATTAGATATCACTGCACCAGAAACATCCCTGCGCATATTAGATATCACTGCACCAGAAACATCCATACGCATCAATCATTTTATCATCATGGTGAAAAGAGAGAAAAAAAGGTACTGTAAATTCGCCTGGTGATCAATAAAAAACACTACCATGCAAACATATGTTAAATTCAATCATGTCCGACGACAATCTGGAGATTTTTCATGTCCTTATATTAAGTTTATAGAACATATATTCATCTTGGTTGACTTGAAAACAATCATAGACGAACATCTGAAACAAAACAAAAATATATTTTAAAAAAATCCGCCCTCACCCGTCACATTCCGCAAACCCTGTGTGTGAGAACCAAACTACTTTTTTTATGGCCTTAGCCTCATATGTTCTGATTGATTGATAACAAATGGTCGTATCCTACATTAGCTAGATATCCAGGTCACAACTACTTTCTTCACATTTCCTTCGTCGAACAACGTCACGCGATATTATCAAACGAAGCAACGTAAACAGGTTCATTCAACAAAAACGATTTACGTGTGCATTTTATACACATTACCTGATAAATAGACAAGGCAAATAGGTTAGTCTTGACTTGACATCAACTTTATCAGGCTTGGCTAGGGAACGGTAGGAATTCCTCGTCAAGCCTCAGAATTCCTATGCGTTACCTAGCCTTGCCTGATAAACTTGATATCAAATGTCACTAGCCTGGTATTCTCTATTTATCCCGTCAACACAGTGCGTATGTGCCGTGAAACACGGTGCCGTGAAACATTTTTGATATCCAGTCAATACTATTTTTGCATTTTACAGCCATTTGTAGGTGTTGACGGGATAAATAGAATAGTAGGTTAGTGCCGTGAATGGGAAAACATATCTGGCGCGGCACGGAAACGGGATGTGCTCGGCAGAGCCTCGCCCATCCCGTTTCCTGAGACTTGCCAGATATTTTTTCCCATTCACGGCACTAACCTACTATTCTCTATATACATATCACAAGTCTGCTTGTCCATCCACCAGCAATATGTAACATTTCATTAGTATTTGAGTATAAATGAACCATGATATTAACCCTCACCGCTATCTTATTTTTGTTGTTGTCTGCAGTTTATTTTCTATTTTCCATTTTTATTATCAAAAAGATGCTTTGACAGCACTTTATAACAATTTACAACATGCTTTGACAGCACTTCAGAATCTTTTCACTGGAAATCACTGGAAGTGATTCTGAAGTGCTGTCAAACCATGTTTTTATTGAGAAATAAGGCAAGATATAAAAGCAACAGCAGACGACAATTGTTGTGAGTAGCGGTCTAAGGGTTAAATTGCTATTCAAGCACTTCATAGGGATGGGCTGTGCCGCCTAACGTATGTGGCATTGGACTTCAATACTGGACTCTGTGAGTTCAATCCTCATCCTAGGCATGAAAAAAACACATTATTTCCATCCCACAGGTCTGTCGGATGAGACTTTAGTCCTTAGAATGCTGAATAAAAATTTGACGTCCGCTGTTTATTTTTTGTTTCCATTTTTTCTCATCAAAAACATGATTTGACAGCACCTTAGAATCGTTTCCGTTAAAATGCTGTCAAACCATGTTTTTACTGAGAAAAGAGATCAAATATGACACAGCAGCAGACGACTATTTTCGGTTCCCGCATTCTAAGGGTTAAACTGTCTCGTCTATATGACCCTAGTTGTTGCTGGGACGTTGAACCCACTCACTCTCACTTTCAAACACTTCATTCATGTGGAAATATGCACCACACCCATGCCCCCATTAACATGACCTTGACCTTTGTGGCACGGACGGGTTGTGGCCTAGGGCTTCAAACACCTGACTTCCAATCCAGATGTTGTGGGTTCAAACCTCTCCTTAGGCATCATAATATGTCCATCCAACTGGTCTTTCAGATGCGACTAAATTTAACCCATTTCAGTTTAAGGATATAACAATTTGTGTTAAACAAATCTCATTATTTTGTTTATTTCTCCATAAAGGTATATGTATGAATGTTTTTATAACCCCCCCCCCCCCCACCCCCACGAGTTGTGGGGGGGTATACTGGAGTCAGGTTGTCCGTCTTTATAACCCCCCCCCCCCAACCCCCCCACCCCCTGCAACAATTTGTGGGGGGGGTATACTGGAGTCAGGCTGTCCGTGCGTGCGTCTGTCCATCCGTCCGTGCATCCGTAAACTTAACATCAGAGAAATATGTTATAACTTCTATTTCCTTCATCTAAAATGCTTAATATTTCACACATGCATTCCTGTAAGGCTCTACTACCATGCTGTGCCAAATCCACGATCATCCAACCTCCGCTGATCCCAAGTTCAAGGTCAAATACTTAGTCTCTTTACAAAACATAACATCAGAGAAATATTCTTATAACTTCTGTTTCCTTCATCTAAAATGCTTAATATTTCACACATGCATTCCTGTAAGGCTCTACTACCATGCTGTGCCAAATCCATGATCGTCCAACCCCTGCTGATCCCAAGGTCAAGGTCAAATACTTAGTCTCTTTACAAAACTTAACATCAGAGAAATATGTTGTAACTTCTATTTCTTTCATCTAACATGCTTAATATTTCACACATGCATTCCTGTAAGGTTCTCCATGACCGTCCAACCCCCGCTGATCCCAAGGTCAAGGTCAAATACTTAGTGTCTTTACAAAACTTAACATCAGAGAAATATGTTGTAACTTCTATTTCCTTCATCTAAAATGCTTAATATTTCACACATGCATTCCTGTAAGGTTCTCCATGACCGTCCAACCCCCGCTGATCCCAAGGTCAAGGTCAAATACTTAAGTCTCTTTACAAAACTTAACATCAGAGAAATATGTTGTAACTTCTATTTCCTTTATCTAAAATGCTTAATATTTCACACATACATTCCTGTAAGGTTCTACTACCATGCTGTGCCAAATCCACGACCGTCCAACCCCCGCTGATCCCAAGGTCAAGGTCAAATACTTAGTCTCTTTACAAAACTTAACATCAGAGAAATAAGTTATAACTGCTATTTCCTTCATTGAAAATTCTTAATATTTCACTTGTGCATTCCTCTAAGGTTGTACTATCATGCTGTAACAAACTTACGACCGTCCAACCCGACCGGCTGATCCCAAGGTGAAGGTGACATACTTAGTCTCTTTACAAAACTTAAAGGTACATGCCCACGCAGTAGGCACAAAATGTTCTTTATAGGAATTAAGTAAGTGTATAATTGTGTCACTATTCCACCAGTTATAAAAATTACGAGTGCCCGCTATACAGATATAATCATTTAGTAATATTTATTTTACTGATAGTGATGCGCGGTGGTATCGGACTATTTTCATATGCAAACGAGGCATGGTATTTTTTAAATTATTTATACAAATTAAATGAATCGCCTGAAAAAATAATATTTTCGACTGATTAATAAATATGATCATTGCACATCAAAAAGTAATTACAGAGAAGAAATAGTAATGTCAGTTAACATTCAAAGGAAACACGGTTATCACCCCTGATATCAGTGTGAAAATTTATGTGTGATATATACGAAGTATAAAAATGCCAATTATATCGTCCGAAAATGGTTCATAACTGTTCATTTTGCCTGAACAATGTTATATCTAATGTATGGACGAACAAAATATGCCTCCCTATATTATAACCTGGCACGTGGGCATGTACCTTTAACATCAGAGAAATATGTTATATAACTTCTATTTCTTTCATCGAAAATTCTTAATATTTCATGCATGCATTCCTCTAAGGCTCTACTATCATGCTCTGACAAATCACCGCTGATCTCGAGGTCAAGTTCACATACTTAGTCTCTTTACAAAACTAAACATGAGAGAAATTGGTTATAACTTCTATTTCCTTCCTCAGATCTGCTTCACATTTCACACACACATTGTTCCAATGGACCTCTACCACCGTGTGACAAATTCACGTTCGTGCCCAGAGCCAAGGTCACAAGCCCACACACTTGGAATTATTTTGTTTAGGGGTACATGGGCCCACGCGTGGTATTCCATAAGCCTCGCTTACTGACCAATCTAGTTTTTGTTGAAAAAATCTCATTATTTTGTTTATTTCTCCATAAAGGTATATATTGTTACCACTCATTTGAACCCGTGGTTTACAAACATGATGTCTAATTATCAACTGTTTTGCTCATTTTCTGACGTCTGAGTCATTATCAGTAAGATAAATACACAATGTATTACTAAATGATTATATCTGTATAACAGGTACTCGTAATTTTTAGAACTGGTAGAATAGTAATTCCTATAAAAAACTTTTTGTGCCCACTGAGTGGGCATGTACCTTTAACCCTTAGACCGCTACTCACAACAATTGTCGTTTGCAGTTGATTTTATATCTTGCTTTATTTCTCAATAAAAACATGTTTTGACAGCACTTCAGAATCATTTCCAATGGCAATGATTCTGAACTGCTGTCAAAGCATGTTGTAAATTATTCTAAAGTGCTCTAAAAATGCAAAATAATGATTCTGAACTGCTGTCAAAGCATGTTGTAAATTATTCTAAAGTGCTCTAAAAATGCAAAATAGAAAATAAACAGTTAAATAAAGGGTTAAATGTGGCCCATTGGATTCATAATTCTGGGCCATTTCTGACAAATATGGGCCATTGTGGCCCCTCACTATTTATTTATTGGGCCATTTATGAGAAATAGAGGCTAATGGCCCCCATGGCACCCTCCTGGAATGAACCCTGTATATGACCTTGCTGTTGAAGTGACGTAAAACCCCAATCGATCAATCCTTTTCTAACTTCCACTTCGGAGACTGGCTTTAACCAATTTCATGCTGAGGAAAATGTTTGTGGAAAATCCTAATTATTTTCTTTAAATGAGCTTAGAAGTATATGTTGCGACCACCATTTGAACCGTCTCGTTGAGACGGTTCAAATGAGTGGTCACAACATGTACTTTCATTGAGAAATAGCAAAAAATAAAAATAAAATATTTTAAAAAGTTCATACCCGTAAATGTGTACTTCGTTATTGATCTGAAATTTGTTTAATTGCACTTCCGCATGATTTAATTGGACAGGGGTCAAACTTGTTGACCAGACAGCCAGCGGTCAAACTTGTTGACCAATATATTACGTGGCTGTGACTGGAGAAGTGAGGTTTATGGCCTTTGTGATCAATATAGATGCTGACCTGCCTGCATTGCACATCCGTGCAGTCTGATCAGCGTCGACACTGTTCGCCATTCTGTCATTGAAACACTGTCATGTGTGACAAATAGTATAGGTCCTTATATGTGGTTGTGACTGGGGAAATTGGGCTTATGTGTTTTGCGATCAGTGTATAGCCTGGTAGTCTGATCAGTGTCTGCACTGTTGGCAATTCATTCAGTGAAACACATCTAACAAATAACTTAGCTCCTTATCTGTCGCTATATGACTCCATGCATGCGTTAACAGACCAGTTGCTAGACTGGCCAAAGATATAGAGAATAGTAGGTTAGTGTCGTGAATGGGAAAAAATATCTGGCAAGGCTTAGGAAACGGAAAATATAATTTCTTTATTTCTCATCAGAAGTATATGTAGTGACCACCATTTGAACCGTCTCGCCGAGACGGTTCAAATGAGTGGTCACAACATATACTTTGGTTCAGAAATAAGGAAAATAGATAGAGAATAGTAGGTTAGTGCCGTGAATGGGAAAAAATATCTGGCAAGGCTTAGGAAACGGAAAATATAATTTCTTTATTTCTCATCAGAAGTATATGTAGTGACCACCATTTGAACCGTCTCGCCGAGACGGTTCAAATGAGTGGTCACAACATATACTTTGGTTCAGAAATAAGGAAAATAGATAGAGAATAGTAGGTTAGTGCCGTGAATGGGAAAAAATATCTGGCAAGGCTTAGGAAACGGGATGGGCGAGGCTCTGACGAGCCAATCCCGTTTCCGTGCCGCGCCAGATATTTTTTCCAATTCACAGCACTAACCTACTATTCTATTTATCCCGTCAACACCTACAAATAGCTTAAAAATGCAAACAAATAACCCCAGCTGCATCCTCAAAATCAGAGAATCGACTAGTATGACAACTGCACATATTCATATGCAGTGATTAGGTCGTATTGACAGGATATCAAAAATGTGTCACGGCACATACATGTACGCACTGTGTTGATGGAATAAATCACATTTCTGCATGTGTCGCAGTTAGAGAATACTGTGATGCCCGTTTCATTTGATGTTTATTAAGGCCCCGCTGAGAATTGGCGATGCACTATATATAGGTTTCACCCTGTCTGTCCGTCCGTCTGTCCATCCGTTTATTATGCCACCGGGTTTCGAAGAAACGGGTGGCATATAGTGTTTGGACCGTCCGTCTGTCCGTCCGTCCATCCGTCCGTCCGTCTGTCTGTCCGTCTGTCCGGGCAGACATTCAGGTACTTATGTGGCTAGCCCCACAGGGTTATGGACTTGTTAAAGGATAGGGTTGGTTACAATTAGCCACCTAAGATATCGTTTTATGTGGCTAAAAGTGGTTTTATGTGGCTAATATTTAACATGCGATAAGCCACATAGTTACCTGAAAGTAAGAACGTCCGTCTGTCCGTCCGTCACACTTTTCGGTTAACCAATTTGTCACAGTTTCTCAAATATGCTGCAGGTGGCATCCGCGTTCGACAGACGCATTTCTTGTTTTTTGGATGTTTTTGTAACAGTTTCCCAAATCATGTTTATCATCGTCCATATATTCATTCCCCACCCTACCTATGCTTCCCAGTGCCCAAGGTCAAGGTCAAACAACAGGAATTTGCATCCGTAAGATTTGCGTTAAATTTTTTGGGTAACCATTATCTCTGCAACGGTAAGACGGATTTACTTCAAACTTCATATACTTCCTTATCACCATCCATATTTTCATTCCATACCACACCCATACGGCCTTCATGTCCAAGGTTAAATTATTTAGAAATTTGGGTTAAAGTTTTTTTAAATATTTGCGTTCAAGTTTTTGATTGTCGTCCAGGTGGTGGCCGGGGGTATCTGTGAGCCTCTCTCTGCTCACTTGCTCTAGTTTATTTTCCACATGTCCAGATTGGATGTTGACTCATACATTCCTATAATTTTATGTTGTTAACCCTTTCACCCCTAAGTAACTGGAATGGATTTGCAACCAATCCAATCTACACAAACTTTTATTCAGACTAGTCCATTTATGAAAAGGGTGTATTTTTTGTTCTCAAAAATATGAAAATTACTTTCAAAAAGTGCAGATCCTGATGAGACGGCTCGTTACGAGACGATCTGCACTGTTTGCATAAACCGCTATAGCGGGCTTTTGGGTTCAAATGCAGCTTAACAAGACGCGTTTGATGCGCCATATTTCATCAAAATCCGTTACGTAATAAGGACAATATAAAAGAATACATACAGTGGAACATCTCCAAACCGGACACCCTGGGAGGTCCCCAGGGTGTCCGGTTTGGAGATGTTTCACTGTAAATCAGACATGTGAGCACTTCATGTCACATTCTAATGTTTTGCAATCATGAAAGGTCATTGTAATCAGAGGTACATGTAATCAGCGAAATACATGGAAGTTAAACATCCATATTTTCCCGAGTGTCCGGTTTAGATGGGTTCCACTGTGCTTTCAATCGGATGGATTCTGGAAGTTTCAGTACTTGTTGTTGTTGTTAGTACCATGTGATCATACACATTGCCTATGGGATAAACACAATTGAAGGATCAATAAAACTATCACTGGATTATATCCTGCAGCATGTGATGTTGTATTTTTTTCCCGTTTGATGTAAAACAGTGACGAGCATTGATGTATTAATATTTGCTAATACCCCAGGAGTGTACGACGATTTGGAAATAATCGAGCGTTACTAGCTCCGGGAAACCCAACCTTGTACCAGAGCTCCAGATAAGCTTTGTGTCTAAAGCATACATTGCGTATTTTACTTTTACAAATGGATTATTGATTTTCTTCATTACTAAATAGGGAACAAATGATAAAAAATATAACAAATTTAAACATTCACTTATTTGAGCTGTAAAAAGCAAACACTGTTTTACGTGGGGTACATGCACATCCATCGGTGTTTTATTATCACTCATTTATTGTGTTTATGTTTGATAATATTTTCTGTAAAGACAATTGATAGTTGGTAAAAACTAATATTGGAAGTTTGTAAACATTTCAGAGCTTTGCTTTTAACCCTTCCTACGCTGTTGACGGAAATTGCCGTCTGCTGTTTTTCATTTTTGCTTTTAATTCTTAACAAAAAACTGGTTTTGACAGCACATGAGAATCGTCTCCACTCATGTGCTGTCAAAACCAGGTTTTTGTCGAGAAATATTGAAAATAAAACATTTCCAGCAGACGACAACAATTATTTGTGTGTGTATATATTTTCTACTATATCACCTACGGTTACCAAACTTGCACACCTCGGCTACTGCTCATTGGCTGCTGCTCTACATCAGAAACTTATATATAACTCTTGACCTTCATATGACCTTTTTCCGTTTCAATGCGCCATCCGAACCACTTTGTGCGTTTAAGTCACTTCCGCGGCCACTATCAACACCTATGGCCACCCAATTTCCATACAATAATCAGCTACCACTCTACATCAGAAACTGACATAATGTATAACACCTTGGCCTACTTTTTCTGCTTAAATAACTTAGCTATCCGAACCACTTTGTGTGCTTAACCCTTACAATGCTGAATTAAATATTGTCGTCTGCTGATTATTTTTTATTTTTAATTTTTATCATCAAAAACATAATGTGTCAGCACTTTAGAATCATTTCCAATGGGTGGGTGGTGGTCGGGCTAACAAGACGGCGTAAATTAACGGTATGGGTTCCTCCTTATAGGAAACACGATTTGCCTGGTTTGGCCATCAGTCTGGGTGTCCGTGCGTCCGTCCGTGCGTCAGTGCGTCCGTCCGTGTGTCAGTGCATCCGTCCGAAATCTGCGTTAATGTTTTTAAATACCTTATATCTCTGCAGTCCTAAGTCACATTGACTTGAAACTTCATATGCTTATTAGTCATGATCCATATATTCATGCTGTATCCCACTCATGCGGCCCCTGTGCCCAAGGTCAAGGTGAAATGACGTAGAAGTTTGCGTTCCGAAATCTGCGTTAAAGTTTTTAAATACCTTGTATCTCTGCAGTCCTAAGTCACATTGACTTGAAACTTCATATACTTATTAGTCATTATCCAGTTCTTCATGCTGGTATCCCAACTTCATGCGGCCCTTGTTCCCCTTGCCCAACCAAGGTCAAGGTGAAATGACTTAGAAGTTTGCGTTCCAAAATCTGCATTAAAGTTTTTAAATATTTTATATCTCTGCAGTCCTAAGTCACATTGACTTGAAACTTCATATGCTTATTAGTCATCATCCATATATTCATTCTGTGTCCCACTCATGCGGCCCCTGTGCCCCTATGTCAAAGTCAAATGACTTAGAAGTTTGCGTTAAAGTTTCTGTCAAAATTTGCGTTACAGTTTTCACATACCTACTATCTCCGGAACCGAAGTCAGATTTGCTTGAAACTTTGTATGCTTATTGGGCATCAAACTAAAATAAATACACTCTGAGACCATCAAATGCCTCGGCGGGCTCAACATGCGGGCCGCGGCCATCCTCGTTATGAAAAAAAAATACAAAATTCGAAACAACAGCAGACGGCAATTTTTGTTGGTATTGTTGTTCACCATATTAGCCTCACACTGCTGAATAACATTTTGTTGTCTGCTGTATAATTTCTATTTTTAATTTTTCTCAATAAAAACATGGTTTGACAGCATTATCATTTCCATTGGAAATGATTCTACAGTGCTGTCAAACCATGTTTTTATTGAGCAAGAAGGCAAAATGTAAAGCAGACGACAATTTCCGTGTGCAGCAGTCCAAGTGTAATGTATGGAGGACCACATTGGTGTCATCATGTGATCTGTGCTTATAATCCGCAAGTCATATAGCTTTCTTTAATTGACATATGGGATGGGTTGTGGTCTAGGGGTAGAACACCTGACTTCCAATCCGGAGGTTGTGGGTTCAAACCTTGCCTTGGGCATGAAAAATACTTTCATAGTATTTCCATCCCACTGGTCTGTCGGATGAGACTTTAAACTGTGGTCCCATCCCTATATATGACTGTAGCTGTTGCTGGGACATTAAACCCCATTCATTTCATTTTACACTGGTCACATTGAAAATAAATGCTGGCTTTCAAAACGGATATCGGTAAAACATCGTGATGCAATACGATGATAAACACATCCTTGTACTGTGCGGATGCAAAGGCTGATCTGGATCTACACTTGTCGCAAAACCGATTAGCCCCATTTCTCCAGTGACAGCCACATTTATGGGCAGTATATGGCTGGCTTTCAAAACAAATACAGAGCTCCAGATAAGGTGCGTACGCAATTATTTTAGCTGAATACGCATTAATTATCAACAGTGGGAGTACAAAATATGCACAGCAATGTGATTTTCAAATCGAGTAGTGAAAATACTGTCATAAAGTGGAAATTCACTTAGTTGAGCTGCAAATAAGTGAATGTTTAACATTTGTTCCCTATTTAGTAATGAATAAAATCAATAATCCATTTGTGAAAGTGAAATACGCAATGATTTTGAAATTGGGGGGTATAGTACGCTTCTGACACAAAGCTTATCTGGAGCTCTGCAAATATCGGTAAAACATCGTGATACAATACGATGATACGATGATACGATGCTTCCTTGTACTGGTGTTATATTAACAATTGATGAATTTTATTCCGTCTCCAACACAGCGTTGCATAACGAGGCGATATTGATCGTCATGGCGATGGAGTTCCTGCATATTTATGGCGGCACACACAAGACAATTAAACCCAGTCTGTGTGTTAACTTTTACCCATTTACTATTAAAGATTCAGAAAAAAGATTTGGGATAAAACAATTTTATTTTTTTATCACCAAAACAATACATTCTTACCACTCAGTTGAATCATCTCGACACAACTCTTCTTTTTTTCTCACCCTTTCAACCCCACACACCTGTATAGTGGTATTGGCAAGAAATGTAGATCCAGATGAGCCGGCTCCTCATCAGGATCTGCACTTTTTGCAACTAAATTTTATATTTTTGAGAACAAAAACACTCCCTTTTCATAAATGGACTAATCTGAAAATCATTTTTTGATGATTGAATATGTTCGGAAAATTGACATATCAAAGTCCATTCCAGTTACTTGGTGGTGACAGGGTTAATTAAATGATTTTTCTCACCAAAAGGACTTTTTTTTCTTTTTTTTAATAAAATGATTTTTCTCATTTGTCACCAAAAGGAGACGGTTTCAACTGTTCGAGATGGTTCAACTGAGTGGTAACATCCTATATTTTCATTGAGAAATAACAGAAAGAAGGAAAAAATGTTGGTAAATTTTGATATTTGTTATTTATTTCAGATAAACATATTCTGCATTTGCAAGCTGTGAATTTTTTTACTAAAGAATATTCAGAATAACTACAATCGTAATACACTGCAGCTCCATTATAACGCGATTACGTATAGCGTGATCTCCATTATAACGCGGGTCTCTCGTGGATCAAAAAAAAATAGAGAAAAAAGAAGAAACGCGATGTTTGTGACAGTCATCAACGTGCAACTACCACGCATGTCATACCGGGTTTAGAAGGTTCTTGAACCAGTTCCCACATTTAAATATAAGATAACTACCGCTTTTTGTCACCAAGTAATGTCAATGTTATGAGACATATATCCGTGTTGACACATAATTGTCGCTAATAAATGGTTGCGTGTTCGGTCGCCTTTCTCTATTTTACTCGACAGGTGTAATATTTAGCGTTCTATAAATTAGACTGGTGTTTGTGTGCAATCTGAAACAATACATTCAGCATTATCTGGGTATGGGATCACGTGGTCTATTGTTTACACTGCAGCCCACGGCAATCATGTCTCACGTAAATCGTTGCAGTGTAAACAATAGATCACATGACCCCACATCCTGAGATTATGCATGTATCAACAGCTAATCGTCCGCATGAATAGGCAGGACACGTGACCATTATTTATTATCAATTAATCCTTTTAAGCGCCTGGTGATCGCGAGCAGTATACATTGTAATAAGCGTCTATCTATCGCGAGCACTATACAACGTAATAAGCATGATTTTATAAATAACTCATATGTTTAATACATTAATACAAGTTTGTATGTCATAGTCATTATTAATAATTACTTTAACTTCTGTTCAAATGACATGATTTTATATGGGTCCGTTGCTAATGGAATTCCCGCAATAGTTGGTAACTGAAATGCGGATGATACCAGTACCCGTGCATGTCCCGAAATTTTATAACGCGATCGGATTCGATCGCGATTTGAATTTTTGGACCCCGACCATCGCGTTATACTGGAGCTGCAGTGTACTGCTAAATTTGGTATTGTTGGACTCTTAGTGTTAACGGCTGGTATATGGTCATCCAGGGCTCCAGATAAGCTGCGTATTTGCGTAAATACCCAATTAAAATTGCCAAAAACCCAATTGAGATCAGAAGTAGCGAGTATCAAAAAGCAATAACAAATTTGTGGTACCTTTATCATGCTATAGAAAACAATAAACAGACCACACATATAGCATATTTTTCTTATTTTCCATGAAAACACATCTTAGTATTTCATTAGAATTGTCTCCAAGGAGACAATATTAATGAAATGCCAAGACATGTATTCATTTCGAAGCAAACTATTCAATAATTGCTGTCTGTTGATGTGTAAACAGTAGACAGTAGTGTGATTTTATTTTACCCAATTAAAATATTGAAATACCCAATTGCTTCAGATATGATGGAGTGAAAATACTCAATTACTAATTCCTTAACTGGAGTCTTGGTCATCATTTCAAGGAAGAATACGCAGTCGTCTAGATGAAAAATTAGACTTACCCGACAGCTCACATATTTTGATATGGGTTGAGTTGTGGCCTAGGGATAGAGAATTGGACTTCAGTACAGTTTTGAGTTCCATCCTCACCATGGGTGTGAAAAACAACACTAGTATTCCCATCCCACTGGTCTAATTTCAGGGCTGACTACATCTTTTTTTCGATGTAAATATTCCAATCTGATTTTGGAATTTCCCCCCAATGCAGCAGGTTAAATACGAGTGCAAACCCGTTGGCCTGACCTTAAATTACTGTTGGTAGGCCGTTAAACACCAATACATCAAATCAAATCAATCCATTCCGCTGGTCTTTAAAAATATGACTGTAAATCAAGTTCCCAGCTCTATATTCCACATCTACATTTATATGATAATGACCTTAACTGTTGCTGGGACGTTAAACCATTCACTTTCACTGTATGACCTTAACTGTGGCTGGTATGTTAAACCATTCACTTTCACTGTTGACTATACACCGAGACTCCACATCTATATGACCTTAACTGTTGCTGGAACGTTAAACTATTTTCTTTCACTTTGGACTATAAATCGATATCTCAGCTCTATATGACGCTAATTGTTGCTGGGACATTAAACCCATTCACTTTCACTTTAGATATGTTCATACCCTAGATGTGTATTCTGCCTATATTGGAATTATACTGCTTTCCTAAGGTACGATTTCTCGGCCGTCAGTGACACATGGAAGTGATTAGAAAGCCTCTATGGAATGTCGCCATTTATTGCAGACCACGATATTGATTGTGTCATATCGCCACAGTTACGGTAGAATCACAAAACTCGGGAATTTGTCATTCCCCCCGTACTCACTCGCGGTAAACACGTGTGTTTTATTGGACTTGTACACGTATGGATGTGTTGTTTCGTCGGAATATCGCCATTTGTTGTTTCGATTGTGGATGAATTGTTTAGACGGAATACACAACAGACTGCGCTAATCTGGCCGATATTTATTAATCTCTTTATTGTAAAATACTTGAATATTGAGTTTGATCTGAAGCAACTTGATTTGCTGAGCCTGAGCTGTGCTACAGCTCAGGCTCAGACAATCAAATTGCTAGATTGCGAGCCGGCATTGCTGGTAGATGTTCAGAAACCTGGATATCTGGACAAGAGTAATGCAGATGGTTATGTATTGCCACAAGTTCTTAGATTGTGGATTATATATTTGTGTTCAACCGGTGAATTAAATGTCATTCCTCTGCTCAGGCTCGAGCTAACAGATTGTTTATTTCTGATACGCGGGTGTTAAACAGTCGTGTTATATTTCTGATAAACTTGTGCTAAGCTGTCGTGTTTTATTTCTGATACACTTGTGCTAAACAGTCGTGTTTTATTTCTGATACACTTGTGCTAAACAGTCGTGTTTTATTTCTGATACACTTGTGCTAAACAATCTTGTTTTATTTCTGATACACTTGTGCTAAACAGTCGTGTTTACACTTGTGCTAAACAGTCGTGTTTTATTTCTGATACACTTGTGCTAAACAGTTGTGTTTACACTTGTGCTAAACAGTCGTGTTTTATTTCTGATACACTTGTGCTAAACAGTTGTGTTTACACTTGTGCTAAACAGTCGTGTTTTATTTCTGATACACTTGTGCTAAACAGTTGTGTTTACACTTGTGCTAAACAGTCGTGTTTTATTTCTGATACACTTGTGCTAAACAGTCGTGTTTACACTTGTGCTAAACAGTCGTGTTTTATTTGTGATACACTTGTGCTAAACAGTCATGTTTTATTTCTGATACACTTGTGCTATACAGTTGGGTTTTATTTCCGATCAATCTGTGTTAAAGTTTTAAAGTACCTAATATCTCCACAACCCTAAGCCTGAACGACTTGAATCTTCGCACACCTCATTATCATCATCCATATTTTAATACTATAGCCAAGCCATGTGGCCCCATGGCCAAGTTCAAGGCCAAATTACTCTGAAATTTGCATTAACGTTTTTGTAAAATCTGTGTTTTTAAGTACCCAATACATGTATCTCCCAAATCTGACTGCTCTAACCAGATACATGCGTACTGGGATCACGAAAGCTGCCCAAATTTTACGGCCATATAAACAATTAAAAAACAATATTTTTTTCGATAGTATTTAAGAATGAGCCTTCTTTTTATTTCGTGAAATTTGGTCAAATATTGATTTTATTGTGAAAACAAAATTTCCCTATGTTAAATCCCCATAGACTCCCTTGAAGATGTGTATGGGGATTTAACATGGGGAAATTGTTTAGAATTTCAGAAATACTGGACCGATTTTTAAAATTTAACTTTTGTTTTCTTAGTTAGATCATTTCCAAGCTATCTAGTCGGGTTTCGGAGTCAAATTCCAAAAAAAAATGTTTTTTGACTCCTCCCACAACTCCTCTACCTCTTTTCCCCCCATGTTAAATTCCCATAGAGAAATCAATTTTTCGTAATAAAACCAATATTTGACCAAATTTCACGAAATAAAAAGAAGGCTCATTCTTAAATTTTGCTTTAATTTAATATTATCAGTGAAAAGAATATTGTTTTTGCATTGTTTATATAGCCTTAAAATTTGGGCAGGTTTCGTGAAACAGACGGTAGTCTCGTGTTTGGATGCGCTAGGACTTATCTACGCCAGAATGCAATATGGAATTTCATTCGTAGAAATGTATTTTAATATAAACAATTATTTTTCTGCCATTCTCATAATTTCTCACCGAAAGTATATGTCGTGACCACCCATTTGAACCTTCTCAAATGCTGGTCACAACATATACTGATGGGGAGACATGTTCTATTAATTGTGTTCAATTCAATGCATTCTGTGAAAAACTAGTCAATTGCTCATTCCTGTGTACATACTCGGCTAAACAATGGCGTTTTATTGGTTTTAGTGTTTTATGTCTTTATTTATTGGTCATGGTTGTCTGGTGTATTGTGTGATGTGTTGTTGATCATTGATATATCCTGCTTTAGATATTGGTTTTCATGGACTACATAATGTTTTCATTCTCCGTTCGAAAATGTTAAATATTTTCTTAATTTCTCATCGGATGTATATGTGGTGACCACCATTTGAACCGTCTCATCGAGACGGTTCAAATGAGTGGTCACAACATATACTTTCGATGAGAAATAAACAAAAATAATTTTTTTTCAATACATATTTTTGTTTTTAGCGCGCCTTCCGAAGGAAGCCGTGCTTATGGCATACCCTTGGCGTCGTAGGTGTCCGTCTGTCTGTCCGTCCGTCCGTTCGTCTTCAAAAATTATAATGGCCTATATTTTCTGTTTCCTTGCTTGGATTTGCTTCATATTTCACACACGCATTGCTCCAAGGGTCCTCAACTGTGCTGTGGCAAATCCACGTCTGTGCCGCCCCTTCTAAGCCCAGGGACAAGGTCACATACTTTGTGCATCTCAAAACCTTAACGCTCAGTCGCTCGGGTAAATAATGGCCTATATTTTCTGTTTCCTTGCTTGGATTTGCTGCATATTTCACACACGCATTGCTCCAAGGGTCCTCTACTGAGCTGTGGCAAATCCACATCCGTGCCGCCCCTTCTAAGCCCAGGGTCAAGCTCACATACTTTGTGCATCTCGAAACGTTAACGCTCGGATGCTCGAGTAAATGGCCTATATTTTCTGTTTTCTTGCTTGGATTTGCTTCATATTTCACACACGCATTGCTCCAAGGGTCCTCTACTGCGCTGTGGCAAATCCACGTCCGTTCCGCCCCTTCTAAGCCCAGGGTCAAGGTCACATACATTGTGCATCTCGAAACCTTAACGCTCGGACGCTTGCATAAATGGCCTATATTTTCTGTTTCCTTGCTTGGATTTGCTTCATATTTCACACACGCATTGCTCCAAGGGTCCTCTACCTCTGCTAAGCCCAGGGTCAAGGTCAAATACTTTGTACGCTCGAAACCTTAACACGCTCTGGTAAATGGCTCATAAATTTTGTTTCCCTTATCCAGCACGTTGTGTTTTCAAATGTGCCCTCGGTTCCTTTGCTGCCACCGGGCGCGCTTCGTTGTCCTCTGACAACTCTTGTTATAGACTTCAATGGGATATATAGTATGCCAACCAGTGATTGTGTTAACTTAGAATTCTTACCACCATTGTAACCCATTTCATGCTGAGGATATGTCATTTTTTTATACGTGCTTAGAAGTATATGTTGTGACCGACCATTTGAACCGTCTCGTCGAGATGGTTCAAATGAGTGGTCACAACATATACTTTCATTGAGAAATAAGAAATATAAAGATGAAATAGTTAAAATATTTCATCCCCGTAAAGGTGTAAAAGTTAATAAAGGGAGAAGAGTAACATTATTGAAGACCTACGCCACAATAACAGAGTGATGATCGTAAATTAGACACTGGACTAAGAATTAGACACTGGACTAAGACTGAAGAATGGTCATGGAAAAAGTGATTCCTGGGTTCAGTGAAGCGCGGAGACTTTTGGCCCAGGACTCTGTGGTAAGATTGTAATTGTGGCAGTGACTGGAGAAAATTTAATGGGGCGTATAGTTTGGGATTTGTAGCCAGTGTAGCTCCTGACCAAGTAACACTACCCCCCCCCCCCCCCCCCCCCGGAGCCTCATAACCCAGAGCTCCCGATAAGCTGCGTATCTGCTTAAATACCACATTAAAATTGCCAAAAACCCAATTGAAATCAGAAGTAGTGAGTATCAAAAAGCAATAACAAAAATTGATACCTTTAGTATGCAGCATCTAACTATAAACAGACCACAAATATAGCATATCGCTCTTATTTTCCATAAAAACACATCTTGGTATTTCATTAGAATCTTGGAGACAATTATAATGAAATGCCAAGACATGTTTTAATTTGAAGCAAACTATTCAATAATTCTGGTCTGCTGATGTGTAAACAGTAGTGTGATTTTATTTTACCCAATTAAAATGTTGAACTACCTAATTGCTTCAGAAATGATGGAGTGACAATACTCAATTACTAATTCCTTATCTAGAGCACTGTAACCTATATTGCTTGTGAGAAGCATAACGGGTGATTCAATCATTGAAGGAACGACGAACAGTAAATATTCTGATCAGACTGTGTGGAACTACAGACATGAGGTGCATAACTACCAGGCTACAGGAATGTGCTATCTGTAGCCTATTTCATCAACATTACAAAGTATACTTTTCTTGTAAAGTATACTTTGAGGAAGAAATTTTCAATTTTATGAGAAATTTATTAATTTGTATTATACTGAATTTATTACATTATCACAGCCATTTTGGCTGTGATAATGTAATAAATTCAATATAATAATTCTGCATACTTTTAATCATCAAATATATGCACTCGTTAGTTCTATATGAAATAATGCATTTCAGGAAAAATAAAAGATTTATCCCTCAAAGTTTACTTTGCTAGAAAAGTATACATTTGTAATGTTGGTGAAATAGGCTACAGGTACGTCGTTGGCATTCTTGTATGTGAGGGTTTAATCTGATTATACCCCTTGTATGAGTAATACAATTATTCCTAATCCTATTACTTTTAGGGGATAATGTAATAAATTCAGTATAGTGATTCTACATACTGTAAATCATCAAATATATGCAGTCGTTAGTTCTATATGAAATAATACATTTCAGGAAAAATAAATGATTACTCCTCAAAGTATACATTTTGCTAGATAAGTATACTTTGCAATTTTGATGAAATCGGCTACTGATCAGGAGCTACACTGATCACAAATCCCATAAGCCTCATTTGTTCAGTCACACCCACATACTATCTGAGCAGGTTGACACCGTTGTGCAACGTTACATTGTGTTCAATGATATTATACATGATTACACATGACCTGTATTGTTACAGGACTCCAGATAAGCTGTGTATATGCGTAAATACCCAATTAAAATTGCCAAAAACCCAATTGAAATCAGAAGTAAAAAGCAATGAAAGATTTGTGGTATCTTTATCATGCTACAGAAAACAATAAACAGACCACAAATATAGCATATTTTTCTTATTTTCCATAAAAACACATCTTGGTATTTCATTAGAATAGTCTCCAAGGAGACAATTCTAATGAAATGCCAAGATGTGTTTTCTTTCATTTGGAAGCAAGCTATTCAATGCATGCCGTCTGTTGATGTGTAAACAGTAATGTGATTTTATTTTACCCAATTAAAATTTTGAAATACCCAATTGCTTCAGAAATGATGGAGTGACAATACTCAATTACTAATTCCTTATCTGGAGCCCTGTAGTTAGTGGATAAACAAACTTGTGATGCGTATGCATAATTCATGACCAACATTGATATGTACGGTACTGGGAATTTAATTCTTTGTGTGCTGGGAAACTTGTGGGCTATAAAAAGTAGCAGACAACAATTCATTATATTTTCTTTTATTTCTCCCTGTACATATCATGAATATGTCTTGGAATTTAATTAGCATGGAGTACGTGGATGTAATTCGTATGACATTCCAAGACATATTTACAGAGAGAAATAAGAATAATTAAACATTCATAATTTGTTGGCTGTTTGTTTTTCACTGCTAGCATACAAAGTGTTAATACACACTTTAACACATACTAATATATGGTAATATATCATTCATTCAATCAATCAATCAATCAATCAATCAATCAATCAATCAATCAATCAATCAATCAATCAAATAAGCAATCAATCAAATATTTTGGTGGATTTGCTGAAATCATATGCAAACTGTAACTGCATGCTGTAATGGTCACAAATCCCATAAGCACCTCAATTTCTAACCCATGTGGAACTTATGTAAAACTTGTGTTTGGGCAAGATAACTTCGTGCTAGCCGAGTCTTATCAGATGGGGACTTAAATAGTCGGGTCCAAGTCGCCCAAGGACACGCCAAATCGACCATTCGCAGCGGTCGAGGTGGGAATCGAACCCAGGGTCTCCCGATCCACAATCCGACATTCTACTTACAGATGCAGCCAACAAGTGTTTGTTTTTACCCAGTATTATATTATAGGAATGAAGGAATACTGGACGAAATTTCATTATAGGAATGAATGGCCTTTTTGTGGAATTTATCGGGGTATAAACTTGGAAAAGTCGCGGGAATACTGGACGAAGCGATAAAAAATTACAATTTTCGAGAAAAAAAAAAAAAAGAAAAAAAAAAAGAAGATTTTTTTTTTTTATTTTTTTTTTTTTCGAAAATTGTAATTTTTTAAGGCCTCGTCCAGTATTCCCGCGACTTTTCCAAGTTTATATCCCCGATAAATTCCACAAAAAAGGCCATCCATTCCTTATAATTCCAGCATTTGAAATAAATTCATCAAGAAAATGTGTTTACTTTCTGTTTTCTTAAGAATTATTTTAACTGCGCCTGACGGTTATGGAAAGTAGTTTGGCATGGGAGTTTACTGGGTTATAAATTTTGGACAGAGACTTTCTACAGACCAATCAAATGTTAGGGAATTGTGTAAATATTTTTGTGCTGGAATTATAAACTAATACTACAATACCATGTTAGTAGTGATGATCATCAGTTTATGTGCATGTGAAGACCGTGTGATTAGTTTTAATTATTTAAATCAAGTATGTGTATCAACTTAAACACGATTGCTGTCGATATCTTATAAAGAATAGTTATTGTACTCCAGAAATTGTATTGGATATATACAAATATCGACCTCTTTTATAATAAATAGATATATTATAACGCGGTTATCTCCCTTGACCTGAAGACTTGAGAAAACGCGGTTATCTCCCTTGACCTGAAGATTTGAGAAAACGCGGTTATCTCCCTTGACCTGAAGACTTGATTTCCGTCATACAAATAACACAAAATAGTACAAATATGTGTACCTGGTAATAAAAATTAAACGCTCTTTGTATCTATTAACCCTTAGACCGCTACTCACAACAATTGTTGTCTGCTGTTGCTTTTATATCTTGCCTTATTTCTCAATAAAAACATAGTTTGACAGCACTTCAGAATCATTTCCAATGGAAATGATTCTCAAATGCTGTCAAAGCATGTTGTAAATGATTCTAAAGTGCTGTCAAAGCATGTTTTTGATGATAAAAATGGAAACTAGAAAATAAACAGCAGACGACAAAAAAAATAAGATAGCGGTGTAAGTGTTAATTTCACATTTAAATGCCGAACAAAAAAATATAAGCCCTACAATACATCCCCATCTTTAACCCTGACTACGCTGAATTAAATTTTGTCGTCTGCTGGAAATAATTTGTTATCAATATTTTTCGATAAAAACCTGTTTTGGCTGCGTATGAGAATCGTCTCCACTGGAGACGATTCTCGTGTGCTGTCAAAACAGGTTTTTTGTTCAGAAATAAGGCACAAATGAAAAACAGCAGACGACTGTTTTCATCTCCCTCATAGTGAGAGTTAATCAATTTGTGCAATGTCGTGTGTTGGAATTCCGATCGAGCTGCGTCGTTCCACATGAACAGATTGTTGATGGGGAAATAACACGGCTACATGCCATGTTTCCTATGAATTATTTATACGGCGGGAAAGTGAGCGGTGCACAGAAATCGGTGGGCAACAATTGTGTCCTCTGTTCGTGTGTTGTCCCTGTGTAAAGTTTGGAAACGCGTAGGAATTCCGATGAATGTGATATATCTTGGCCACAGATTGCCAGGCGAGTGTCTGTTGATATCAAGTTAATCAGACAAGGAAACATTTAGGAATTCCTACCATTTCTGAGCCGGGCCTTGTAAAAAGAGAATACCAGGCTAGTGTTGATCGATATCAAGTTTATCAGACAAGGCTGAGAAATGCATAGGAATTCAGACGCTCACCAAGGAATTCTTACCGGTTCCGAGCTAAGCCTGGAGAATGTGAAATCTTGCCTACAGATTACCATTGCCCAGAGTGTCTTTTGATATCAAGTTTATCAGGCAAGGTTACGAAACGCGTAGGAATTCCGAGGCTTGCCAAGGAATTCCTACCATTTCTGAGCCGAGCCTTATAAAAAGAGAATACAAGGTTAAGTGTCGATTGGTATCAAGTTTAACCGTTAAGGCTGAGAAAGGCGTTGGAATTCCTGAGGTTCACCAGGAATTCGCCAAGCCTGGTGAATTTAACTCTGCATGCTGGGAAATTTGTGGGCTATAAACCAGGCCAGTGTCTGTTGATTTCAAGTTTTTGAGGCAAGGCTAGACGTAGGAATTCATACCGTTTCTGAGCTGGGCTTGGTACATAGAGAATACCAGGCTAGTGTCTGTTGATATCATGTTTATCAGGCAAGGCTAGGAAATGCGTAGAAAATTCGAGCCGAAGCCCTTTTTCATCCTGAGGGAAACACTATCTGAAAGCTATTCATAAATTGATTGGCCATATAACTGTTGTTCAGCTGTTGGCGTTACAGCGAGTCTGGGTTTACTGAGCGACTATTGGACATTTGGAAATTGCTCTGGCTTTTACCGACTCCAGGGACATTCGGTACGCGGATGTAATAGTGTGTTTGTCACTTTGTGCCTGTAACCAGATAGTACAGTCGAGCCTCTGCGATGAAATACAGTCGAACCTCTGCAGTAAAATACAGTTGAACAACGGAGATAAAATACAGTATGGCATCCATTTAACCAACCAATTAACCATTAACCCTTCCTATGCTGTTGACGGAAATTGCCGTCTGCTGTTTTTCATTTTTGCTTTAATTCTTTGCAAAAAACTTGTTTTGACAGATTCTCATGTGCTGTCAAAACCAGGTTTTTGTAGAGAAATATTGAAAATAAAACATTTCCAGCAGACGACAACATTTAATTCAGCGTAGTAAGGGTTAACCAACCAATTAACCAACCAATCGATCTGTTATTGCAGGGTCACAAGACTCGAACTACAGTCAGCCATCATCAGATATAACCAACCAACTAATTAACCAACCAACCAATTAACCAACCAACCAACCAATCTATTGTTTCAGGGGCCACAAGTCTCAAACTACAGTCACCATTGTCAGATATATCGCTGTATTAGGAGGGCTCTAACTACAGCCCACAGCCAAGTAGCCACCCAACCAACCAATTAACCAACCAATTAACCAACCAACCAATCTGTTGTTTCAGGGGTCACAAGACTCGAACTACAGTCAGCCATCGTCAGATATATCGCTGGACGAGGAGGGAGAAGCTTTGAGACGGGAGACGGCCAAACAGGCGTTGTCACAACTCGATAAGGCGCGGGTATGTAGCAAGGAATATAGTCGTTATCTCACTTTGATACCATGTTCACCTTGTTGTCTTAAAATATAATAGTCAAGCGTACCAGTAGTCTCCTTTGATATCAAGTTTATTGCCGAGGAATTCTTACAGTTTCCGAGCCGAGACTGATAAAATTGATATCAAAATACGATACAATGTATGTTGTGCTTCCAATAGAATGTTCACCTCATTGTCACAACTCTGTCGGTCGGTCCGTCTGTCTGTCTCTCCATTCATCTTCAAATGTTAAGTTTTCGTGTTTTGATCCGTTTTACCCTATCTATCTGCCAAACTTTGTTGTCTTCTGACATCTCTTGTTTTACAGCTTTCACCAATATGTGCAGCCAGTAGAAGCATTCGTGTCCCATCTACACATTTGTAGCTTCGAGTTTGTTTTACACACAACAATTGTTGTCTGCTGTTGCTTTTATATCTTGCTTTATTTCTCAATAAAAAACATGGTTGACAGCACTTAAGAATCATTTCCAATGGAAATGATTCTGAAGGGCTGTCAAAGCATGTTTTAAATTATTCTAGAGTGCTGTCAAAGCATTTTTTTTATGATAAAAATGGAAAGTAGAAAATAAACAGCAGACAACAAAAAAATAAGATAGCGGTGTAAGGGTTAAAAACAGTTAATAACAGGACAGACATACTATGCAGAGGCATGTTCAACTTGGCTTACAGCCAAACTGAACTCAGGAGGGGGGGGTGGAAGGTGGAAGGACCACAATAGAGGAGTGGAGGGAGTTCCAATGTATAATAGTTCTTGGGTAAAAGGAGTGGCCAGGTGGGTGGGTGGTCGGGCGAACGCGACGGCGTAAATTAACGGTAGGGGTTTCTCCTTATAGGAATCACAATTTACCTGGTTTGGCCCTCGGGTACACTTTGGCTCTTTTGTTATCTGGGAGCTGAATTGGGTTATTGCCCATTATAAAAGTAGTAAGATTATTACTGATCCTACTGCTTTTGGGAGAGGGCCAAGTTATTCTGGTGTGGCGAGGACCTGGCATCAGATCAGGATTATTCTGATTTCAGGGCTGAATATATAGTTTTTTATTGTAAATATTCAGTTCTGATTTTGGGATTTTCCCCCCATTTGTACATGTACTTGTACAGGTAATATATGGGATTTAGTACTAAACCCATTGACCCGGCCTTAAATGACCTTAGCTGTTGATAGGCCATTAAACCCCAACAAACAAACAAACAAACGGTAGGCCAGATGGTGCAACGATCTACTTGGTCTAGGATTTAGGGTCGTAGATACACATTGTTACATGACTGCTGTTGTTCGACACTGCTCACAGCCGTGTTCAAACATACAGCGCGTGCTGTTTGACCATGGCTGTGGACAATGCTCATTCCGGGGCCAAGCCAACATCTACGTAATGCATGTGTCTCATGATGTTACTAGAACGCGCCAGTACGTCACCAGACCAGTTCACAATGGTCGCACTGAAATTTTGAAATTGATGCGGCTGCACCACGCGACTTGTACTGTGGCCCCGGAATATGTATGTGTAAATCAGCTGTTTGAATGGAGCAGATAATCAAAGTACCGAAAATACTGCATACATGCCGTGCACCTCAGAAACTGTTTGAATCCATGGCCTACGGCTTTGGGTTTCAAACAGTTCCCTCGTGCCACATCAAACGTTTACCCACGGCTGGACATGGTCGAACGTTATCGTCATCTTAGCCTGACACTTGGCTTGCAGTCAATGATCTGTTTTTGTTTACCAGACACGTCTTATTAGCTGGTAATGGAAAAGCTTATTGCGGATATTGACCGCGAGAGAAAACAAAAATGACGGCTGTTGGGGTCAGTATAATCTCAGATTGTCAGAGTCTTCATCCGGCTTGGTCTCGTCGAGACGGTTCAAATGAGTGGTCACAACATATACATGTACTTTCATTGACACATAACAAAAATAAAAATAAAATATTTAATAAATTTCATACCCGTAAAGGTGTATTGCGAAAGGAATTGGTTAACCCTTAGACCGCTATCTTAAAAAAAATTGTCGTCTGCTGTTTATTTTCCATTTTTATCATCAAAAACATGCTTTGACAGCACTTTAGCATAATTTACAACATGCTTTGACAGCACTTTAGAATAATTTACAACATGCTTTGACAGCACTTCAGAATCATTTCCAGTGGAAATGATTCTGAAATGCTGTCAAAACATGTTAGTATTGAGAAATAAGGCAAGATATAAAAGCAACAGCAGACGGCAATTGTTGTGAGTAGCGGTCTAAGGGTTAATGTTGGGAGTATAGGGGTGCCTGGCACCAGATCAGGACACTGTATTCCATAGAAACAAAATTGCTACCCCGCTCCATACCTCTCGCAAGGGTAGTAATTTAACTCTATCTCTTTAATGTAACACATGGAAGAGTGATTTATAATAAAGAACATACACATGCAGAAATTGGTTATTTTATTGGGTCAAGGTGTTTATCTAACATTTACCTGTATATCTTGTAAATTTGAAAGCTTCATTTCGTTATGTTGACTGTTGAACGTTGAACAACAGCAAGAGAAAAGATGGCTTCCATGGGAAAATGATTTCCATGTTCTATTATTTTTGGCAATTTACTAGTTCTGCATCAAATATTATTTGTTTAAATGTATAAAATATACAGTTTACTAAATGTTGACCTTCATACAACAGGTTTGGGTACGCACTTCGGTTGCTCAAATTTGTTGAATGGATCAAATTGTAGCCGAAGATAACATATTGGAGGCGAATTATTGTAGCTATGTATTCCAGTGCTGAAAGTTTTTCAAATAATTTCAGTGCTAATGTACGGTACACAGGGCTCCAGATAAGGAATTATAGTCTGTTTCACGAAAGCTGCCCAAATTTTACGGCCATATAAACAATTCAAAAACCATACTTGTTTCGATAATATTAAATTAAAGGAAAATTTAAGAATGAGCCTTCTTTTTATTTCGTGAAATTTGGTCAAATATTGATTTTATTGCGAAAACAAAATTTCCCCATGTTAAATCCCCAAAGACATCTTCTGGGATTTAACATGGGGAAATTTTTTAAAATTTCAGAAATACTGGACCGATTTTTAAAATTTAACTTTTGTTTTCTTGGTTAGATCATTTCCAAGCTATCTAGCTAGGTTTCGGAGTCAATTTCCAAAAAAAAAACTCCTCCCACACTCCTCTACCTCTTTTTTCCCATGTTAAATTTCCCATAGAGAAATCAATTTTTCGTAATAAAACCAATATTTGACCAAATTTCACGAAATAAAAAGAAGGCTGATTCCTAAATTTTGCTTTAATTTAATATTATCGAAACATATTGTTTTTGCATTGTTTATATAGCCGTAAAATTTGGGCAGCTTTCGTGAAACAGACTATAGTAATTGAGTATTGTCACTCCATCATTTATGCAGCAATTGGGTATTTCAAAATGTAAATTGGGTAAAATAAAATCACACTACTGTGTACACATCAACAGACAGCAATTATTGAATAATTCTAATGAAATACCAAGATGTGTTGTCATGGAATATAAGAAAAATATGCTATATTTGTGGTCTGTTTATTGTTTTCTGAAGCATGATAAAGGTAATTTTTTTATTACTTTTTGATACTCGCTACTTCTGATTTTAATTGGGTTTTTGGCAATTTTGATTGGGTATTTAAGCAAATACGCAGCTTATCTGGAGCTCTGTATACCCGATACAGGTATAAAATATAACAAATTTAAACATTCACTTATTTGAGCTGCAAAAAGCAAACATTGTGAACTAAGTGAATGTTCAACTTTATGACAGTATTTTCACTACTCAATTTGAAAATCAACGCCTATTTTCACATTGCTGTGCGTATTTTGTACTCCCACTTTTGATAATCAATGCGTATTCAGCTAAAATAATTGCGTAAAATACGCCAATACACACCTTATCTGGAGCTCTGTAATCCTGTCGATATATGACCATGCTGTTGGATAAATTTAAACCCCCTAATCAATCAGTCAGTCACGACCTTGACCTTAGTTGTTGATAGGCCGTTAAACAACAAACCAACAAACCAACACTCAATCAAACAATCAGTAATCTTCAATTTATTGTTATTATTCTATATTTGTAGACGAAGCCCGTGGCGTTTGCGGTGCGTACAAACGTCTCGTACGACGGAACAGGAGATGAGAATTCCCCGGCTCAAGGTCACACCGTCTCGTTCAGTGTTAAGGATTTTCTACACATAAAGGAGGTGTGTGAAATCTTGATATTTAAGGAATAAAATCATGGTTTGTTTGCATTTGCTGTAGTTGAAAAATATTTGGTCTGTTTGGGTTAATTCCTGTACTAACTCTGTACCCAAATTCTATTTATAGAAGTTCAACAATGGGTTAATTCCTGTACTAACTCTGTACCCATATTATATTTATAGAAGTTCAACAATGGGTTCATTCATGTACTAACTCTGTACCCAAATTCTATTTATAGAAGTTCAACAATGGGTTAATTCCTGTACTAACTCTGTACCCACATTCTATTTATAGAAGTTCAACAATGGGTTCATTCATGTACTAACTCTGTACCCAAATTCTATTTATAGAAGTTCAACAATGGGTTAATTCCTGTACTAACTCTACCCACATTCTATTTATAGAAGTTCAACAATGGGTTAATTCCTGTACTAACTCTGTACCCAAATTCTATTTATAGAAGTCCAACAATGGGTTCATTCCTGTACTAACTCTGTACCCAAATTGTATTTATAGAAGTTCAACAATGGGTTCATTCATGTACTAACTCTGTACCCAAATTCTATTTATAGAAGTTCAACAATGGGTTCCTGCCCCGTGCAGGCACCGGGGCGGGATCAACTGATCCTGAGAATAGTGCTGCAGTAGCCATTGCTTGTCGTAAAAGGCGACTAAACTGGCTTAACGATTGGGTTCATACTTTCCGGAACCCACTATACCGGATTTGGCCCTCATGTACATTTTTGGCTTTCTTGTATGTGAGAGTTGAGTCGGGCTATGCCCCATATATAAAAGTAAGATTAGCGCTAATCCTATTACTTTTAGGGGATGGGATAAATGATGCTGGTGTGGCGAGGGCCTGGCACCAGATCAGGTTGTTCTAATTTCAGGACTGAATATACATTTTGATTGTAAATATTGAGTTCTGAAGTTGGGATTTACCCCCCTTGGACAGGTGGATACGGGACTCGACCCCGTTGACCCGTCTGCGTGTAGACTCCCTGAGGCTTGTACCTCTATGTCAGAAAAGCGGACGTTAAACCCTATTCACTCACTCACTCACTCAACAATGGGTTCATTCATGTACTAACACTGTACCCAAATTCTATTTATAGAAGTTCAACAATGGGTTCATTCATGTACTAACTCTGTACCCAAATTCTATTTATAGAAGTTCAACAATGGGTTCATTCATGTACTAACTCTGTACCCAAATTCTATTTATAGAAGTTCAACAATGGGTTCATTCATGTACTAACACTGTACCCAAATTCTATTTATAGAAGTTCAACAATGGGTTCATTCATGTACTAACTCTGTACCCAAATTCTATTTATAGAAGTTCAACAATGGGTTCATTCATGTACTAACTCTGTACCCAAATTCTATTTATAGAAGTTCAACATGGGTTTCATCATGTACTAACTCTGTACCCAAATTATATTTATAGAAGTTCAACATGGGTTTTCATTCATGTACTAACTCTGTACCCAATTCTATTTATAGAAGTTCAACAATGGGTTCATTCATGTACTAATACTGTACCCAAATTCTATTTATAGAAGTTCAACAATGATTGGTGGATCGGGCGTCTAGTGAAGGAGGGCTGTGACGTCGGGTTCATACCAAGCCCCGCTAAACTGGAGAATATCCGGCAGGTGATCAGCGGAGGTCGTGTCAAAAATAACCCCAGGTACGTCGCTGCATGCTTCATTGGTTGCTAGGGATGAGTTGTGGCCTAGGGGTTAAGAACACCTGACTTCCAATCCGGGGGTTGTGTTCTCAAACCTCGCCTAGGGTTTTATCGTATTTCCATCCCACTGGTCTGTCGGATGAGACTTTAAACTGTGGTCCCGTCGCTATATGACCTTAGCTGTTGCTGGGACGTTAAACCCATTCACTTTCACTTCACTTTTTTCACTGGTTGCTACCAGGCTTGTGGTAGGGCAGCTGGTTGGGACCAGTAGCCTATTTCACCAACATTGCAAAGTATACTTTTCTAGCAAAATATACTTTTCTAGCAAAGTATACTTTTCTAGCAAAGTATACTTTGAGGGAGACATTTTCAATTTAAGGATAAATTTATTAATTTTTATTATACTGTATTTATTACATTATCACAGCCATTTTGGCTGCTGTGATAATGTAATAAATTCAGTATAATAATTCTGCATATTTTGATCATTAAATATATGCAACGGTTAGTTCTATATGAAATAATGCATTTCGGGAAAAATAAATTATTACTCCCTCAAAGTATACTTTGCTAGATAAGTATACTTTGCAATTTTGATGAAATCGGCTACTGGTGAATTTTTAAATTTAACGAAAGCGTTCAACTCTACCGGATTCCCGATATCCCTCGGGTACATTTTATTTTTAGCTTTCCTGTTAATTGAGAGTTGAATCTGGTTATACCCATTATAAAAGTAGTAAGATGAAGCTAATCCTTTTACTTTTAGGGAGTGGGGATAAATGACTGGTGTGGTGAGGACCTGTCACCAGGTGCCTGTTTCACTAAACTTTGTATGACTAAAATGTTCGTAAGTGCAAAATTATGATAGTCTGTCAATTTCACATTAACAATGTTTTCTTGTAAACAATTATTGAATTTACATTTATTGAGCTGCAGCCTATGCTCAATAAATGTAAATTAATCAATTTAAATTTCCAGACGATCCTAAATTTGCGGTTACGAATATGTTAGTGAAACGGGCCCCTGGTCCGGTTATTCTAATTTCAGGGCTCAATATATATATATTTTTAGCTCACCTGAGCGAAGCTCATGTGAGCTATTGTTACCGCAATGTGTCCGTCGTCCGTGAACATTTTCAAACGTCTTCTCCTCGGTAACCATTGGGTCTATAGTCACCAAACTTCATGGTCATGGTCCTTAGGTAGGGGGATTACAAAATTGTTAAAATGACGTCATTACGTAATCCAAGATGGCCGCCGTCTAAAAATAGCACAAATTCTTAAAAAATATTCTTCTCAAGAACCGCCAACCGGATTTCGACAAAACTTGGTAGGAATGATCGATGTACATTGCTCTTTCAAAGTTGTTAAAATGGTGACCCTGGGGTCAAAAATGGGCGTGGCCCGTGGGGTCAAATTGGGGTCAAATTTTATTTTTGACAATATGGTAATTTCATATATCAAATTGAAGGTATCAATGAGGCGATCACTCTGGTGCATTTTTTGTCGAAATCGGATTGTTATGTCATCCAATATGGCCGCCGAAAGGTCAAAAGGTCGTTCATTTATTAGAGATTTCAAAATTCTTCTTCACATGAACCGCTTGGCCCATGGTAGCCAAACTTAAAAGTTATGGTCCATGGGTGAAGCCTTTTCAGATTTGTTAAAATGGAGGTCATGGCTAATCCAAGATGGCCGCCGTCAAAAAATAGCATAAATTCTTAAAAAATCTTCTTCTCATGAACCGCTTGCCGGATTTCGACGAAACTTGGTAGGAATGATCGATGTACATTGCTCTTTGACAGTTGTTAAAATGGTGATCCCGGGGTCAAAAATGGGTGTGGCCCGTGGGGTCAAATTGGGGTCAAATTTTATTTTTGACTGAATATGGTCAGGTCATATATCAAATTGAAGGTATCAATGAGGCGATCACTCTGGTGCAATATTTGTCGGAATCGGATGATTATGTCATCCATGATGGCCACCACCAAAAGGTCCATTTATTCAAGATTTTTAACGTCTTTTTCTCAGGAACCACATGGCCAATGCTGGGTGAAGCATTTTCAGATTTTGTAAAATGAGAGTCATCGCTTAATCCAAGATGACCGCCATCTAAAAATAGCACAATTATTTTAAAACACATGAACTCAATGTCACATTCTCCTCTGGTGTTCATGGAGTCAGGTGAGCGAATTAGGGCCATCATGGCCCTCTTGTTTTGTAAATATTCAGTTCTGATTTTAGGATTAACCCACCTATCACAGTAAAAATATGGGATTTGACCCCGTTAACCCGGCCTAAAATGACCGTAGCTGTTGATAGGCCGTTAAACACCATTACATCACAATCACCTATCTGTAATTGATGTCATAAGACCTGTAATTTAAATCAATATTGACATCATCTGGTGATGTCACAGAACCTGTAATTCCAATCTTGTGTCCAATAATGTTTGGCTGTGACTGGAGCTATGGGGCTTATGGGTTTTGTGACCAGTGTAGATCCAGATCAGCCTGTATCAGGATCTGCACAGGCCGCAATTCCATCAATGAAACACCCGTCATGCTTTTAACAAGGAATCTAGATCGTTATCAGGCTACAGGAGTCTGCTATTTGATCAGGAGCTACACTGGTTGAAAATCCCATAAGCCCCATTTCTCCTGTCGCAGCCACATCATAATTTCTTGCCGTTTTCTGTCGCACCCCCATCATTACTTTATCTTGGGTAACAAGCTTTGTATTGGCCGAATACATACGGACTGATAACATATTGCTGTATCAGGCATTGATCCGCTACGAATATCTAGGTTACAACAAATTGAAAACTCAGGATGTAGAACAGCGTCACATGACGTTACTGAATTACATCACGGAAACGAGTCTGCATTCTTTTCAATGAAAATAACGTCATAATTGGTCATTCGGTAGCCTAATAAGTTACCTGATAAATAGAATACCATGCGACTGTCTTTTGATATGAAGTTTATTAGGCTCGGCTCGGAAACGGTAGGAATTCCTCGGCAAGCCTCGGAATTCCTACTCGTTTCCTAGCCGTGCCTGATAAACTTGATATCAAGAGACACTAGACTGGTATTCTCTATATATTCAGCTGTGTGGCTGATCTCATTTGTGACTGTGACTTGGAGAAATGAGGCTTTTGAGATTTGTGACCAGTCTCGCAAGCAATATAGATGTTTATCAGGCTGCAGGGGTGTGCTATTTGATCAGGATCTACACTGGTCACAAATCCCATAATATAGATCGTTATCAGGTTACAGGAGTGTGCTATTTGATCAGGATCTACATTGGTCACAAATCCCATAAGCTACATCTCCCATCACAGCCACATATCTCCTCTCACAAGCAATATAGATCGTTCTGATAACGATCTGTACTGCTATAGCGAGAAGGGGATATGTGGCTTCAGGAGTGTTAGAAGCATGACGGGTGGGTGCATAACATCTCAGATCCAGATCAGACTGTGTGGATGTTGGATCTACACTTGTCACAAAACCCATAAGTCCCATTTCTGCAGTCACGGTCACATTTAGCTACGAGCGGTCGCCTATTGATCTGGTAGTAGCCTGCGTATTACAATCGCTAGTTTAATCCATCGTGCGGGGGAGTTGATGCCGTCGAGATATTGATCCAATACTGTGACACGATGATTGTGCGGTGAAACTGCCGACGGTTATGACGGTTACGTTGTTATAATACATGTTATATACAAGTGGAGATTGACCCAGTTAACCCGACCTATGCTGGAGATGGAAATTGTTGTCTGCTGTTTTACCTTAATTCTTAAAAAAAAAAGTTTTGACAACACAGGAGAATCGTCTCCAGTGGAGACAATTCTCGTGCGCTGTCAAAACAGGTTTTTGTTGAGAAATATTGAAAATAAAACATTTCCGGCAGACGACAACATTAATGCAGCTTTAAAGGGTGAATTGAACAGATATTGATGCTTTATGGTGTCACTAGACTGGCCGAAGGGGATATGCCGATATTCCATGTACGTGTGTGCGTATGTGCACCTTTCATTTCTTAACTCTTTGTATGCTGGGAAATTTCTGGGCTATAAATAGTTCAAAAATAGCAGACGACAATTCATTGTATTTTCTTTTATTTCTCCCTATAAATATCATGAATATGTCTTGGAATTTCATTAGAATTGAGTCCTGAGGGCTCAATTATAATGAAATTTCAAGACATAATATTACAGAGAGAAATAAAACGTATACTCCTAATTCGTTTGGCGGATAATTTCGCCGCTAGCACATGTGTACGTATGTGCATTAGTAATGCCTTTCATTTCTTAACTCTTTGGAAATTTCTGGGCTATAAATAGTTCAAATAATTTAATAACTTATGAACCACTTCGCCAATTTTAATATTTGGCCACAATGTTTACCCCACTCTCGATCTTGTCAATAAGTGTTTTTGCAACATGTAGTGTTCATGGGAAATAAAAACAAATGAGAAAAATGTAAATTCTCCATGAAATTTGTTAAAGACTACGAAATATTATGTATAAACAAGTTTTCCTGTGATCATGAAAAACATTTCAGCTGTGTGAGTGTCAAAATTTGTTTGTGATGAGAAAAATGGAAAATAAAGTTTAAACAACATGCAGACAGCAACATTTTGTTCAGCTTTGTGAGTGTCAAAACATGCTTTTCGTGAGAAAATAAACAGCAGATGACATAATTGTTCAAATGGAAAATAAAGAATAAACAGCAGACAACAAAATTGTTCAAATGTAAAATAAAGAATAAACAGCAGACGACAAAACTTTGTTCAGCTTTGTCACTGCAGTGTACTGTCAAGTAGATCTGTAGCCGATTTCATCAACATTGCAAAGTATACTTTAGTAGCAAAGTATACTTTGAGGGAGAAATTTTCAATTTTATGATAAATTTATTAATTTTTATTATACTGAATTTATTACATTATCACAGCCAATTTGGCTGTGATAATGTAATAAATTCAGTACAATAATTCTGCATACTTTTAATCATCAAATATATGCAGTTGTTAGTTCTATATGAAATAATGCATTTCAGGAAAAATAAATGATTACTCCCTCAAAGTATACTTTGGTAGTAAAGTATACTTTGCAATGTTGATGAAATAGGCTACAGAACCGGTTTCCCTGTGACCAGTCATCTGCTACTTTGATTATGTTGTCGTGTTCTGCTGAATCATGCATGTTGTCATCTCCCAGGGGGCGCTCTGCATGTCAGCTGTTGTTTGGCTCCATTGAGGTTACACACCAGTGAATTATTGTTCCAGTTGTGGTTACACACCAGCAAATTATGGTTGTAGAATATCCGACTGCGATTACACCCAACTGGATATACAGTTAACTCTTACCGCCCTGCATTTTGTCGTCTGTTGTTTATGTTATATTTGCCATTTCAATCATTAAAAACATATTTTGACAGTACTTTGGAATCATTTCCAGTGAGCCGGTGTCAAACCATGTTTTTATTGAGAAAGGAGACAAAATATGAAACAAAAGCAGACGACAGTTTTCGGTTCCTGCACTCCCCGTGTTAATACCGACTGGTTATGCACGAGTAAATTATGTTCATTCATTCAACCACAGTAAATTTCGATCATCGTAACCCGACTGGTTAGACTCCAGTAAATTATGGTTGTGGAATACGAAACTGGTTACTTAGTTAATATCGACTGGTTATATACCAGTAAATTATGGTTGTGGAATACCCGACTGGTTACACAGTTAATATTGACAGGTTACACTCCAGTAAATTATGGTCGTGGAATACCGAACTGGTTACTTAGTTAATATTGACAGGTTGCACTCAAGTAAATTATGGTTGTGGAATACCCGACTGGTTACACAGTTAATATTGACAGGTTACACTCCAGTAAATTATGGTCGTGGAATACCAGACTGGTTACTTAGTTAATATTGACAGGTTACACTCAAGTAAATTATGGTTGTGGAATACCCGACTGGTTACACAGTTAATATTGACAGGTTACACTCCAGTAAATTATGGTCGTGGAATACCAGACTGGTTACTTAGTTAATATTGACAGGTTACACTCAAGTAAATTATGGTTGTGGAATACCTGATGTGTTACACAGTTAATATTGACAGGTTACACACCAGTAAATTGTGGTTGTGGAATACCAGACTGGTTATTTAGTTAATATTGATGGGTTACACTCCAGTAAATTCTGATTGTGGAATACCAGACACATCTAAAGATACTAGCCTCATATTATCAATGTAAACTTGATATCTAAAGACACTAGCATGGTAATCTCTATTTCTCTTTCAGCAAAGGATTTTCGTCCAGCCAGAATATACCAGTAGATACATTGTTACGGAGCAATTCTCGTGATTCTACCACGCCACCCACACCAGGTAATATAAATTTGGCAGAGCTCCAGATAAGGTGCATATTGGTATATTTTACACACTTATTTTAGCTGACATTTTAGCTGACTATGCATTGCTTATCAACAATCGGAGAACATAATACTCTCAGCAATGTGAAAATATGCATTGATTTTCAAATTGAGTAGTGGAAATACGTTCTGTAATAAAGTTGAAAATTTTCTTTATTGAGTTGCGAAACGCAAACACTGTTTGAGGGATGGTTTGTGGCCTAGTGGTTAGAACATCTGACTTCCAATCCGGAGGTTGTGGGTTCAAACCTCATCTAGGGCATCAAAAAACTACTTTCATAGTATTTCCATCCCACTGGCCTGTCGGTTGAGACTCAAACTGTGGTCATGTCTCTCTTATGACCTTAGCTGTTAAAACCTTTCACTTTTCAAATACGGTTTGCTTTTTACATCTCAACTAAGTACATTTTCAATTGTATTACAGTGCAAATAAGTGAATAAGTAATAATACACTCAAATAAGTGAATGGTTAAATTCGCTTTAAGTTTTGATCATTTGTTCTCTATCCAATAATCCAGCTGTAAAAATAAAATACACATTTAATTTTAAATCAGGGGATACACTACTCTTTGGACACAAAGCTTACCTGGAGCACTGTGTAGCTGTGGAGAATTGGGCTTATGGGTTTTGTGACCAGTGTAGCTCCTGGTCACAAAACCCATAAACCACGCATCTCCAGTCACAACTAGGCATGAGAATCTTCAGCTGATCAGCTGATTTCCAATGATTTTGTCATAATTTGTGTTTGTCAAAATGAATCGGAATCAATCTGGTATGCTCAAATGTTACAAGTGGGGTGAGGGGGTTTCAGTGGATTTTCAGATGTTTTTAGCGACAGCCATTCTCATGCCAGCACAACCATACGTATAGAATATACACATAGAGCATAGAAAAAACATAACATTTATTGTAAATAACTTTTTGTTTTTCATTTATTACAGAGCAGAAAGCATGTGATATTGTCAACATTTTGGTATACGTGTGGAAAATATGCACAATATTTAGGCATGGATGACATACAGTGAAACCTCTCTAAACCGACACTCTGGGGACCTCCCAGAGTGTCCAGCTTAGAGAGGTTACACTGTAAATCAGGCATTTGATCATTCATCGCAGAAAACCAACCATCAATACCAACTCCATCAATACTTGTTACAGGTGTCGAGGGTGAGAATGGAATGGACAGTGTGGATGACAGTGATAGCCTCGGTAACTCAATCAGTCAGTCACTTACACAACCAATCCATGTTTCAGGTGTTGAGGGTGAGAATGGAATGGACAGTGTGGATGACAGTGATAGCCTCGGTAACTCAATCAGTCAGTCAATTACCCAACCAATCCATGTTTCAGGTTTTGAGAGTGAGAATGGAATGGACAGTGTGGATGACAGTGATGATAGTCTCGGAAACTCAATCAATCAGTCAATTACCCAACCAATCCATGTTTCAGGTGTTGAGGGTGAGAATGGAATGGACAGTGTGGATGACAGTGATAGCCTCGGTAACTCAATCAGTCAGTGAATTACCCAACCAATCCATGTTTCAGGTGTTGAGGGTGAGAATGGAATGGACAGTGTGGACGACAGTGATAGCCTCGGCAACTCCGGAACTTCAAAGACAACCAACCTTACCCAATCAATCAGTCAATCGATCTATCAATGTTTCAGGTGTTGAGGGTGAGAATGGAATTGACAGTGTCGACGATAGTGATAGCCTCGGCAACTCTGGCTCAAAGAAAACCAACCTGACCCCGACGTCCACCACGCCCGGGACTACAACCAAGGAGAAACGGAAACCATTCTTTAAGAAAGTAGGTCAAGGTCACAGGTTAAGGTCACAGTGGGTCAAGGTTTGATGTGAGAAAGATCAGATACTCCAGGATGTTACAGTATGGGGTTCATTCTATAATTAGTTGGTGGCAGGTGGGAGCATGCGATGGGTAATTTAACAATCGGGATTCATCCTTAATAATTCATACCGGAATCCCGACCGGAGACCAGAGTAGCCGATTTCATCAAAATTGCAAAGTATACTTTCCTAGCAAAGTATACTTTGAGGGAGCAATCATTGATTTTTCCGAAATGTATTATTTCATGCAGAACTAACGATTGCATATATTTGATGATTAAAACTATGCAGAATTATTATACTGAATTTATTACATTATCACAGCCAAAATTGGCTGTGATAATGTAATAAATTCAGTATAATAAAAATTAATAAATTGATCCTAAAATTGAAAATTTCTCCCTCAAAGTATACTTTGCTACTAAAGTATAGTTTGCAATGTTGATGAAATCGGCTACTGGTTTTGCCCTCAGGTACGTCTTTGGGATTTTTTATGTGGTATATATGGTTATACCTCTTATGTGAGTATTTCGATTATTCATAATCCTATTACTTTTAGGGGAAGGGGCCAAGTGGCTTTGGTATGGTATGGACCTGGCACCAGGTCAGGTAACTCTAATTTCTAATATATTTGTTCAATGTTAATATTCCATTCTGACATTGGGAATTTCCCCCCAATTCAGTAGGATCAAACCCGGCCCGGCCTTAAATGACCTTAGCTGTTCATAGGCCAATAATTCCAGCACAAAAATATTTACACAATTCCCTAACATTTGATTGGTCCGTAGCAAGTCTCTGTCCAAAATTTATATCCCAGTAAACTCCCATGCCGAACTACTTTCCGTAACCGTCAGGCGCAGTTAAAATAATTCTTAAGAAAACGGAACATAAATACATTTTCTTGATGAATTTATTTCAAATGCTGGAATTATAAGGAATGAATGGCCTTTTTGTGGAATTTATCAGGGATATAAACTTGGAAAAGTCGCGGGAATACTGGACGAGGCCTTCCGGCCTTCGTCCAGTATTCCCGCGACTTTTCCAAGTTTATACCCCGATAAATTCCACAAAAAGGCCATTCATTACAGGGGTTGAAATTTCACTCGCCCAGCTCGCCATGGCGAGTGCTTTTTGTGGCGGTCGAGTACTTTCTACAGGCACTCGCCCAGTTTGGTGAGTGAAAGATTTGGTTAGGATTTTTTTTTTTTTTTTTTTCTGAAGAAATTGCCAATTAATTCCATCGATAATGGCCAACAAATGGTATTAATTCAGCGACCATTTGTTGTTTACAGTTTACGCCAATTTGCGGGAAGTAAGATTCAAGCAGTGTCTATGTACACGGTTATGGGTAGAATCGCTAGCGATTTTGAACACGGTCCATATCGGGCAAGTTTCATTCACGGATTATTTGTCGGCTGTACGCGGCCGGGCTAACCAATAATATGACTGCGAGTATAGACTCGTGTATACGCGGCCACATATATCTTGGGACCGGGTCCGAAACCATTGAATTTAGCAATGTGCAGCGCATGCAAACAAAGCCACTATAAATTAAACAAAATCTATGTCAGTCAACGCTTATAGAAAATAAGAAGCATGCAAGCCTCTCAGCAAATTCTCTGCTAAAAAACGTTGTTGAAGAAAAAACTCGACGAAGTTTATCTCCCGATAAATAATATTTATTTGTTTGTTTATGTTCATTTAATACTGAAAATATAAATAACAATAATAGTGAATATGTCTCGTACGTTTTGGTAATGATCATATATATATATGTCAAAGCTTCTTTTTTTTTAAATAAGATGCAACATTACAAATACTGGAAATATCAATTTATTTTTTAAAAAAACTGGGCGAGTAACTTTTTGACCTGGGCAAGTACTTTTTTTTTGTACTTGCCCAGCTGGGCGAGTGGAAAAAAAGGATTTTTTCAACCCCTGCATTCCTATATTAAATACCAATAAACAAACAAGCAAAACAAAGAGTAACCTGACCTGGTGCCAGGTCCATACCATACCAAAGCCACTTGGCCCCTTAACAAATAAGTTAAATTTCAACTTTCCTTACTCTTTACTTCTGTATTCCCTATTTTTGTACTGAAAAAAAGCATGTGATACATCTAGCAATCAATTAGCAATTAGAATAAACTGCAGTGTTCCAGATAAGGTGCGTATTGGCATCTTTTGCGCACTTATTTTAGAAGAATACGCATTGATTATCAAAAGTGGGAGTACAAAATACTCACAGCAATGTGCATTGATTTCAAATTGAGTAGTGAAAATACTGTAATTAAGTTGAAAATTTACTTAGTTGAGCTGCAAAAAGCAACTTTGTTTTATTTTTTATCATTCATTCCCTGTTTAATAAGAAAGAAAATCAATAATACATTTGTAAAAGTAAAATACGCATTGAATTTGAAATACTGGTGTATAATAATACTCTTTAGATACAAAACTTATCTGGAGCTCTGACCTGTGTGATGAATTTGAAATCAGTGTCGTATAATATCATTTAGACATATATTGAGCTCTACAATGACATTCTTTTATCAAGTATTTATGCAAAATACACATATTATCTAGGGTTTAAATGATCTATACTTCTAAACTTGTTTCCATTTTCAGTCGGAGAACGTTGCTCCGTACGAAGTAGTGCCTTCCATGCGACCGCTCGTTCTGATTGGCCCGTCACTGAAAGGTTACGAGGTCACGGACATGATGCAAAAGGCTCTCTTTGATTACCTGAAACACCGCTTTGATGGAAGGTACGTCACAATGTCAGAATACAGTCCACACTCGTTAACTGAAAGTCCGGTTGTCTGGTTAGCACAATTGGTAAAGTGCACGCTTCTCACTAATGTGACCTCGGGTTCGATGCTCGGCAGGGGTAGTATGTGAGATGGTATGGTGGTCGCCAGATCGGGCAAGTGAGTGTTCTCCGGATACTCCGGTTTCCTCCCACATTAATGACACCTTCACCTGTGCCAACGAAAGCATTTGTATGAGTGCTCTCACGCTTGTTTGTAATTGTTGTAAAATAAATAAAGTTTAAACTTTTATAATTCCAGCACAAAAATATTTACACAATTCCCTAACATTTGATTGGTCCGTAGCAAGTCTCTGTCCAAAATTTATATCCCAGTAAACTCCCATGCCGAACTACTTTCCGTAACCGTGAGGCGCAGTTAAAATAATTCTGAAGAAAACGGAAAATAAACACATTTTCTTGATGAATTTATTTCAAATGCTGGAATTATAAGGAATGAATGGCCTTTTTGTGGAATTTATTGGGATATAAACTTGGAAAAGTCGCGGGAATACTGGACGAGGCCTTCCGGCCTTCGTCCAGTATTCCCGCGACTTTTCCAAGTTTATACCCTGATAAATTCCACAAAAAGGCCCGGCCTCGTCCAGTATTCCCGCGACTTTTCCAAGTTTATACCCTGATAAATTCCACAAAAAGGCCATTCATTCCTATATTATGTCGATGTCCAGTAGACTCGGAACAATACTAGTTTGAGTTAACAAGATTATTATATAGGAACACATGTACTTGGGACCAAGACTTTCACTTTGAGTTATCAGTATTTTGACTTAAGAGAGTTTGAGATTACAAGTGTAGGCTATAACATTCTGAGTACATTGTATTTCCTTTGTTAGTCAAATGCAAAAGTTTGATTGTTATGTTGATATTCTCTTTCCTATCAATCCTTGTGATATATAACACAAATATAACACGGAATTGCTCTATTTTTCAAGTATATCTTCTTTAACTTAAAGTTTGTCATCTGTTGTTTATTTTTCATTTTCATCATCAAAACATGATTTGACAACACTTTAGAATCATTTCCAATGGAAATGATCCTAAAGTGCTGTCAAGCCATGTTTTTATTGAGAAAGAAGACAAAATGTAAATCAACATCGGACGACAATCTTTGTTTCCCATGTTTTAAGGGTTCAATAATTATATAATCATATAAATATCTTGTTTTTGTCGCGCCTGCTTGCGGAAAGCGCGATATAGTCGGCACTTTGGCGTACGTACGTGTGTCCGGTTAAAGATTTTGGTTAAGTTTTTTGGTTAAAGTTTTTCGTTATACTATATCTCTTTTTTTAGTGTCCATGCCTCGCCACAAGGTGCGACATGCAGGCCGCGGCCATCTAGTTTTATTTTACCGTAACCAATGGTGAAGAAGGGATATAGCGTGAGTGCATGTACGTACATGCGTACATACGTTAGTAACACCTTTCATTATAGGAATTAATGGCCTTTTTGTGGAATTTATCGGGGTATAAACTTGGAAAAGTCACGGGACTACTGGACGAGGCCTTTTAACTGTGCCTGACGGTTATGGAAAGTAGTTCAGCATGGGAGTTTACTGGGATATAAATTTTGGACAGAGACTTGCTACGGACCAATCAAATATTAGGGAATTGTGTAAATATGTTTGTGCTGGAATTATTTGTCCATAACTCGTGAACCGCTTCACTAGTTTTCAATATTTGGCCACTGTGTGTGTCTGGATTGTGCTTTGATTTACCTACGTCCGACTGCCCAAGGTCAAGGCCACAGAGGATTTATGTTCACCTTGTTTGCAAGGCAAAACTGTTAGTTATTGTTGCGCCCGCTTGCGGACAGCATGATATAGTCAGCACATTGGTGTATGTCCGTCCGTACATGTCCGGGTTAAAGTTTTTTGTTTGGTTAAAGTTTTTCGATGTACTATCAAAGCCTCGGCGGGCACGACATGTGGGCCGCGGCCATCTCGTTTTTATGCCACCGGGTTTCGAAGAAACGGGTGGCATATAGTGTTTGGACTGTCCGTCCGTCCGTCCGTCCGTCCGTCCGTCACACTTTTCGGTTAACCACTTTGTCACAGTTTCTCAAATATGCTGCAGGTGGCATCCACGTTCGACATACGCATTTCTTGTTTTTTTATTATTTTTTTTTACTATCGAGGCTCCAGAGAGGGGTTTAGCTTCATTTAACAAATAATCACATACATACATGTATGTAACAGCGGATATATCCCTGGCCAAATACCTCACTCCTCGACAATCACATGTGTATCTCGTTATCTTACAGAATTTTAATCACTCCCGTAACAGCGGATATATCCCTGGCCAAATACCTCATTCCTTGACAATCACACGTGTATCTCGTTATCTTACAGAATTATAATCACTCACGTAACATCGGATATATCCCTGGCCAAATACCTCACTCCTTGACAATCACACGTGTATCTTGTTATCTTACAGAATTACAATCACTCACGTAACAGCGGATATATCCCTGGCCAAATACCTCACTCCTCGACAATCACACGTGTATCTCGTTATCTACAGAATTATAATCACCACTCCGTAACATCGGAATATATCCCTGGCCAAATACCTCACTCCTTGACAATCACACGTGTATCTTGTTATCTTACAGAATTATAATTACTCACGTAACAGCGGATATATCCCTGGCCAAACGCTCACTCCTCAACAATCACACGAGTATCTCGTTATCTTACAGAATTATAATCACTCACGTAACAGCGGATATATCCCTGGCCAAATACCTCACTCCTCGACAATCACATGTGTATCTTGTTATCTTACAGAATTATAATCACTCACGTAACAGCGGATATATCCCTGGCCAAACGCTCACTCCTCAACAATCACACGTGTATCTCGTTATCTTACAGAATTATAATCACTCACGTAACAGCGGATATATCCCTGGCCAAATACCTCACTCCTCGACAATCACATGTGTATCTCGTTATCTTACAGAATTATAATCACTCACGTAACAGCGGATATATCCCTGGCCAAACGCTCACTCCTCAACAATCACACGTGTATCTCGTTATCTTACAGAATTATAATCACTCACGTAACAGCGGATATAACCCTGGCCAAATACCTCACTCCTCGACAATCACATGTGTATCTCGTTATCTTACAGAATTATAATCACTCACGTAACAGCGGATATATCCCTGGCCAAACGCTCACTCCTCAACAATCCTCACAAACGGGCGATCATGGAGCGGGCAAATAGCCGTGCAACCGGGCTGGGTACGTTATAGTCATGTGATGGTCATGTGATGGTCACATGACGTGCAGAACAAAATGTCAATGGTTATTATTGAACCTCTCTAAGCCGGGCGCAAGCAGTCTCTGTATCCTTAACTTTATGGCTTTCATTGCAGGGCTCCAGATAAGCTGCATATTTGCTTAAATATCCAATTAAATTTGCCAAAAACCCAATTGAAATCAGAAGCGAGTATCAAAAAGCAATACAAATTTTATGGTACCTTTATCATGCTGCAGAAAACAGACCACAAATATAGGGTATTTTTCTTATTTTCTAAGAAAACACATCTTGGTATTTCATTAGAATTGTCTCCAAGGAGACATTTCTAATGAAATGCCAAGACTCATTTTCATTTCGAAGCAAACTATTCAATAATTGCTGTCTGTTGATGTGTAAACAGTAGTGTCATTATATTTTACCCAATTAAATTTTGAAATACTCAATTGCTTAAGAAATCATGGAATGACAATACTCAATTTCTAATTTCTTATCTGGGGCCCTGTCATTGTCATCTATCTCTTTTGATGATACCCGTTTCCACAATAGCCGGGTAAACATGTGGTACACTTAACACTTTTGGTGAATTTGACAACTGAAGCTAAACTTCAGAAATTAATAAAGCGGAACCTCTCTAAACCAGTTTAGTGAGACCTCCCAGGGTTCCTGCTTAGAGATGGTCCACTGTAAATCAGACATATGACTATGCCAAGGCATGCGGCTGTGCTTTTCGAACGGTAGGAATTCCGAGGCAAGCCTCAAAAGGAATGAATCCTTCGTTCCAGTCCTCTTACACCGATTGTATACCTAAAATTGGCGTATATTATTATTTAACAAAATATGTTTATACCAAAAGGAGATAAAACTTTACCCAGATAAATAGAATACGATGTACCGTACCATGTATTTAGAATCAGCTCAGAAACGGCAAGCCTTGGAATTCCTACACGTTTCCTAGCCTCTATTTTCTGGCTCTCCGTGCAGGTGAAGTTCAAAAGGAGATTAAACTTTACCCGATAAATAAAATATGATGTACCATGCCGTGTATTTAGAATCTGCTCGGAAACGGTAAGAATTCCTCTGCAAGCCTCGGAATTCCTACACGTTTCCTAGCCTCGATTTTCTGGCTCTCCATGGCAGGTGAAGTTCAAAAAGAGATTAAACTTTACATGATAAATAGACTACAATGTACCATACCGGGTATTTATAATCGGCTCGGAAACGGTAGTAATTCCTACACATTTCCTAGCCTCTATATTCTGGCTCTCCGTGCAGGTGAGGTGCAAAAGGAGATAGAGCGGATATTCGAGCTGGCGCGGTCGCTACAAGTGGTCGTGTTAGACTGTGATACCATCAACCATCCGTCACAGCTCGCCAAGACCTCGCTAGCTCCAATCATCGTCTATCTCAAGATAGCTTCACCAAAGGTAAAAAAAATTTATAAAAAATAAAATTGATTTTGTGTGATATTTTTAGTTTTTTAAGTATATCAGTCATATAAGAAAAGCTAGCTAGCATCAGAAGCACATACCAAAGGAAGGTGATTTCATTGAAGCTGAGAATAAAAAAGTAAAAAATAAAAATTATTATTATTTTATTTTTTGTAACTTTTTTTGTAGTTGGACATTCGGTCTGGCGACTTCCGGTTTACCGTCTGACCGGCAGGCACGTGCGGGCACAGCTTATCTATGCAATACCTCGAGTTTTAATTGACGGATTGTAGCCAAATTCAGTATACATGTTTATCACAGCAAGACGAAGCAACCTATTGATTTTCAAACATTTCCGATGACTTACCTCCCCTTGGCGGCCAGTTTTAATTTTCCCACTCTGTATCCTTGTCCACGCAATAACTCGAGTTCTACTTGATGTATCGTAACCAGATTTGGTACACATGTTTATCTTGGGGAAAAAATGAGGAACCCTATTAATTTTAAAAATTGTGTAATGACTTATCTTCCCTTGGCCATTTTTAATTGTCACATTTTGTATCATTGTCCGCACAATAACTAGAGCTGCTCTACTTGATGGATCATAACCAAATTTGGTACACATGTTTATCATTGCAAGAGGAAGAACGAGAGCTCCAGTTAAGGTGCGTAATTTGATCAACTTTGGGGAGACTCGTTATTTCTTCGCCAAAATTGGCAAGTTGGGAGTGCTTTAGAATCGTCTCGATGAGACGATTCTAAAGCAATCCCAACTTGCCATTTTTCGAGAAGAAATAAGAAAAATACCCGGAAAATTTGCTCCAATTACGCACCTTAACTGGAGCTCTGGGGAGAACTGTTAGTTTTCAGTGAGTTATCTCACGCGCGTATATTTCACTGAAATTTTCAAATGTATTACAGGTTTTACAGCGTTTAATCAAATCTCGCGGCAAGTCACAAAGTCGCAATATGAATGTACAGCTGGTCGCGGCCGACAAACTGTCACAGTGTAGTCCCGTAAGTTTCTAGCATATTTATTTTTTATGTACCCTGAAAATAATTTAGGGTACATAGTCACCATACTTTTCTTTGGCCCCGGTCTCGGTAGAGCTGGAGGCATATAGTGTTTGGACTGTGTGTCCGTCAATCCGTCAGTCCGTGCTTCCGGCACATTAAGAAGTTTGCCGGAGTTTCTCAATTATCTCATAACTTAATCCCTTGAAGGATTACTTAAATATTTCAACACAGTATACATGTGGCCACACATCCATGCTGCCCTTAATTATGACCTTGAATATTTTTTTTCACACATTAAGAAGTGTATCTTTAGGTTGACCTGCCCCATCGCGGCCACCTGTCTATTAGAATGGAGCTCTGCCCATAAACGTGTTTTCAACAACGATACTATTACGTGATTGACGTGACACTGAATCGATCATACACATGGTGTGCATCACAGGAAATTACGTCAACAACTGCCGAGTTATTTCAAAATTATTGATCAATTGAATAGATATTGGCGAAAGCGTCGCAGTATACGACTAATTAAAAGAAAATGCTCTGCTTTCATTGGTCGAGAAACTAGGGCAAACCATAAGTATTGACATAAAATAGTAATCAAACCCTCAATGAGTCAATCATTCAATTAAAAGTAGCGGGCCTTATTGGACTTGTGACCAGTTTACAGCCCCTGATCAAATCACACACGCATATATGTTGCTTGTTCGAAGCATGACGGGTGTTTCATTGATAGAATGGCGAATAGTGCAGATCCTGAATCGCAAAACCCGTAAGCGCCATTTCTCCAGTCACGGCCATAGTTGATAAGTTATTAATTCATTCATTCATTCACCATTACCCCACGTATTGAATAGCTTGTGCCTACTGTGTGGGCATGTACATGTCCACTCAGTAGGCACAAAGTGTTCTGTACATCCGAGACATCATCTGATACATTTTCTGGCAAAATAAACATTCAGTCACCATTACCCCACGTATTGATTGGCATTATTATACATTTTATATCGGATGTAAATTTCAACACTGATATCAGGGGTGATAACTGTGTTTCCGTAAATGTTAACGGACATTACTATTTATTCTCTGTATTTATTTTTGATGTGCAATGATCATACGTTATAATCTGTCGAAAAATTTATTTTTTCAGGTGACGCATTTAATTAGTATAAATAATTAAAAAATATCATGCTCATTTGCATATGAAAATAGCCTGATACCAACATGCGTCACTATCAGTAAAATAAATACTACTAAATGATTATATTTGTATAGCGGGCACTTGCTATTTTTCGAACTGGTGGAATAGTGACACAATTTTCACTTATTTAATTCCGATAAAGAACATGTTGTGCCTACTGAGTGGGCATGTACCTTTAATTAGTCAGTCGATCAATCCAGAGCTCCAGATAAAGGTGTGTATTTGCGTAAATACCCAATTAAAATTGCCAAAAACACAATTGAAATCAGAAGTAGTGAGTATCAAAAAGCAATGAAAAATTTGTGGTATCTTTATCATGCTACAGAAAACAATAAACAGACCACAAATATAGCATATTTTCTTATTTTTCCATGAAAACAAATCTTGGTATTTCATTAGAATTGTCTCCAAGGAGACAATTCTAATGAAATACAAGATGTGTTTTCAATTAGAAGCAAACTATTCAATGAGTGCAGTCTGCTGATGTGTAAACAGTTGTGTGATTCTATTTTACACAATTAAAATTTTGAAATACCCAATTGCTTCAGAAATGATGGAGTGACAATACTCAATTACTAATTCCTTATCTGGAGCACTGGATCAATCATTTGTGTTCCATTTCAGGACATGTTTGACGTGATTCTGGACGAGAACCAGCTGGAGGACGCATGTGAACATTTAGCAGAGTTTCTGGAGGCGTACTGGCGTGCGACGCACCCTCAAACCTCGAACCCTCAATCCCCCCGCAAGGAGCTGTCGTCTCGCATGTCCCGCGCCACACACTTAATAACAAACCCCCGTTCCCACAGTTTAGAACGTGAACGCGAACAATCGCCGGAGGCGTTACCGCGTCGAGTGCAAAGTGAATACACACACAGTGATCGCCATGGTGATAGGGACGACAATCGTGTGCATGAACGCTCACAGAACGCGCGACCTTCGACGGACTACGATTCGAATATGGAGTTTCATAGTGTTAAACAGTCAAGTGAACGCGACGTGCGCAGACACTACTCCAGCTCAGGTGGTAACCATGGTTACGATTCAAAAGAACGGCAGTATGGTTCACCACGTAGTGCACGCCACGTGGCGCGGGAAGGGACTATTGATATTTAGTACACGTTTTTACCATTTTAGCCAATTTGTATATTCGACTTTCGACGCCACCATGTTTGACCGCGACCTTTGAAGGTCGTTGGTCCGTCACATCTTTCAGAGATATATGAATGCATGGTTTTTTTGTGTGCTTTCCAGTAATTTTGAACTTTTAAAGTTTATCCCAAATACATGTGTATATAACTGTGTGTGTGTGATATAACTGGATGCGTTATATGACGGGAATATTTCTACACATGTGTATATGATGTCGGAATATTCTATGCAACTTATTATACCCATTTTTGTTTTAAAAAGTGTGTACAGTCGAACCTGCTCGGGCGGTCACCGCCGTTAAGCGGCCACTTCAAATTCCTCCCGCGCATTTTTGCCATATAAAACGCTTTCATTCAACGGTCACTCGTCTGACTCGGCCAGCGGTCATTAATTATCGTCCCAAACTAGTGATCCAATTTCATTAAACGGTCACCGCTAATCCCGATGTCAATGTACCCTGTGGCGGTCGTTAACGAAGCGCGAATTAACAATATGTCGGCAGTCAATGCGGGTAATTTGGTGGACATTTTCTCTGCCGAATCACAATCTGGCCTCTATCATTTGAGTTAACTTTTGAAAACATTTACTGGGCCCATATCGGTCGGTGTCATTTTGCCATGAAAAATATTGACTCCATTAACGGTAAATACCAATATGCATAATGCAATTACACGTACGTTATAAAACTCCATCATTAGTTTTGAAACTGTGTGATTAAGCGATGCTGATTCGTCAAATGTGGCAAGCCTAAGTTAGCTGGCCGACATCAAACAGACCGCATGTCAAGATTTACAACGTTTATCGTATGACATCATTCAGCACGAGGCTGTAAACTGTGTGACCTTTAGGCTATGTTTTGAAATTGCTCTGATTGGTCAACACGCCTTTTGATGTGCCGCAGATGTCGCCTAAATATTTTCCTTCTATGCACTCGGAAGTATATGCCGCGACCACCATTTAAACCATTTCGTCAGACTGTTTAAATGAGTGGTCACAACATATACTTTCATTGAGAAATAACAAAAATAAAAATAAAATATTTAATAAATTTCCGTAAATATGTATTCCGAAAGGAATGAGTTAAAAAAACACTGGATTATACGGAGATCTGTCGCCATTTTTCGAAACTATTTTCCGTAAATCTTTATCTTCATTTCAATTTTCAAAATTTACCTGAAATGTACTGACACAACCCTCTATTAAGAGGTCACCTCTGTTAAGCAGCCAGTTTTGTCATTTCCCTTGGGTTGCTGCTTAAGACGGTGGCTTCTTAAGACAGGTTTGACTCTATATTGTTTTTGTCAGGGGTGCCGTCTGTCCGTCACGTTTTCTTGTCAGAAGTAAAACTTATAAACTGTAATGGCTGCAGACTTGATATTTGGTATGTAGCTTCCTTATGGTGTGTCGATATGCACATTGAATTTTTATTTGACCCCCAGGTCATGGATTATCTCCCCATCTTGCAATTTGAAAAAGTGGGTGTATTGCGATTTTGGAATTTGAAAAAGTGGGTATATTGCGATGGTGCACCATCAAATTCTCTGGTTTGTACGTATTTAAATATTTCAACATGGGAAAATAGCTAAGACATTTGTAGACTATCAAAAAACAGGGCGTATTAGTAACAAATTGTATTCTAATTAAAGCCATGTGACCTTGACAATGGTGCCCCATTGTCAAGGTCACATGGCTTTAATTAGAATTTGAGTTAGATTTTGCAAAAATCTGTGTTACATTTTTAATGAATTCAATATATCTTTCAAACCAGAGATATACACCCCAAGACTATTAAAAACTTTGGGTCTCGACATGTTGGCCGCTGCCAGTTGAATCTGGTTATACCCATTATGAAGGTAGTAAGATTAGTACTAATCCTAATATTGTTATGGAGAGCGGCTAGCTAACTACCCCCCCCCCCCCCCCCCCCCACCTCCCCTCTTTGTCATTGGTGTTTGACGGCCTATCAACAGACCTTTGTTGTTGATAGGCCATTAACCACTAATAAATCAAATCAGTTCTGAACTTGGGACCCCCCCTCACAACAGGTGAAATATGGGATTCGAGCCCATTAACCCGGCCTAAAAGGACCTTAACTGTTGACAGGTCGTTAAATAAATATAGAAAATACAAAACAGCTGTATGCGTAAGTGAAATTGTATACTTGCTCATGTTGTTTGTCTGTTTGAATGGAAACAAGGACAGGGTGTGTTGTTTGTTTGTCTGTTTCGATGGAAACAAGGACAGAGTGTGTTGTTTGTTAATCTGTCTGTTTAAATAAATGGAAACAAGGACAGAGTGTGTTGTTTGTTTGAATGGAAACAAGGCCAGGGTGTGTTGTTTGTCTGTTTGAATGGAAACAATGACAGGGTGTGTTGTTTGTTTGTCTGTTTGAATGGTAACAAAGACAGGGCGTGTTGTTTGTTTGTTTGAATGGAAACAAGGACAGGGTGTGTTGTTTGTTTGTCTGTTTGAATGGTAACAAGGACAGGGTGTGTTGTTTGTTTGTCTGTTTGAATGGAAACAAGGACGTGTTGTTCGTCTGTTTGAATGGAAACAAGGACAGGGTGTGTTGTTTGTCTGTTTGAATGGAAACAAGGACAGGGTGTGTTGTTTGTCTGTTTGAATGGAAACAAGGACAGGGCGTGTTGTTTGTTTGTCTGAATGGAAACAAGGACAGGGTGTGTTGTTTGTCTGTTTGAATGGAAACAAGGACAGGGTGTGTTGTTTGTCTGTTTGAATGGAAACAAGGACAGGGTGTGTTGTTTGTTTGTATGAATGGAAACAAGGACAGGGTGTGTTGTTATTTGCTCAAACTGTTTTTTTCTCTCTTCACTTCATGTACCAACCTTGATAAAGCCGTATGTGTGACTGTGAGTGAAGAAATGGGGCGTATGGCCTTTGCGATCAGTGTCCACCCAGATCAGACTGTGCAGGTGATTTCAGAAAAAAAAACTTCCGTAACTAACATGAAATTCAACACAATATATTTAGCCGGGTTTTAAAAAGAATCCCGGCTATTGGATTGTCGAAAGCCGGTCGGGCGGGTTTTCGTATTTAGGTCCATTTCTTTGTAACTGTACCAACTAGAATCACCATACTTGCACAACTTCATAACCAACGGGTGCCCATCACATACCACTATCCAACATGTGACCTTATTTTTTACCTTTACCTATTTTTTCTGCATAATGAACTTAGCCAGTTTCAATGTTAAATTGGGACAACACGCATCACACAGCACAGATGTTCACACGTATCTTGTACAAATACATGTATACCAGCCTGCAACTGTATGTAGGTTTGTTTATGCACTGGTTTCTTTTGTCATTTTAGGCCACTGACAGTTGTCAATTTCGATCTTGGTCATAATATCATTAATAGCCAAATATCTGTTATCCAATTCTCTATGCCTTGAAGATAACCCGGCCTTCGTGGCTTTGCCTCATCTCTTGTTTTCATTTGCGACGTAATCCTATTTTAGGGGAAGGGGCCAAGTGACCTTGGTGTGGTATGGACCTGGCACCAGGTCAGGTTATTCTAATGTTAGGGCTGAATATATTTTTTTTCTCGATGTATATATTCCATTCTGATTTTGGGAGTTTCCCCCCAATGTATCAGGTTTGATCAAATACTGTTTGCCAGGCCTTACATGACCTTAGCTGTTATTAGGCCGTTAAATACCAATAAACAAACATTTGGAAAATTAATATCAGCAACAAAGGGAAGTAATATTGGAGTTTGTGGTGTATAACCTTATCAGATTATAGTATCCCGCTAGCAGATCTGGATCTACACTGGTCACAAATGCTATCAGCCCCATTTCTCCAGTCATAGCCGCATATATGGCTGTGACTGGAGAAATGGGGCTTATGGGTTTTGCGACCGGTGTAGATCCAGACCAGCCTGTGCATCCGCACAGTCTGATCTGGATCTACACCGGTCACAAATGTCATTAGCACCATATCTCCAGTCACAGCCGCATATTTGATGTTGTATGTGTGTTGCCAAAGTGTGGATGGTGTGTGATGAATGTGTATTGAGTACAATTATGAATCCATCCTTAACGGGGTGAATCCAACATTTCCGTGAAAATAAGTCATCACCCTCAATACGTTGCAATATCCATTTTGTCAACCCTCAATACGTTGCAATATCCATTTTGTCAACCCTCAATACGTTGCAATATCCATTTTGACCTTAGTTGTTGATAGGCCGTTAAAAACATCAAATCAAGATGAGAACTAATTACTGAAGTTGTAATATATCGTCCATGACCATCGTCCATTTTACACCATGAACAAAATAAACGTGTCACATGACTACTATTATTACGTTATAAGGCATGAAAATTGTGGGCTATCCATACCAATTGCTTACTTACTGGGAGTTTATTATACCCCCGGCACACAAAGTATGTCAAGGGTTATATAGTTTTGTATTTCCGTCCTTACATCCGTAAGACGTTAAACAGTAAAGCTTTTGTTTGTCGGTCCGGCCGGCGGCCGTGGGAATCTTTGAGCCTCTGCTCTCTCGCTTCTTGTATTGAGAGTTGATTCTGGTTATACCCCTTATATGATTATTCCTAATCCTATTACTTTTGGGGGAATTGGCCAAGTGGCTTTGGTGTGGTATGGACCTGGCAGCAGGTCAGGTTATTCTAATTTCAGGACTGAATATATTTCTTTTTTCGATGTCAATATTCCGTTCCGATTTTGGGATTTTCCCCCCAATGCAGCAGGTTGAATTCGGTATCGACCCCGTTGGCCTGGCCTTAACTGTTGATAGGCTGATAAACACCAATAATTCCAGCACAAAAATATTTACACAATTCCGTAACATTTGATTGGCCCATTGCAAGTCTCTGTCCAGAATTTATATCCCAGTAAACTCCCACGCCAAACTACTTTCCGTAACCGTGAGGCGCAGTTAAAATAATTCTTAAGAAAACGGAAAATAAACGCATTTTCTTGATGACTGTATTCCAAATGCTGGAATTATAAGGAATGAATGGCCTTTTTGTGGAATTTATCGTGGATATAAACTTGGAAAAGTCGCGGGAATACTGGACAAGGCCTTCCGGCCTTCGTCTAGTATTTCCGCGACTTTTCCAAGTTTATACCCCGATAAATTCCACAAAAAGGCCATTAATTCCTATAATAAATCAATCTATCTGCTCACTTGCTCTAGTTCTGTACGTGTGTGACCTCATCACCCCTCGCTGCTTGAATGTCCAATCAAAACTCAGTATGCCAGTATCGTTGTTCTTCTGTTGTTATTTGCATTTCCTGTTTGCTTGTCTGTTTATGTTTAAATCGCTGTATGTTCTCGCAGAAAATACAACAGGCCTTATAAATAAAAAAAACTCTGGACCCGTTAACCCGGCTGAAAATGACCTTACCTGTTTGTTGTTAGGCCGTTAAATAATAAATAATAAACAGTGAGCATTCTTCAGGTTTGTACTCAAAATCACGCAGTTTGATTTGCCGAGACTAAGCACTGCTCAGCCTCGACCAATAAACTTCTGATTTCGAGCTTAAGAATGGAGAAAGGTTTATAAGCAACGGCCATGATGTAAATATGAGCCTTGTTCAGGTAATAACTCCCATATCACGTTGCTGATTTTTGCTGATATTTATTTCGAAATCAGTAATATCTTCCGTAAATAACTTTAAAAATTGAAACAATTAAATATTTTACGAAAATAACGTCAAGTTGAAACAAATCAATATTGGCAAATTAAATTTTGCACGAGCTCTGAATATTGTGTCGACTTCCAACGTAATTTATGGTAAATATTTTCAAAATCAATATTGGTGAATTAATTTCCGTACAAGCTCTGAATATTGTGTCGACTTCCAACTTAATTTATGGTAAATATTTTCAAAATAAATATCGGCGAAAATCCGTGAGCCGAGAAGGGGGGTAACGCCCGAACCGTGTCTCATTTATACAATATCAACATGTGTTACCGTGTAAACATACAGCGACAATTTCTCCTCGTGTGACCCCCTTGCTGGCGAGGAGAAGGCCACAGAATATTGATTTTCAGTTTTCTGTCAAAGGTCGCGATGTTTGAGTGAGTGAACCAATGACCTGTGATTACGTAACTGTTCGAGCATCTACCTCATGTCAGATGCTCAAACTCCAAACTTGATGGATGAGGCTGATCTCTGTGAAGAAGGTGAAATTCGCGAATAGTTCGGAATTGATTTCCGACATTTCTTACATTTCTTTTTATCAGGTAACCTGCCCTGTATTGGCCGAATACGTACTGACTGATAACATATTGTTGTACCAGGCATTGACCTGATACAGACATCCGGGTAACAATGAAGTGAATATTGACGTACCATTGGTAGGATGACGTCACGTGACGTTACCGAATGACGTCAGTGTAATGACGCAATGTAAACAAGTCCGCATTCTGTCCACAGATAACGACGTCATATGTGGTCATTTTCGAGCATAAAAAGTTACCTGATAAACAGAATACCAGGCTAGTGTCTTTTGATATCAAGTTTATCAGGCTCTGCTCGGAAACGGTAGGAATTCCTCGGCAAGCCTCGGAATTCCTACGCGTTTCCTAGCCATGCCTGATTAACCTGATATCAAAAGACACTAGACTGGTATTATATTATCTTCATATGTTAGCCGCTTGCTTAAAATTTTCTCGATATTATACTTCGCTCAATGCAATTTCACTTGTAGTCTGTGTGTAATGTGAAATTTATTCAACTATTATTTTGAAATACATTATTTATTTCATTCAGTACATGTATTTGTATATCTTATAAGGAAACTTGTGTCGCACTTGTTTGGTTATAAGCATGGGCACGCGACATATTGGACTGACCGTTACGGCATACTGTATTTATTTATTTAACGGTGTTTAATAGCCTGTCAACAGCTACAGTCATTTTAGGCCGGGTTAATGAGGTCGAATTCCATATTTCACTTGTTGTGATGGGGGGTCAGAGAGGGGGTGGGGGGGGGGGGTGTAAATCCCAAAATCAGAACTGAATGTTTACAGAAAAAATATCTTCAGCCCTGAAATTAGAATAACCTGACCTGGTGCCAGGTTATTACTACACAAGAGTCACTTAGCCCCACTCCCCAAAAGTAATAGGATTAGTACTAATGTTACTACTTTACAATGGGTATACCAGGATTCAACTTTCATGTACCCAAAAGCCAAATTTGTACCTGAGGGTCAAACCAGAGATAACGGGGATTACTATCGTTCAATTACCCTTCACGTGGGTGGTTGGTCGGGCGAACGTGATGGCGTAACTTAAAGGTAGGAGTTCCTCCTTATCGGAATCACGATTTGCCTGGTTTTGCCCTCAGGTACGTTTTTATCTTTGGCTCTTTTGTTACCTGGGAGTTGAATTGGGTTATTGCCCATTATAAAAGTAGTAAGATTATTACTGAACCTACTGCTTTTGGGAGGGCACCAAGTGATTCTGGTGTGGCGAGGACCTGGCATCAGATCAGGATTATTCTGATTTCAGGGCTGAATATATAGTTTTTTATTGTAAATATTCAGTTCTGATTTTGAGATTTTTCCCCCATTTGTACATGTACTTGAACATGTACATGCACAGGTAATATATGGGATTTTGTACCAAACCCATTGACCCGGCCTTAAACGACCTTAGCTGTTGATATGCCGTTAAACCCCAACAAACAAACAAACAAACAACCTCCACCCACTCATTGGGTCAAATACCATATTTCACTTGTATAGATCGGGGGGGGGGGGGATCCCAGAATCTGTTGGCAGGCCGTTAAACACCATTAAATAAATAACTAAAATAACAACAACTGACAGGGTCTGTATAAGAAGGGGTCCGAGTACATAAGCATTTAGCCCCCTTATTCCACTGACCCTTCAATTTCGACTTGAAGCTAGCTATGTTAGGCTCTCAGTGGGGACATTCGTTGCTAGTTTGTATATGTGGCTGTGACTGGAGAAATGGGGCTTATGGGTTTTGCGACCAGTGTAGATCCTGATCAGCCTGTGCATCCGCACAGTCTGATCAGGATCCGCACAGTCTGATCAGGATCTGCACTGTTCGCCATTCTATCAATGAAACACCCGTCATGCTTCTAACAAGCAAGCGATCGTTATCAGGCTACAGGAGTGTGCAATTTGATCAGGAGCTACACTGGTCACACACAAATCTTATAAACCCCATTTCTACAGTCACAACTACATATTTGTGTATTTAACCACCTTCCATAGCATGTTCTCAAATCCTGTGCTTAAAATCAATCATTTTGATTGGCCGAGGCCGGACTGTGCTCGGTGTCGGCCAATCAAATCTTCTTGATTTTGATCACGAGTGCCAAGGACATGCTCAAAATGTTTTATAAGCATAACCCGTGGCCCTGTGACTAAAACCATATTTATTATTACATGCTCAAAATCAAGGAGTTTGATCGAACGAGGTCGAGCTGTGCTCAGACTCGGGCAATCATCCTGCTTGATTTCGAGTACATAGTACACATTTTGATAATGTGCTTCAAGATTTACAATCACTGGCTTTGTTTATGTGTACATCGATAACATGTTTGTGTGTGTATGGATAACATGTTTGTGTGTGTATGAATTAACGTAATCTTTCCACAATAATACAATTAATATGTTCAGCAATTCTGCAAAAACCAGGAACCCACTTTTCCAACGTTTCGGCACAAGGCCTTTATCAAGGAATTAGTTTCTACTGAACGTTAAGTGGCATCCATTTTAGATTGGAAATGGATGCCACTTAAGAGTTCAGTAGAAACTAATTCCTTGATAAAGGCTATGTGCCGAAAAGTCTGAAAAGTGGGTACCTGGTTTTTGCAGAATTGTTGAATGTATGAATTAACGGACACACATTTATGTGTATATGAATGGATTAAATGATTAGACGTGTATGACCCGACCCGTATATGAGCATAATTACAACTTTCTCTATTCATTGCAAATAATGGTTGTTGGTTGGATGTCATTGTAAACAATGTTCTTGATAGGACACCATTGTAAACAATGTACATTGGCTGGATGTCATTGTAAACGATGTGTATTTGATATGACACCATTGTAAACAATGTACATTGGTTGGATGTCATTGTAAACAATGTGTATTTGATATGACACCATTGTAAACAATGTACATTGGTTGGATGTCATTGTAAACAATGTGTATTTGATATGACATGATACGACACCATTGTAAACAATGTACATTGGCTGGATGTCATTGTAAGCAATGTGTATTTGATACGACACCATTGTAAACAATGTACATTGGCTGGATGTCATTGTAAACAATGTGTATTTGATACGACACCATAGTAAACAATGTGCATTGGTTGGATGTTATTGTAAACAATGTGCATTGGTTGGATGTCATTGTAAACAATGTGTATTTGATATGACACCATTGTAAACAATGTGCATTGGTTGAATGTCATTGTAAACAATGTGCATTGGTTGGATGTCATTGTAAACAATGTACATTGGCTGGATGTCATTGTAAACAATGTACATTGGATTGATGTCATTATAAACAATGTGCATTGGTTGGATGTCATTGTAAACAATGCACATTGGTTGATGTCATTGTAAAAAAAATGTACATTGGTTGGATGTCATTATAAAAAAAATGTACATTGGATGGATGTCACTGTAAACAATGTACATAAACAATGTACTTTGGCTGGATGTCATTGGCTGGATGTCATTGTAAACAATGTACATTGGCTGGATTGCATTGACTGGATGTCATTGTAAACAATGTACATTGGCTGGATGTCATTGGCTGGATGTCATTGTAAACAATGTACATTGCGATGTCATTGGCTGGATGTCAAATTGAAACACTACATTGCTGGATGCATTGTAAACACTGACATTGCCGATGTCATTGGACTGGATGTCATTGTAAACATGTACATTGGCTGGATGTCATTGGACTGTACATTGGCGAATCATTGACTGGATGTCATTGTAAACAATGACTTGGCTGGATGTCATTGTAAACAATGTACATTGGCTGGATGTCATTGTAAACACTGTACATTGGCTGGATGTCATTGGCTGGATGTCATTGTAAACAATGTACATTGGCTGGATGTCATTGGCTGGATGTCATTGGTAAACATGGTACCATTGAAATGGATTACATGTACATTGTGGCCATGATAAACACTGTACATTGCCGGAAATGTCATTGATGGAGTCATTGTAAACAATGTACATTGGCTGGATGTCATTGTAAACCAATGTACATGGCTGAATGTCATTGGACTGGATGTCATTGTAAACAATGGTCATTGGTGGATGTCTTGTACAATTGTACATTGGCTGGATATTGTAAACATACATTGGTGGATCATTGCTGGATTGCATTGTAAACAATGTACATTGGCTGGATGTCATTGGCTGGATGTCATTGTAAACAATGTACATTGGATGGATGACATTGTAACCAATGTGGCTGGATGTCATTGTAAACAATGTACATTGGTTTAATGTCATTGTAAACAATGTACATTGGCTGGATGTCATTGTAACCAATGTACCTTGGATGGATGACATTGTAAACAATTTATATTGATATAAAGTTATTGTAAACAAATGTAATTGGATGGATGTCATTGTAAATAGCAATGCAATCTGAACGGATGTTATGACAAATAAAATTGTAGGCCGTTGATTGGATGATCTGTGAACAATGCAAATGGACCACCAGCTGATAAAAGGGACCTTACGGCTTGTTCCCAGTGTAGTCCCCGATCAGCCTGCTCAGGGACTACGCTGTTTGCCAGTCAGTTACTGAAATAGGCGAACTGCCATCAACAAAATGATTAGATTTTAATCCTACAGAGCACAGGTGACGGAAAAAAAATCATATAACGGTATATAGTATATTATTTACACAATGAGAGACTGTCAAATTATTATTTTTCCCATCACCTGTGCTAGTGAGGCCTAAGATCTTTAATTGTTTGAATTAACTCTTAGAATGCGGGAATAGAAAATTTGCGTCTGCTGTTGTTACATATTTTATTTTTTCTGTCAATAACACATGGTTTGGCAGCATTTTAGAATCATTTCCGCTGCGGAAATGATTCTAAAATGCTGTCAAATCATGTTTTTGATGAGAAAAATTGAAAACAAATTTTTAACAGCAGACGACAAAATTTATTCGGCATTGGTTAAAGGTAACTTATCTCAGTCTGGGGCTCATATAGATGTGACCGAACACAATAAAAAGGGACTGATTGAATTTGTGACCAGTGTAGCCCCAAATCAGCCGGATAATGTTCGCTTTTGGCAGCCATTATTGTTGGACTTTTAAAAGATTCTACACCCTGAGAATTCTCAAATGTTATTTATTTGTTATACCTCTGTTTGAAGTGATTCAAATGTTATTGGAATTGATTCAAATGATTTTAAGTCCTATTTTTTTTCATAGTTCATGACTGCATTGCATTTCTGACGTTTCGCATCAATGTAATCTTATTTTAAGGGAAGGGGCCAAGTGACTGGTGTGGAATGGACCTGGCACCAGGTCCGGTTATTCTAATTTCAGGGCTGAATATATTTTTTCTCGGTGTAAAAAATATTCCATTCATTTTGGGATTTTCCCCCCAATGCAGCAGGTTAAAACGTTTGCCCGGCCTTAGCTGTTGATAAGCCGTTAAACACCAATAAACAAACAACCAAACATATGGAAAGTAACCAAATGTCGGTACCGGGGAAACTATGTAAACCAGACACTGTTATTTATCACCGAAAGCACTGTCTGTTCCTGATCACAAATCACTGAAACATGTCCTGGAGTGGTCATATGCCTGGTTTACAGTGGAACATCTCTATACCGGACACCCTGGGGACCTCCCAGGATGTCCGGTTTAGAGAGGTTCCACTATACTTGTAAGTAGTTGTAATGCAAGTTTTTTATTTTTGCATTTTGAAATTTTGTGCCCGGATGTGGCTATTAAAACCAATTAAATCATTTGGAGGCAGAATTAATCCTGGGGTACAAGATAATCAGGAGCTACACTGGTTAAAAACTCAGATGATCTGGATCGACACCGGTCAAAAATCCTTCTTGTGGCTGGTCACTTAGGGGTAAAATTTTGTTTGTAATTTTACGAATGGTTTGTCACTTTTGGTATGAATGGTTGTTGGACTCGCAAGCTAAGCAATACTTTTGTTATCAGTCGGAAATGTTTTACTCTCAACAAACCATACAATCAATGAAAAACTGTTCGTAAATCAGTCGCCAGTTGACAAAACGTAGATTATGATGTGTGTGACGATTGTAGAGCCATACAAGCCTGTGTATCCATCTACACAGTATGATCAGGTCTTACACTCTAGAGTGGTGGTTGGTGGTCGGGCGAATGTGACGGCGTAAATTAACGGTAGGGGTTCCTCCTTATAGGAATCACGATTTGCCTGGTTTGGCCCTCAGGTACGTTTTTATCTTTGGCTCTTTTGTTACCTGGGCCCGGTTGTTCAAAACATCCGTTAGCTTAACGGACTGTTAAATCCTTAACTGAATGATTAAAATCTCTGTTTTAACAGAGATTTTAACCATTCAGTTAAGGATTTAACAGTCCGTTAAGGATTTAACAGTCCGTTAAGCTAACTGGTGTTTTGAACAACCGGGCCCTGGGAGTTGAATTGGGTTATTGCCCATTATAAAAGTAGTAAGATTATTACTGATCCTACTGCTTTTTGGTGGGGCCAAGTGATTCTGGTGTGGCGAGGACCTGGCATCAGATGAGGATTATTCTGATATCCGGGCTGAATATATAGTTTTGTTATTGTAAATATTCAGTTCTGATTTTGGGATTTTCCCCACTTTTCTACATGTACTTGTACAGGTAATATATGGGATTTAGTACTAAACCCATTGACTCGGCCTTAAATGACCTTAGCTGTTGATCACTCTAGAGTGGGTAGCAAGTGGGAACATGCAATGACTGTAGCTGTTCATTATAGGAATGAATGGCCTTTTTGTGGAATTTATCGGGGTATAAACTTGGAAAAGTCGCGGGAATACTGGACGAAGCGATAAAAAATTACAATTTTCGAGAAAAAAAGATTTTTTATTTTGATTTTTTTTCGAAAATTGTAATTTTCGTCCTCGTCAAGTATTCCCGTGACTTTTCCAAGTTTATATCCCCGATAAATTCCACAAAAAGGCCATTCATTCCTTACAATTCCAGCATTTGAAATAAATTCATTAAGAAAATGTGTTTATTTTCCGTTTTCTTAAGAATTATTTTAACTGTGCCTCACAGTTACGGAAAGTAGTTCAGCGTGGGAGTTTACTGGGATATAAATTTTGGACAGAGACTTGCTACGGGCCAATCAAATGTTAGGGAATTGTGTAAATATTTTTGTGCTGGAATTATAGGCCGTTAAACACCAATAAACAAACAACCTTACTCTTCAAATTATTTAATTTAGATTTTAGTGTCTAATATAGAACCCAATTTCTAAAACGTTTTATGTTTCACAAATTGTGCCTCCTTGTACAGTAATATTGGAAATAGATTATCCAATTATCTCCCCTGTTTATCAGTCAATAATTATATATAGCGGAATAACTCGAAGCTTGTATTTCAAAACGACAGTTAACCCTTTCACCCCTAAGTAACTGGAATGGATTTTGATATGTTAATTTTGCAACCAATCCAATTATCACGAAATGAGTCCCAATTATGAAAAGGGTGTGTTTTTGTTCTTAAAAATATGAAATTTACTTGCAAAAAGTGCAGATCCAGATGAGCCGGCTCGTGACGAGCGGTGTGGTTGGGGAATTGCATCTGCGTATGAAATTTATATGAGCAGTGCTTAATCTATAATGACTGCGGCAGAGTGTTCCCCTCACGGTGTATTACTTGTTTGTTTGTTGACTGGTGTTTAATGGCCTATCATCAGTATTACTTGTAAGTTGACAATTACATGTTTTCTCACACAGATAAATCCATGCATACAATAGACAATAATTCCTTGATAAAGGCATTGGGCTGAAACGTTGAAAAAGTGGGTCCGTGGTTAACGAAAGATAGTTAACCCTTCGACCGCTACTCCCAACAATTCTCGTCTGCTGTTGCTTTTATATCTTGCCTTATTTCTCAATAAAAACATGGCTTAACAGCACTTCAGAATCATTTCCAATGGAAATTATTCTAAAGTGCTGTCAAAACATGTTTTTGATCATACAAATGGAAAATAGAAAATAAACAGCAGACGACAAAAAAATTAAGATAGCGGTGTAAGGGTTAAATATACTGTGTGTATAATGATGGTAGTTTGCCCGAGGTATTTTTGTCAATCGGCGACACGACAATTAACATCGACCCGGAAAGGGAGCAGTGATTATACAGTTCTCCGAGCATGTGTTCTATTCTCACGTTGGAAAATTGGATGTTTTATTGGTCGACGCTGAGCTGTGAATAGTATATATGATGGCACTACAGAGAATTATTTTGTCTCACTTATGTTAGTGGAAAGTGAGACATAGCGGTCACAATTCCGGCATTGCCGTCGTCGGTATCAACACTTTTGGTTGGATCTTTAACAAACTTCATCAATAGCTTCCTTACATTGGTGGCTAACAATACTGTGTCATTTGGGTGACCTTGATCTTCGGGGGTGAGACACTTACCAGCGATCACCTTGTTTTGAGAGCATGCGATGGATAATTTAACGATCAGGACTCGTCCTTACCCTCACGTACGTCTTTGGCATTCTTGTATGTGAGGGTTTAATCTGGTTATACCCCTTGTGCGAGTAATACGATTATTGCTAATCCTATTACTTTTAGGGAAAGGGCCAAGTGACTGGTGTGATACGGACCTGGCACCAGGTCAGGCTATTCTAATTGCCGTGTTGTTATCCTATACTACTGCTGTGCTCGGTGTCAGCCAAAGAAATTGTATGAATTTCGAGCACAAAGTTGGAGAACATTCTCATAATTTGCTATAATTAACTAGATGCAGCTTATAAAACTTTTGAGCACGCTCTCGGTACTCTATCAAGCAGTTTGATTTGCCGACTTTCGACTCGATTTCGAGCATGTTCTTCAAATTTGGAATTATAGTCTCGACCGATCAAACTTCCTCATTTCGAGCACGAGTATGTTCTCCAAATTCGTACACAAAATCAGGCAGTTTGATTGGCTGAGAAAAAGTCTTGACAATCATACAGTGAAACCTTGCTAAACCGGACACCCTGGGAGGTCCCCAGGGTGTCCGGCTTAGAGAGGTTTCACTGTAAATCAGGCATTTGATTATTCCGAGCCATAGTTGTGTGCTATGCGATCACAAACAGACATTGTCATCTGAGATAAATGACCAAGAAACCCATCAAAATTATGACATAATTATGCGTCTTGTTGTCCGGTTTAGAGAGGTTCAACTCACAATCAATAAAATTTCCTGATTTAGAGCTCGAGAACGAAGCCTTCAGAGTTTCATTGGTCGAGAATGATCACAGCTCAGCCAGCACAGCTCAGCCTCAACCAACCAAACTTTCTGATTTTGAGCATGAGAATGAAACCTTGTACTCCAAATCATTGTTGTTTTTTGCCGAGACCGAGCATAGCTCACAGCTTCCAGATTCGAACACGAGAACCGAGTACATGCTAGGAAAACGTATAATCCCGTGCCCCGTTGTCGTGGCATGTTGCATGTCCCTTCTGTGTGCGATTGTCCACACGTATGTTGTTGTCCCCAGCGAGCCAGTTTGTAATATTCCAACTTGTTGAACTGTACATAATAAAATTTTTATCTTCTGACCATAAAACGTGGTTGCTTTTCTCGTTTTGTTACACGAATATACATCCTCTGTTTCTGTTGTTGGTTGGATAACTTTAGCATTGAGTTTCATCCTTACCGGCATCCTGATATCGCTGGTTTGGCCCTCGGATTGTTATAAAGGTAGTAAGATTAGTACTAATCATATTACTTTTAGGGAGTGGGGAAAAGTGACTCATAGTGTAGTGAGGACTTGGCAACAGGTTGGGTTATTCTAATTAGGGCCCCGCCGACAATCGCTGGTGCCCTATCAGTTTTGCCCTGTCTGTCCATCCGTCTGTCCGTCCGTTTATTTTTTGAAAGTTTTTGCAAGAGGTTCTCAGATCGGCCTATAATTTCTGTTTGCCTTCAGCTAATATGTTCATATTGCACATATGCATTGCGTCCGTCTGTCTGTTTCTCAAATAGGTGCGTGGACAGACCACATTTTCTAGTGTCAGCACTGAATATAAATATTGCTCTGTAAATATGCAGTTCTGATTTGGGATTTACCCCCATCACAACATGTTAAATATGGGATTAGACAGCATTAACCCGGCCTAAAATAACTTCACGTTAACAGGCAGTTAAACACCATTCAATAACTTTGTGTTTCTAGGATGCTTAGACACGTGGTTGAAGTACCGTTTATTTCTTCTATTCATGTGATCTAGATTTTTATTTACATCGACGGTAACCGATTCTTAGTCAAAACGACAGAATTCTGAGATTAAAGCAAGCTGTTCGTTTGTTAGGGTTTAACGGCCTATCAACAGCTAAGGTCATTTAAGGCAATACAAAACTATATTCAGCCCTGAAATCTGAATAATTCCGATCTGATGCCAGGTCCTCGCCACACCAGAATCACTTGGGCCCCCTCCCAAAAGCAGTAGGATCAGTAATAATTTTACTACTTATATAAAGGGCAATAACCCAATTCAACTCTCAGGTAACAAAACAGCCAAAGATAAAAACGTACCCGAGGGCCAAATCAGGCAAATAGTGATTTCTATAAGGAATCCCTACCGTTAATTTAACGCCGTCGCGTTCGCACCCAACCACCTACAAAAGCAAGCTGTACAATAAGGGTTGAACAGTTTGCTGCGCTGTTTCATAACCAGATGGCCGCGGCCCGCATGTCGAGCTGCTGAGGCATTTGATGGTCTCGGAGTGTATTTATTTGAAGTTTGATGCCCAATAAGCATACAAGTTTCAAGCAAATCTGACTTACGGTTACAGAGATAGTAGGTATGTGAAAACTTTAACCCAAACTTCCAAGTTATTTGACCTTGACATAGGGGCACAGGGGCTGCATGAGTGGGACACGGAATGAATATATGGATCATGACTAATAAGCATATGAAGTTTCAAATCAATGTGACTTAGGACTGCAGAGATAGAAGGTATTTAAAAAATTTAACGCAGATTTCGCACACACGCACGCACGCACGCACGCACGCACGCACGCACGCACGCACGCACGCACGCACGCACGCACGCACGCACGCACGCACGCACGCACGCACGCACGCACGCACGCACGCACGCACGCACGTCATTGTGATCACTATGTCTCACTTTCCACAAGCGGGCTCAACAAGTCGTTCGTTAGAAAGATATTAAAGGAAATCTACTGCAAACACATCTAAAACATGACTTCACAACGTTCTGCAACCATGTGATCCAACACCCTGTTATGAATGTCCATATGTCGCTATTGTCCGGGTTGCCTATACCAATAACGGTGACGTCAAGTTACCTTTTTGGAGTGGAACAACATGACCAAGGATTTTTATTCACTCGAACGATCATATTCAATGGATAAACTTTATTTCAAAGAAATATATACAACACAATATCCGAGGCTGTAATAGATTTCATCAAGTCTGGTATGTTATTTCTTACAGTATAAATTATAGCACTGCTCGTCAGAGATATTTAATTTTTAATCCACTGTCAAAATTGAAATATCGCTATATATAGACTTGTGTGAAAGGAGTTCATGAATGCAAACAAACTACCGTATAACCCTAAATATTCTAACACAGTTTGTTTTGGGAAACCCCTATTTTGACACAATTTGTTTTGGGAAACCCCAGGGGTTTCCCAAAACAAATTGCATCCAAATACATTGTTATATTGCTAAATCAGCACAATCATATTAACCCTAAATATTGCGACGCTCATCATTTTACAAACCATATATTTACACACAGGTGTCTCGGAATAAAGTGTGTCTATTATTTCAGCGTTATTACGGTATGTGTGTACATGTATTTCTATTTCTATTACACCTCGTAAGTATCACAGATAATAACAACAAATAATTTCAAACAAATAAGCAACAACTGAACGGAAGGCAGTTGTAAAAAATTCAATTGTTGCACGGACTGTCTTGGAATGTTATAACGATTTAGCCGCATCGAAAATAAACAACACCAACTTAATACTTTAACGACGTATTTACAGCTATGTATATGGAAGGGGAGGGACTAAATTGTCCTTGGACTACAGTTAAACCTGCGTGAATTAGTTAAACAGAAAATGCATAAAATATAGTGACAAATACATATGTGCGTGCTTTGGCCAATAAAAAAATTGTTATATTAATACGTCAAACTGAAAATAAACATGTTTTTTTCTTCTTCAGAAAATCAGATTGTTGTTAACATGTTACACCGTCGCTTGTGTGCAACTACAGTATAAACTGTATTTTCAGATTTACTGTCTGAAATTCAGTATAACCAAATGTTACTTTAACCTTTTCACCCCTAAGTAACTGGAATGGACTTTTTGATACGTTACTTTTGCAGCCAATCCAATAATCACAAAATTGATTTTCAGACTAATCCATTTATGAAAAGGGGGTATTTATGAAAATTAATAATTCAAAAAGTGCAGATGCTGATGAGACAGCTCGTTACGAGCCGGCTGATCTGGATCTGTACTGTTTGCATAAATCGCTATAGCGGGCTTTCGGGTTCAAAGGGTTAAACTATGACAATTTATTGGCCGTAGCAAAAACAAGTTAACCGTAGTCCACAAAATACTATATCGGGGTTTGGGGGACTAAATGCATATCATCAATGCATCAAGATAAATACATATAAAACAGGAGCGATGCCAGAATATATATTCAGGCCCAGAATGCATTTCTTCAATTAACATTCAAGGCGGGAAAACAGTGTTGTTTGAATTTATTTTCATGTTTCAACAAAAACCTGTTTTCACAGCGCATTGGAATGATTATAATGTGCTGCGAAAACAGGTTAATAAACAGAAATCAGTTAAATAAATTAAATAATTGTAGAAAAGAAATGCAGACCGGTGTTTTTCAGTCTTGAATGGATTAAATCTGGACCTGTTGTTTTACATTTTACATCAATAGCTCAGACAGTAGTATATATAATATTTGAGCCCATTTTGTTGTCTGCTGGTTATTTTTTTTTTATATATTTTTTTTTAAGCAAAAACATGCTTTGGCATCACATGAGAATCGTTTCCAATGGAGACGATTCTCATGAGCTGCCAAACCATGTTTTTATTATCAAATAAGACAAATACAGAGAATCAGCAGACAACAATATTTGGTTCCTTCCTATTACACCACTTTGCTCTGTGGATAAATATTACGGTAAATATCCGTTATAAACAATCTGTGCAAGCTCCTGTGAAAGCGGCCTATATAACAATGGCGCCATGTCAAAATATTTGTTTGCTTCACGACCAAGGTAAATGTTCTCTTCATAAGTATAAAACTATTGTAATATCTCTTTCTGTGAACATTGTATTGACGTTTTTGAATGATACACCTCTATATAAGATGGAATGCTTTTCAAAAAGAAAATGGAAAACAAATATTAATATAACTAGTTTACCGTTAAAATTTACGCAATCGATAATTTACCAATATATTATCCAGTAAACGGGGACCATGAAACTTCAAAATAAGATGACATGGCCTAATATTTAATACATATGTAAGTATAAATGGTAGAAACATGTAGAAGTAATGTGTACATAACAAATATACTAGTATAAAGAAAACAAGTTTCAAAATAACATGGACCAAAAAATTATATTAGCATTTTCGACGGCTGAATTATATAATTATACAACTATTTCATTAGAACTTCCTTGTGTTTCTAATTCTAGTAATAGTCTGGAACAGAACTAGTTATGTGGGTTTGAACATAGATCATGTATATTAATAAATCCGGATTAAAGTACAGTTTGTAAATATTAAATATGGACGGCTTATTTTAGTGTAAAACTCATACTAACAGCAAAGCACTGAAATGATCCTTTTTACAAATATGTAAACACAACTTACTCTGCTCCAATAATAATAGTCCTCGTCAGTTACGTATCACTTGATAAATGTCCATCGTTTTATCATAAATATAGTTTCTAGCACAATCCCGTCGCTACGGTGTAAATGCATTGTCTTCACAATATCACAATAAGCTACGATTATTTATTCTGTCCTATAGTAAAATAATACACACTGAATGTTATATATTACAGAGGTGTGTTTATATTAACTCAGTCTGATGATGTGTTAATTAACAATAAACTATCACATACCAATTGCAAATGAATATATCAATAAATTCCTACACTTGTTCTGTGAAAAGAACAATAATGCAACAATAATAGTCCAGTTGTGAATCAGCAAAACCTAAATTTTCCAGTGGTATAAAAAATTAGTTAAGAATTGGTCTAGTTGTTCAGTGGGAATATCAAAGTGAATAGTTAAGAATCGGTTTAGCTGTTAAGCTGGCAGATCAAGGCGACACCTCGCTGCACCCAGTGGTCCTCTGGTTTGTCTGACGGCACCAACATGCCGATGACGTAGTTCGTGGAGTGACCGGTGGTGGACAGAACGCCACGGCGCTCCGTCGTCTTGTATACAGGAATGTGGTAGACATTTTCTTCCTTCAGGTCACTCCTCTTGCACGGCTTGCACCAGATCTGTATGTAACATACAAAGATTGGTTGGTCGGTTGGTTGGTTGGTTTGGTTTGGTTTGGTTGATTGCTGGACTGATTTATTGATTGGCGTTTTACGTATGTTCATCAGCAAATTCATATACAGATGGGAAACAGATACAAACCTAATTAGGTTTGCACCATATATGGATGTAACATTCAGACTAGTGTCCTTTGATGTAAAATTTATCCGACAGGTACGGCTAGATAATATGTACATACATACAAATTCCCTAGCCTCACCGGAATGGAATGGAATGGTGCTTAACGGCCAACCAACACAAAAGAGTATCATTTAGGGCCAATAGCCTCACTGAATAAACTTGATATCATAAGACACTAGCCTGATATTCTTATGCATTGCATAAAAAAGGCTTTCGCAGTTCAATAGCACGGTGCAATAAAAATCATAATACACTCGTGTAATAAATATGCAAATGAGCCCGCTACAGAAACATCAGAAAACATGTTAGGTAACAAATACAGCTTCAAAGTATGATGAGGTGCTTATGCAAGAAATATAATCAAACAGTTGTGTTGATTTAATGTGAGATTCATTAAACTTGTTGACCAATTTCATAAGAAACTCGCATAGCCAAGTTTCTTATGAAATCAGTAAACTCGTTAAATAAATATCATATTATATCATCACTCATGCAAGATCGTCTATGTATAAGGTTCCCTAACCCTAACCCTAAACCACAGGTGCAGGTACATATACCGAGATAAAACGAAGCTAGTGTTTTTTGATATCGAGGTTATCCAGGTGAGGCTAGGAAACATGTAGGAATTACGAGGCTTGCCAAAGAATTCCTACTGTTTCCGAGCTGAGTCTGATAAAACTTGAAATCAACAGATACTAGCCTGTATAAGCTGGCACAAGAATTTCATCAATTTCTGCATATATCCGAGACTTGATGCCTTCAAACTAAGCACGTATGTGGTTGTGACTGGAGAAATGGGGCTAATGGGTTTCGTGACCTGTGTAACTCCTGATCAAACAGCTTACTCCAGTAGCCCGACAATGACGGCTTGTTAGAAGCAGGACAGGTGATTTACTGACTGAACGGCAAACAATGTATGGCCTGATCAGATTGCGCAGATACGCACGCTGATCAGGATCTACACGTCTCCAGTCACAGTCGCATATATAGTTTTATGTAAGTTAGGTTCGGTGAGGCTCAACTTTATTGTACAAGGTTTTCACTCACCACAGGTATCGGGTCAAAGAGGATTTTGGGGTTGGATTCGCCGAGCTGTTTCTTGACGTTGTCCCATCGCGCCCCCTCAACATACAGCCCCTGTACGTACACACCTGAAACGTCGCCATGTGACACATTATGCAGTGAAACCTCTATAAACGGGACATCCTTGGAGGTCACCCGTTTAACGATTGATCAGGGTTTTATATCTGTTCGACAGCAAGGTCTCTACAGATGGAATATACCTTCAGCACAGAAATCACAATCAAGCATTTAAGCACTGAAATATAGTGTGCTGATCTGGTGCCAGGCACACCACTTACTAAACCGGAACCCCAGGTGTGAATCCCATTAATATTCACAGCTGAGATATGAATCCACGAATTCACAGCTGAGATATGAATCCACGAAGATACACATACCTTTCTATCCTCAGGGGCCCCGTTTCACTAAACTTTGTACGACTAAAATGTTCGTAAGGGAACATTTATGATCGTCTGGAAATTTCAATTGATGGATTGACATTTATTGAGCATAGGCTGCATATGCAGCCTATGCTCAATAAATGTCAATACATCACTTGTTTACAAGAAAACATTGTTAATGTGAAATTTACAGACTATCATCATTTTGCACTTACAAACATTTTAGTCGTACAAAGCTTAGTGAAACGGTCCCCTGATGTCCTATTTCACCCTTACAGTGAGGGAAACAAAATTGTCCTCTGCTGTTGTAACATATTTCATCTTTTTTCTCAATAAAAACATAAAGTGCTGCCAAACTAATGTTTTTGGTGATAAAAATTAAAATAAAACAAGAAATGTGGCCTGTCGGCACATGAATGCCCCCGGTGGCAGATTGGAGAAACTGCGACAAAGCTAATTAAGCAAAAGTGATAAGCACAGTTATGAAGGTCAATAGGTCAATATCATATTAATGGCAGCATGGATGTGTGGCATTTGTCCACATGTATAATGTATTGAAATATTAAAGTAATATATCAAGGGATATAGAAGTTATGACAGAATAGCGAAACTCCGGCAAACTTCTTAATGTGTGAAAAAGATCTAAGTTGTAAAGGTCAAGGTCATATTAAGGGCAGCATGGATGTGTGGCATTTGTCCACAAGTATAATGTACTGAAATATTAAAGTAATCCATCAAGGGATATAGACGTTATCACAGAATTGTGAAACTCCGGCAAACTTCTTAATGTTTGAAAAATCATCCAGAGATATAGAAGGTATGACAGAAATGAGAAACTTTGGTGAACTTCTTAATGTGCCACACACACGGACACACAATCCAACATTATCCCGTCAACACAGTGCGTATGTGCCGTGAACCACGGTGCCGTGAAACATTTTTGATATCCTGTCAATACTATTTTTGCATTTTACAGCCATTTGTAGGTGTTGACGGGATAAATAGAATAGTAGGTTAGTGCCGTGAATGGGAAACAATATCTGGCGTGGCAAGGAAACGGGATGTGCTCGGCAGAGCCTCGCCCATCCCGTTTCCTGAGCCTTGCCAGATATTGTTTCCCATTCACGGCACTAACCTACTATTCTCTATATACGGTATACGCCTCAAGCTTTACCGAGACCAGGGGCATAAATAACACTCAGGAGACAATAACATTTAATTCAGCATGGTAAGGGTAGGTGAGGTTCTGTAGCCTATTTCACCAACATTGCAAAGTATACTTTTCTAGCAAAATATACTTTGAGGGAGTAATCATTTATTTTTCCCAAAATGCATTATTTCATATAGAACTAACAACTGCATATATTTGATGATTAAAAGTATGCAGAATTATTATACAGAATTTATTATATTATCACAGCCCGTGATAATGTAATAAATTCAGTATAATAACAATTACACTGCAGCTCCATTATAACACGGTCGCGTATAGCGCGATCTCCATTATAACGCGGGTCTCTCGTGGATCCCAATTTTTTAAAAAAAAAATTGAGAAAAAAAAATAAAAAAAAAACAAATAAAAAAAATCGTCGGACGTCGTAGTCATCGTGTAATTAGTTGATTCGTGATTTCTGCAAGTTTATTCAAACAACGAAGTTCAAAGTCCATGAAAGGATTATTATTAGTATGTTAGCAAATGTAATACATGTACCTTTAATCAGGTAATCATGTCATGTTAATAGGCATATTTATTAATCAATTCAATTACACATAATTGTCGCTAATAAATGGTTACGTGTTCGATCGCCTTGTTTTTTCTTTACTCCCAGGTGTAATATTTAGCTTTCTATAAATAGACTGGTGTTTCAGCATTATCTGGCTATGGGATCACGTGGTCTATTGTTTACACTGCAGCCCACGGCAATCTCGCTTAAATCGTAAATTTCATTCATCAATATGACTTGCAGCGTAAACAATAGATCACGTGACCCCACATCCTGAGATTATGCATGTATCAACCGCATGAATAGGCAGGACACGTGACCATAGGCATTATTTATTATCAATTAATCCGTTTAAGCGTCTGTTGATCGCGAGTAGAATACATTGTAATAAGCGTCTGTCTATCGCGAGCCCTATACAACGTAATAAGCATGATTTTATAAATAACTCGTATGTTTAATACATTAATACATACAAGTTTGTATGTCATAGGCATTATTAATAATTACTTTAACTTCTGTTCAAATGACATGATTTTATATGGGTCCGTTGCTAATGGAATTCCCACAATAGTTGGTAACCGAAATGCGAATGATACCAGTAACCCGTGCAGTACCAGTACCCGTGCATGTCCCGAAATTTTATAACGCGGTCGGATTCGATCGCGGTTTGAAATCTTGGACCCCGACCACCGCGTTATAATGGAGCTGCAGTGTAATACATTTATCCTGAAATTGAAAATGTCTCCCTCAAAGTATACTTTTCTAGAAAAGTATACATTGCAATGATGGTAAAATAGGCTACTGATGTATTTCGGGTATATAAGTGTGCTTTGCATTAATGGCATAAATAAGAAATTCAAGAAAAAGGTATAAATGTACAAGGGGTGTCAAAAAGTTCTTGAAACTAGGTATACATACCATCATCGGGTGGAGTTTCGTACTGCTTGTTTTCCAGAACCTCGTAGTCAAACGTGAGCAAATCGATGGGTATCGTGTATTTCCGGGCGAAGTTCTGTTGGGCGCCGGTCAAGAAAGCTTGCGTGAAGTAGAAACCAGAAATCCAAAACACAGGCGGAGGTCCATTGTCATACCAATCCTGCAATTTAGAACAAGTAACCGATGCCCAATTTTGGAACAGAATTATGCCATTATATACTTTGTGAATTAATCCTATCAAAATGAAAGCTGGATACAGAAAACGTACTTACCGGTATTGGCTTAAACAATATTTAGTTCTGGAGATATAAGTGATGTACATAATAAATGCAGTTTGAAACAGGATTAGAAAACAAGCTTTTACACTTATGTGAATACCTATTTTGGCAAATATATGTCACAGTGAACAACACATACATATGTATAGTGCGCAGACGATAACTTGCTACTTGTTTACATACAAACCGATCATAAACAAAACACAGAATAGGTGAGACAGGTACATATACCCGTGGCAATATTCCTTTTCAATATTGATTTTTGAGATTTGTCATCAAGTGTTATGTAGTCGAGGGGTTACAGTGAAGATATCAATGCCGTAGGTAGTGAGTTCGAATCTTAGTTTTTCATACATGTATACACATATATTTTTATTTGTTTATATTTTATTATATATTTTTTATGTGTGTTGCTCTTACAAATTACATTAACTAAGCATGAGATAGATTACATGTAGAACGTTAGTCTCACTTAGAAAACTAATAACTAAATGCACATATGTGTGTACATGAAGAATCTTGGAGTATGTTCTCGCAGATCATGTCATATTGAGGTCAAACAGCAATAGTTATAGCCCTCACCGTTTCACTTATTCCCTTCTCCAGCAAGCATTCATAAAAAAACAACGGAATGATATCGACAAAAGTAATGCGTTTTGTGAGGTTCGAACTCTCGACCAGATAAAATGAACAAAAGTTCCGCTAACGTATGGATATTCTCCCGCTTCGATACCACTGAGCCACACTACATGTCTATTTTGTGCACCAAGATACACTATTATATTGACATGCATGCACGTGCACTTTATCATGTAGTTAGTATACACGAAAACGAGGCTATGATATGATAATACACCTGGTCTACCTATATTTGGACTCATCGATTGACCTCCAGCAACTTATTATCGTCTGTCATTTATATATGTTATATTTAGTGTGTAACATAAAACACAAACTGAACAACATGCAATGCTCTCCTATTTATGCACACTCCGCTCTACTACACCCCCTATACGACCCTCATTCGAACAAGATGAGAATGGTATGCGATACGTTACGGATTACGTAGTGCATGAGCCTGTGGCGCATCGATACTGTCCGTTTCATGAAACCTGCCCAAATTTTACAGCTATATAAACAATGAAAAAACTATATTTTTTTGATAATGTAAAATTTAAGAATGAATCATCTTTTTACTTCATGAAACTTGGTTAAAACAGTTTTTTGCACAAAACATGGACTGTCTGAATGATTTAGTGTTTAACCATTACTACCGGTACGCTGAATTAAACTTTGTCGTCTCCCGAAAATGTTTTATTTCAATATTTTTCGACAAAAATGTGCTGTCAAAACCGTTTTTTTGTTAAGAATTAAGGCAAAAAAAACAAACAGCAGACGAAAATTTCCGTCTCCAGCGTGGTGAAGGTTAAAAGCAACATTTAGTAGCATAGCCAAAAAAACACGATATTCAAAAAAATATATATATATGATTTTATTGCCATTTGAAAACAGCTAAATCTTCGTTGTGTATGCCACTCAAACAGAACAGAGTGTTACAGTAACTTTCTAATCTATTATTAGACCACTTACTGCAGTATGTGATATTGATCGGTTGGTTTGAAAATCAATATTGAAATTGGCCAGTAGACAGATAACAGTTAATACACAATACCTGGGGATATAAAGAAACATTCGTAATTTTATCAGATAAAAAGTCCTCATCTGACTCTAAATTATTTTGAATATTTTTCTGTTACAGCAACTTTAAGGTCACAAGTAGGTTGGTAGAAAATCTTGAAACAGACGGTATATCGGTGTCACGTCATACCTGCAGGAAGGTGAGTCTGGCCAGGAAGTCGTTCACGTAGCTACCGAGGGGTTTCAGGGACGGGTACGATCGCTTCATCCACATGTCGGGGATCTTGCCCTTCAGGATACTGAGCACAACCTCCTCCAGGTCGGCCGACATAACAACCAGGCCCTGCAATCAAGCGTGTCCATTAGACAGGTGTCAAGTTTTTCCATGAGATTATTATGCACCACCAAATATGAGAATTTTCTGAAATGATCTTGAAGATCTGCAATAACTATAAATTACTTAAGAAGCTGGATAAAAAAATCAATGCATGTCTAGAAGGTTAATTCATGCATGCTCTGAAATTTTCTAAAATATCTCACTCATCTGCTTCAATAACTCTTCAAATGATAACAAAAGTACATGTATTTAACCACCCCTCATATATAATATGATTTTGTATATGCTTTAATAAATCTTAAAATGACAACGACAGTCTATTTACTTTTTAAACACCCCTCATACATTATGATTGTATGTGTTTTGATCTTTAAATGAGTCTATACCTCTTTTAACCACCCCTCGTATATTACAAACACATTTTCATACCTTGATGGCTTTTCGAATGTTGATCAGGCTGCTGCGCACGGTGGCGAATCAGCGGTTATGAACTTGTATGTGCTTCAATAAATCATCCAATGATAACAAAAGTCCACATACATTTTAGCCACCCCTCATACTTTACAAACACATCTTCGTACCTTAATGGCTTTCCGAATGTTGACCAAGCTGCTGCGCACGTTGGAGAGTAGGCGGTTAAACCTCACCATCTCCTGCACGAGCACGGTGTTCATGCTCTGTTTGTATGATGTCGGGTACCGGCGCAACGCCGCGTCCGTATCGTAGTCCGGCGGCAACTTCGAGACGATGTCAGCGGCAACATCGTCCACAATGTCGTCCGTGGATTTAGCCCCACCCGACGAAGCTCTCGCCTGTGGAGGAAAAGATGGACTTAGTTTCCTGTTTACATCATTATGCTATGAAAATTCAAGAACATTTCTTCCCTTATCAATTCTTCCCAATGCCGAGTTGAGTTTTGTCGTATGCTGCTGTTATTTTTTTATTTTCCATTTTTCTCATGAAAAACATTATTTAACATTGCTTGACGACACTTTGGAATCATTTCCCATTCCAAAGTATTGTCAAGCAATGTTTTTATATCGAAACAAGACTAAATATAAAACAACAGCAGACGACAATTTACATTCCCCGCAGTTCAAGGGTTATTAGACGACAGAAAATTAACTGCAGATTCTCATACAAATTTAGGAATAAGGTGGCGTTTTATTTGTAAAGAAATTGCAGGAAATCTACAATTTTTAAAATATAACACAAACAAAATATTAAAATAAATACAATATCATTTGGCAACTTATTTTACGAGAGGGGATGAGAATATGCAAATTGATTTTCTATGGTTTTAACGTGCAATTTTACCACACTAAGGTCTGAATGTGAGTTTTCCTGACTGTATTTTTGATGTACTGGTGAAATGGGGCTAATGGCATTGACGCCGTCTAATCTAGGCCTGTGCTGTTCATTGGTCACTGCATCAAGCATGGACCAAACAGTATATGAGACACGCCATTTGATTTTGTACCTTCGGACATCTGTGTAATTTAATTAAATACGATTACAAAATTTACAGTATTTTTCATAAATAAAGTTAAAAGTTGACAAAATCTTCCGAGTACATGCGGAATATAATTCTGTCAACTTTTGATGCCATTTACGAAAAATATTTTAAATTTTGTTAACGTGTTTCATGAAATTCCGCAGATGTCCGAAGGTATAAAATCACATGGCATATCTTATAATTATGTTCTTATTAGGCTGACAAATGACATAAGCTTCATTTCACCAGTCCCAGTTATTATTTTAATTACAAGCTGGTAATGCTAAATACACACGTATGCGGCCCAATTAACAATTTATAAATAAATAAATTATTTGGCATAGTAAAACTCATTAAAAAACTGTGTTATGATGATATACCGATACTTCAGCAAGTGACCATACTTACCTGTGTCCTGAAACTATAAAATACTTGAACATATGTTTGTGACACAAGTATGTCAATCATACAAAGTAAATTAACTCTTTGCATGCTAGCGGCGAAAATATCCGCCAAACGAATTAGGAGTATATGTTTTATTTCTCTCTGTAAATATGTCTTGAAATTTCATTAGAATTGTGTCCTCTGGACACAATTCTAATGAAATTCCAAGACATATTCATGACATTTATAAGGAGAAATAAAAGAAAATATAATGAATTGTCATCTGCTATTTTTGAGCAATTTATAGCCCACAAATTTCCCAGCATGCAAAGAGTTAAGATTTAAATTGTTCCGCTCTACTGTTATTTTAGCTTCACTTTTATTTTAGATTAATTTCACATGAATTCACTCATACAGTAACAATATGGGAATATATGATGTGTATATATATATATATATATAGACTAAACTAACAGTCGTTTTCTACGGTTATTATTTAATCCTCAGTAACACAAGAAACATGTCCGACATAACATGAACAAGAATTTGATCAAATAAACTGCAATTCCCTCAATTCCCAAGATATGTTCATGACCTACATTTCTGTAGATCAATGTCACCAAAAAGTTTCAGTAGAAATAGCATGTGCTATTTATCAATATATGTAATATTATCATTGATGCAATTGAATAATTGTGGGGGAGGCGCACTAAAGTTCCTCCTACCCACCACCCCGAATATTATACTTCTTATCTCAATATCTTTAAATTATTTGACTTTGTTTTCAGACAATAGGATTCCAATACAAACATATCTTTAGTACAAGAAAAGAAGCTTGTACATGAATCAAATATTATTTACACTTTATTTAAAGGAAAATGAACATTTCTTTTGTCACCGAGTGTACTAGCTACCTTCAATACATGCATATACAGACTGTGTGCAGAGTGCGATTTGTCACACAAACACCACATTCCACAAACAAACAGCAACCGAGCCACAAACAAACAGCGTACCGAGCCACAAACTGTACAGGGTGAAGGTATGTGTGCGTGTTCAAATGTGCTCAAACATAGAGTTGGTAGAAGTTTTGTTTGTTTGTTTGTTTGTTTATTGTCGTTTAACAGCCCATCAACAGCTAAGGGGATGTAAGGCTGGGCAAACGGGTTCTTTCCAGTTTAAACCTGCTGCATTGGGTGGAAAATCCCAAAATCAGAACGGAATATTTACATCGAAGAAGTTTTGTATGCAAATTTATATGTCATTTTCAGTTAGTGAGCAGCTTTAGCACAGAATGATTGATATATAGATTGGTTGGTTGATCGATTGATTGATTGATTGGGGTTTATGTCCATTCAACAGCACAGAATGAAAATAGAGACTTAAGTGTAGATACTACAACATAATATAACAAAAGTAATTCATTCTTTTTACTGAAATGGAATACAGTTGACTTATGAAATATACAGTCAAACCTGTGAATAAGACCAGCCATGGGGAGTGAAAAATCTGTCCTTGGTTCACAGGTGGTCTTTATACTAAGGGTCATTTATATAGTAATTGTGCCATTGGACAACAAAATTGTGGCCTTTACAGCCAGGTGATTGTTATTCGGAGGTGGTCTTTAGCACAGGTTCGACTTAGTTGTCATTCTTTCCTAATTGACTGACAAAGACGAATAGTGTAAGTGGTGTGCAAAATATTTATACATATATACGACAACTGACAACAGGCGTACATCGTTTAACAACATCTTGTACACTGAATTACCAGCTGAGTCATTTGAAACTCCAGGCTCTATGAAAACAACAATATAATCACATGAATTTGTTGTTACATTACCGTATTAACTAATATTTGGACACAATTTACTTTGGGAAACCTCTACTAAATAGGGGTTTCCCAAAACAAACTAGATTGGTCAGTAAGCGAGGCTTACGGAATACCCCCCGCGTGGGCCCAGGTACGCCTAAAATATGTAAAAATTTCCAAGTGTGTGGGCTTGTGACCTTGACTCTGGGCTTAGCGGGACGAACGTGAATTTGTCACAGGGTGCTAGAGGTCCATTGGAGCAATGCGTGTGCGAAATGTGAAGCAGATCCGAGCAAGGAAATAGAAGTTATAACCGATTTCTCTGATGTTAAGTTTTGTAAAGAGACTAAGTATGTGACCATGCGTCCATGACCTCAATGAAGGAAATAGAATTTATAACTTATTTCTCTGATGTTAAGTTTTGTAAAGAGACTAAGTATTTGACCTTGACCTTGGGATCAGCGGGGGTTGGACGGTCGTGGATTTGGCACAGCATGGTAGTAGAGCCTTACAGGAATGCATGTGTGAAATATTAAGCGTTTTAGATGAAGGAAATAGAAGTTATAACAATATTTCTTTGATGTTAAGTTTACGGACGGACGGACGGACGGACGAACGAACGTTCCTACAAATGGATACTTATGTGGCTAACCCTAACCTTTTCCTTTGTTCATCCCTATTGTTCTGTAGCCACATAAAATCACAGAACAATAGAATATTACAGAACCTATTGTTCTCCTAGCCACATATGTATCCATTTGTAAGCTCGGATGGACGGACGGACGTTCTCACGAATGGATACTTGTTGGGTTTTTACTGTATAAAAAAAGTACCCAACACTACCCAAAAAGTACCCTACACTACCCTAACCCTACCCAAAAAGATCCCTAAAACGCTTACCCAACACACAGATGAGCATTTGTTGGGTACTTTTGTACCCAACAAGTACCCATTCGTGTGTGCGGACGGACGGACGGACAGGACGGATGGACGGACAACCTGACTCCAGTATACCCCCCACAACTCGTTGCGGGGAGTATAATTATATCCAAATACACTGTTATTGTGATTAGACCACTACTGCCATACTAACCCTAAATATTGACTCGCTCACTGTGGGGAAACCATATATTTTTATATTTTTATATGTTTCCCCAAATAAATGGTGTTTGAATATTAGGTGTATTACGGTATTCCATGTTACACAGCGCAACCTCTCTACAACAACCACACATGGGAAGACACAACAAGCGCTGTCCGAGGACAATAAAGCGCGGCAGGTGGTGCTGGTCTAGAATGTGTGGCAGATAGATCGGGTGAAACGGACCAAAACACAAAACTTAAAGGTACATGCCCACTCAGTAAATGTTGTTTATAGGAATTAAACAAGTGTATAATTGTGTCACTATTCAACCAGTTATAAAAGTTACGAGTGCCCGCTACAGATATAATCATTTAGTAATATTTATTTTACTGATAGTGACTCGCGGTGGTATCAGGCTGATAGTGACAGGCTATTTTCATATGCAAATGAGACAGGATATTTTTTAATTATTTATACTAATTAAAAGAGTCACATGAAAAAATAATATTTTCGACAGTGAGTGAGTGAGTGAATAGGGTTTAACGTCCGCTTTTCTGACATAGAGGTGCAAGCCTCAGTGAGTCTACACGCAGACGGGTCAACGGGGTCGTGTCCCGTATCCACCTGTCCGAGGGGGGTAAATCCCAACTTCAGAACTCAATATTTACAATCAAAATATATATTCAGTCCTGAAATTAGAACAACCTGATCTGGTGCCAGGCCCTCGCCACACCAGCATCATTTATCCCATCCCCTAAAAGTAATAGGATTAGCGCTAATCTTACTTTTATATATGGGGCATAGCCCGACAGATTATAAATAGAGAATAAATAGTAATGTCCATTAACATTTTAAGGAAACACGGTTATCGCCACTGATATCAGTGTGGAAATATAAGTCTGATACAAAATGTATAACGCCAATCAATACGTGACATAATGGTGAATGAATGTTTATTCTGCCAGAAAATGTCTCAGATGATGTCTCTGATATAAAGAACATTTTGAGCCTACTGAGTGGGCATGTACCTTTAACATTTGAAGATGGACAGCTGGATGGACGGATGGACAGACGATATAAGCTAGTTGTCACTGATCGCACAAGAGGATGTGGCGCATCTCAAACAATTGATGGGAGGGCTATAGATCAAAGACATGGATGATGATAAACAAGATATGAATGTTCAAGTCAATTGGACGGTGGCCAGAGATGGACAGTGCTATATCATAAATCATCCTATTTTTTCAAACAGGGTCCAGTTGCCAAAAACTCTGTTAGCTTAACGGACTGTTAAATCCTTAACTGTGTTAAGGATTTAACAGTCCATTAATCTATCAGAGGTTTTGAGCAACCGGGCCCAGTGTTAATTTAACAGTCCGTTAAGCTAACAGAGGTTTTGAGCAACCAGGACCAGTGTTAAGGATTTAACAATCTGTTAAGCTAACAGGTGTTGAGTAACCGGGACCTGGTGTATAAAAAGTAACATCACAAATGTACAAGTATCACAGCTAAGATTCTAGCAACTAGGTGTGATATAGACGTATATATGTGCTGGATAGGGTAGGGAGATTTTGTTTGAGGAAATAGAAATATATGAAGGCGAAATCTACTGCAAAATCTCCATATGCCGTGGCATTCATGAAAACTTCTGTGACGAGTGAGATCATCAGTTACTACACAATCATAATTGATTAACGTGGATTAGGCTACAAAAGATTAATGTTTAGATTCTCATCCAAATTTTGGGGGGAAATGGGGCGGGTGGGACACTTTTATTTTTTATTTTCAGGCAATACTAAAACGAGGTGTTGAACGGCTAGGCGCAGTTGCGTGCAATAGTGTTTTGTAATAACATGTTCATATTGAAGTACAATGTATTGCTAATCTCGAGGGGGCGGGTTCCGGGGTTGCTGTATTGCGCTACGTAAAGCACTCAGATAAAAAGCTGTGGGAGCGGTATAATACGCGGGCTGCATCATTCTCGTAAATTTTACCAAATGTTTTTTAATTAAAAAAAAACCCCTTGGGCGGGCCGTTATATTAGGGGCGGGCGGGGATGAGAATCTAAACATTAATTTTTTGTAGCCTTACCGGTACGTGACTAGGTAATTTCAAGATACAAATTCTTCTACTTTAATTCACAAAATCTATGTATTTCATGTTGTACATGTAGTTTAATTATTTTATACTGTTTTCTTACACAAGTTTACAGCAATAAAGCTTGTGTATTCAATTTTGTTTGTTTACAAATTTGTTAGTTTTACTGTTTATACCGTTTCTTACAGTTTCTTAACACAATTACAGCAATTTAAAGTTCTGTGTATTTCATGTTGTTACATTGTTTAGTTTTACTGTTTATTTACTGTTTCTTACACAAATTTACAGCAATTTAAAGTCGTGTAATTTTCATGTTGTACATGTAGTTTATTACTATTTAATTAACTGTTTCTTACACAATTTACAGCAATTTAAAAGGTCTGTGGTATTTCATTTGTTTGTTAAACATTTTTTTGTTTTTTAGTTTACTGTTTTATTTACGGTTTCTTACACAATTTACACAATTAAAAAAAAAGTCTGTGTATTTCATGTTGTACATTTGTAGTTTTTAACTATTAACTGTTCTTACACAATTTTACAGCAATTAAAGTCGTGTATTTCATGTTGTACATTTTGTAGTTTACTGGTTTATACTGTTTCTTACACAATTTACAGCCATAAAATCTGTGTTTTATGTTGTAACATGTAGTTTACTATTTATAACTGTTTCTTACACAATTACAGCATTAAAGTCTGTGTATATCATGTTGTAACATGTTAGTATACTGTTATACTGTTCTTACAAAACAATTTACAGCAATAAAGTCTGTGTATTTCATGTTGTACATGTAGTTTTACTGTTTATACTGTTTTCCTTACACAATTTTACATAGTATTAAAGTCCTGTGTATATCATGTTGTACATTAGTATACTATTTATACTGTTTCTTACACAATTTACAGCAATTAAAGTCTGTGTATTTCATGTTGTACATGTAGTTTACTGTTTATACTGTTTCTTACACAATTTACAGCAATTAAAGTCTGTGAATTTCATGTTGTAAGCATGTAGTTTACTATTTATCTGTTTCTTACACAATTTTACATATATATAAAATCTTGTAATTTCAATGTTGTACATGTAGTTTACTTTGTTTATATCCTGTTTCTTCACAATTACAATATATTAAAGTCTGTTGTTATTTCATGTTTTGTACATGTTTTAGTTTACTGTTTATACTGTTTTCTTAAACAACAATTTACAGCAAATTAAAGTCTGTGTAAATTCATGTTGTACAGTAAGTTTACTATTTATACCTGTTTTCTTACACAATTTACAGCAATTAAAATCCTTATGTTTATTTCCATTTTGTACATTGTTGTTTAACTATTTATACTGTTTCTTACACCAATTTACAGCAATTAAAATCTATGTATTTCATGTTGTACATTTGTAGTTTACGGTTTATACAGTTTCTTTACACAATTTACATATAATTAAAATCTGTGTAAATCATGTTGTACATGTTTAGTTTACTGTTTATTTACTTGATTTCTTACACAATTTACATATATTAAAGTTTCTTGGTATTTCATGTTGTACATGTAGTTTACTGTTTATACTGTTTCTTTAACACAATTTCCAAAGCAATTAAAGTCTGTGTAATTTCATGTAGGTACATGTAGTTTCACTATTTATACTGTTTCTTACACAAATTTTACAGCAATTAAAATTAAAATCTAATGTATTTCATGTTGTAATGTAGTTTAATGTTTTTATACTGTTTATCTTACACCAATTTGCATATCAATTAAATGTCTGTGTATTTCATGGTTGTACATGTAGTTTACTGTTTATATGTTTCTTACAAAAAGTTTACAGCAATAAAGTCTGTGTATTTCTTTGTTCAGGTTTATACTGTTTTTACAACAATTTACTTAGTATTAAAGTCTGTGTATTTCATTGTTGTAAATGTAGTTTACTATTTATATACTGTTTCTTACACAATTTACAGCAATTAAAGTTTCTGGGTATTCATGTTGTACATGGTAGTTTATTTACTGTTTTATTACTGTTTCTTTACCCACAATTTTACAGCAATTAAAGTCTGTGTATTTTTCTGTTGTAACATGTAGTTTTACTATTTTATACTGTTTCTTACACAATTTACAGCAATTAAAATCTGGGGTATTTTCATGTTGAACATGGAGTTTTCTATTTGTTCTGTTTCTTACCACAATTTACAGCAATTAAAGTTTACTGTTTGTATTTCATGTTTGTAAACAATTTGGAGTTTTGTTTAATTTAAACTGTTTCTTGCACAATTGCATATTTTTCAAAGTCTGTGTTTTTTCATGTAGTTTTACTATTATACTGTTTCTTACACACTTTACAGCAATTAAAATCTATGTATGTTTCATGTTGTACATGAGTGTTACTATTTATACTGTTTCTACACAATTTTCAGCAATATTTTTTTTTTATTTTTAAAATCTATGTAATATCATGTCTGTACATGAAGTTAATTACTGTTTATCACTGTTTCTACACAATTTACGCAATTAAATCATGTAATTCAATGTTGTACATGTAGTTTATACAATTTTATAACTGTTTCTTACACAATTTACAGCAATTAAAATCTATTTATTTCATGTTTACATGAAGTTTTACTATTTATACTGTTTCTTACACAATTTACAGCAATTAAAGTCTGTGTATTTCATGTTGTACATGTAGTTTACTGTTTATACTGTTTCTTACACAATTTACAGCAATTAAAGTCTGTGTATTTCATGTTGTACATGTAGTTTACTGTTTATACTGTTTCTTACACAATTTACAGCAATTAGTTCTGTGTATTTCAATGTTGTACATGTAGTTTACACTATATATGTTTCTTACACAATTTACAGCAATTAAAGTCTGTGTATTTCATGTTGTACATGTAGTTTACTGTTTATACTGTTTCTTACACAATTTGCATATATTAAAGTCTGTGTATTTCATGTTGTACATGTAGTTTACTATTTATACTGTTTCTTACACAATTTACAGCAATTAAAGTCTGTGTATTTCATGTTGTACATGTAGTTTACTATTTATACTGTTTCTTACACAATTTACAGCAATTAAAGTCTGTGTATTTCATGTTTGTACATGTATTTTTACTATATTTATACTGTTTCTTACACAATTTACAGCAATTAAAATCTGTGTATTTCATGTTGTACATGTAGTTTACTATTTATAGTGTTTCTTACACAATTTACAGCAATTAAAATCTGTGGTGCTTAATACGTTATTGAGCAATTAATAACAATTAAGAAAATGAGCCACATAACCAGGGATTCCGCTGGCGATCGACACTTTCGCAATTGGCGATAAAAATAAACAATTGGCGATAAAAAATTACAATTTTCGGAAAAAATATCAAAAATATTGATTTTTTCTCTCCGAAAATTGTATTTTTTTATCGCCAATTTTTTATTTTTTTTTGAAGTGGCGATTTTTTTATTTTCCCCAGCGGAATCCCTGCATAACATATACAGATTCTTGTAACTTAGAACCCAAATCAACGTGCACAAGACATTGTGACGTGACAGATTGACACGGAAGACCGACACGGAAGACCGACACGGAAGATTTTGTCGGCAAATTTCTGGAAGAAACCTGAATTTAAGCAGAAGATGAAAAGCAAGAAGGTGATAGATACAAGGGAAGCCTGTTCTGTCATATATTTAAGGGTGGAGATACAATGGAATAATACATATACATCAGGGATTCCGCTGGCGATCGCCACTTTCGCAATTGGCGATAAAAATAAACAATTGGCGATAAAAAATTACAATTGGCGATCAAAAATTACAATTTTCGAAAAAAAATAAAAAAAATGTTTTTTCTTTAAAAATTATAATTTTTTATCGCCAATCGTTTTGTTTTTTTTGAAGTGGCGATTTTTTTAATTTTCCCCAGCGGAATCCCTGATACATGTAGTTATACACACAATTAAGTCAAGGCTGCCTATATAGATATGAAATGGAATGTTAATTGCATTTATTAAATTTCTTAATTTGAAACAATATTAAAACAATGCTTTAAGTTACATGAATAACAACAACAAATTGTACAACAGTTCTAATGAATTGTTCATGCTTGGATCATCAGTATATTAATTAGAGGACCGTACATGAGTGATTAATGAATATACGATATTATTATTATTATTATTATTATATTAAACAAGTTTACTTATTTCCTATGCCTAAATCTTACAACAATTTACACAAATGTTGGATTCTGTTTATTGCATAAGCACATCATCATATATGGAAGCTGTATTAACCACCTAACACATTTTCTGTAGCTGTCTCATTAATATGCATATTATATAATATTTTATCCAATAATAAAATTGAGTTGAGTTATATTATTATCTAAGCAGCCAAGATGAAATTGTGAATATATAATGCTCCCAAAACCAGAAGATAGGAAGGACTAGACCAACTACAGAGTACATGCACCCCTCGGTGAGAGATGGCTTACCCGTTTCTGTGTTGGGTACGATTCGTATGCGAATAAATTTGGCGAATGTTGCATATGCCAAAAGCACACACCAACAAGCAAAGGGACGAACCCAGATAAAAATAAGAAAACGGAACATGTGTTAGTAACATGCATATACAGAAACACAACACAAACAAACTGGTTACAGAAACAATGAGGATTAAATGCTATGTCTCTCAAGGATTTTCTTAAAAATAATTTTGGATAAATTGGCTACATGTAGTTTCAAGATTGTTGGTCTTTTGGATAAGACTTCGGACATCAAACTTTTCACCTTTTCTTTTCCAAGATTGATAGCATTTCATCCTTGCACGTTTAATGCCAACTTGTTGCCGTCAGTTCAACTACCGTACATACGTTTTGTGAAATTAACCCTTAGACCGCTACACACAACAATTCTCGTCTCATGTTGCTTCTAAATCTTTCCTTATTTCTCAATAAAAACATGGTTCGACAGCACTTCAGAATCATTCCAATGGAAATGATTCTGAAGTGATGTCAAAACATACCGTAAATTATTCTAAAGTTCTGTCAAAGCATGTTTTTGATGATAAAAATGGAAAATAAACAGCAGACGACAAAAAATTAAGATAGCGGTGTAAGAGTTAAATGTATTGTGTACTTAGACTGAATTTTCGGTGGGTGTATAACGACAATATTGTTGTTTAGAATTCTAGATCATATGAAGCAATCAATAAGAGATTCAAGTCAATGAAACAGCCTCAAGTTGGAACTAAACGACAACAGAAAACTGTACGAGGCTGCAAACAGCAGTAAGACAGGGTGTTGCCAAAACAGGTCTGAGGGGTGTACAAAAATTCCTCTTTTCATTTTGCGATTTAAGATCTTGTAATTGAGTTATGATTTTTACATTGCGAAGAAGGTGACTTACTAATAAGTGAACCCTTTCACCTCAAATATGCAACATTGTCTGTTCCATGTTAATTTCTGGACTATTCCATTCATCAACAAAAGGAATATGATATATCCTAAACCCTGCAGATCCTGATGAGACAGCTCATTACGAGCCGGCTCATTTGGATTTATAGTGTTTGTAAATGTTGGATTTATGGTCTGTAAGTTTGAAACGGTTAAGTTCACAGCCAGCTGCATTATTATATGTTGTTATATGTTGATACTGAGGTTAAATTTCGAGTATTTCATCAAAATGTTTTATAATCTCGGACTGTGGGCACGATTAATGCCGTCAATGTAATTAACAGAGATATTATTAAATTGATCATTGCATTAGAGACAAATGTTGTAGACCTTATAAAAGTGCATGTTTGTCGCGGACAACACACAAATATAATTTATTTTAGTAAAACTTAAAAGTTGTCATAGCAGGCCTTGTACATAATTTGAACCCCACATTGTGGCAACTGGCAATACGCATGCATAGCTACATGTACCATATTTATTATCACAGTGTCCCCCTTTTTATAGTATCTCCCGCTCATATTTTCTGTGAAAAACGTGTTATTTCCACATAGTAATATCATTTCAAACATCAAAATTTATATGCATTGTGCCATTATTATGTGCAAACAATTTCAGAAATTTGCATAACCTTGGGGATGTTTATAAAAATGAATATGGTAGATGCCAACAAACAGTCATTGGAATCAAAATTGTTAATACAACAGATAAGCAAGTTACAAATGTCAAAAACGGATGTTATATATTATAGGAATGAATGGCTTTATAGTGGAATTTATCGGGTTATAAACTTGGAAAAGTCGCGGGAATACTGGACGAAGGCTGGAAGGCTTCGTCCAGTATTCCCGCGACTTTTCCAAGTTTATATCCCTGATAAATTCCACAAAAAGGCCATTCATTCCTTATAATTCCAGCATTTGAAATAAATTCATCAAGGAATTGTGTTTATTTTCCGTTTTCCTTAATAATTATTTTAACTGCGCCCGACGGTTACGGAAAGTAGTTCGGCATGGAGTTTACTGGGAAATAAATTTTGGACAGGGACTTGCAACGGACCAATCAAATGTTAGGGAATTGTGTAAATATTTTTGTGCTGGAATTATCATATGATAACGCAATGTTAAGAATTTCCCTCTCAGTATATCGCATTTCCCACAGGATCAAACAGGGGAAAATGTAAGGCAATAAAAAATGGCACATTTAATGCTTAAAACTTGACACCGGGGTACATGGAATGCGTAAAATCTTGGAAAACAATCTTTTAAATTTAATATTACATGAAATTAATTTACATCATGATCATTAACAGTAAAATGCCCGATAAACGGGCAAAACTAAAATTGCCAAAAAAATTGTAGTCACAAGGTATTTCTTTTTTTGACAAATAAATGAAATATATACCATTTTGTTTCAATTCAATATTAATTCCTGTTAAATTTCACAATGTGATTGTGACGTTAAATGCCATTGTGATCGAGAAAAGTTAAGTTTATTTGAGATATGAAGATTATTGTACAGTTGCCAATCTTTGTCACTCTCTCGGAACACACAGGAAATGAGTAATTAATTTCATGCTAAGGATACGCCATTTTGTTTGTGAAAAAATCTAAATATGTCTTGACCACCATTTGAATCGTCTCGTTGAGACAGCTCGATTGAGTGATCGCAACATATACTTTCCTTGAGAAGTACCAAAAAAAATAATAAAAATATTTAATCAATTTCAAATCCGTAAAGGTGTATTCTGAACATAATTGGATGAAAGTCAAACCTCGTTTGAGGTAAATTCTAAATATTTTCTTTATATGTGCTTAAAAGTATATTTCATTACCACCATTTGAACCATGTCACCGAGACGGTTCAAATGAGTGATCACAACATACACTTTCATTGATAAATACCAAAAATAAAAATATTTAATAAATTTCAAACCCGTACAGGTGTATTCCGAACGTAATGGGTTAAAGTCAACACACAGGTTTAGCATCAGAATGGGTTTAGAATTTTTTTTTGAAACGTATTAAATCCAGCTTTAAGCAAAGTTTAAAACACATCAGTACTGAAAGCACACATCGGCACACACTGGGACTAACCTGGCTCGAACCCTTTAAATTAAATTTAACACTTTTATTAAACAAGAAGGGGCTAAGACTGGGGGGACTGGGGGGAGGGGGTTGTTTAAGACCCAAGTGTTATAACTCAATAATGCTGCAATCAGTCAGTGGCAATATATATTTGATGATTTAAAAAAAAAAATCTTTATGAAAATCCCAAATGCCTTCATTCATATCCATTGTTTTTCATCATATAACCAGATAACACAAAAAGTATACATCACGTATTTATAAAATACAGTAAATACAGTAATAGCCCTAAATATTCGGACACAATTTGTTTTGGTTGTATCCAAATACATTGTTATTGTAATAAACAAGTACCGGTACAACCGTATACAGTGCAACCTCTCTAAACAGGACACCCTGGGAGATCCCCAGGGTGTCCAGTTTAGAGAGGTTCCACTGTAAACGAGAGAGAGGACTACTTCAAGACACGCGTGGGTGCTTTGCAATCATGAATATGCATTATCATTGCAGGTAAATGACAATGAAACATATCAGAACTAAGCACAACTAACGCTGCTCTGTGTCCAGTTTAGACAAGTTTGACTGCAATGTCAATTTAATAAACATATATTTTATTAAAAGACAATTTTCATCAATTTTAGATAGAGACAAGGAGTTTACGAGGATTGGAACATACGAGAGCCAAATTATTGAGTACCGGTATATCTCCTTGACTTCGATTCAACGTATAATATATAATTTGCATTTAGAATAAATAGTCTGTGATTTTCGATTATCATGAAATATATATGTCCACTGACAAGTCATGGTGGAATGGGTGGGGGTTGGAAGTAAAAAACAATAAAACAACGGTAACACAAACAATATGAACACAACGTTACAACTAACCTCGCCTTGAGCCTTTAAACACATTATACAAGAGAGATGTAGACAAATGTTACTGTGATACATTATACAGTGGGACCTGTCTAAACCGGACACCCTGAGATGTCCCCAGGGTGTCCGGTTTGGAGAGGTTACACTGTAAACTCATACTGCTCTGAAAGTTCTAGTAACGTTTCGTCACAATTTACAGAAATGTCATATTTTGATATTCAACAAACTGTGCACAGAAATATGATGCGTTGTATAGACAGTGCTTAATAAACCTCAAACTAACAATTCAAAAGTTTCAGCCTAAGGCCTTTACCAAGGAATTGCATGATCTTATTCTTTGATAAAGGACATACAAAACAAAACGTGGGAATAGTGGGTTTGTGGTTTATTAATCAAATATTTTTTTCGGACTCAATATGGACGAAATACTGAAATACAATAAGGCATAAAAATCTTGACAGACTGACCAATAAATTGCCCTTTAATATAATGATACAAAGCAGGTGAAATGCTGAAAGAGAAGGCAGCAAGCATTAGTATTTTTGTACGGGCTTCTTATTCTTATACAATAAACGGTGCACTACTTTGAGCCCAAGATGAAATTTGGCTGCGACTGGAAACAATGGGGCTTATGGTATTTGTGGCCAGTAGAGCATCTGGGACCCGTTTCACTAAACTTTGTACGACTAAAATGTTCGTAAGTGCAAAATTATGAAAATTTCACATTAACAATGTTTTCTTGTAAACATTTATTGGATTTACATTTATTGAGCATAGGCTGCATTAGCAGCCTATGCTCAATAAATGTAAATCCATCAATTGGAATTTACAGACGATCCTAAAGTTGCACTTACAAAGACTTTAGTTTAGTGAAACGGGCCTCTGATCCACACCAGCTGACATATGCAGTCTAATAATGATATACAAGTTTGTCAGAGGCAGAACTGACTGAATGGCGATCAGCGCTGGTCCCGGTTAGACTGTGCAGATGTGCAGGCTGAACTGCATCTACACTGGTCACAAATGGCATAAGCCCCATTTTTCCAGTCACAGCCAGAAGTACATAACTACTTTAATTGAAAATGTTCACCCATTTAGAACCCATGACCATGTATTAAACTGCTAGCAAACCAGATGAAACCCCAATCAACTAACAAAATATTAACCCATATTTTTTGGCGTTTACGCAGGGCGATCTGTGTAAACGCCAGAAAATTTGGGGTAATAAAATATCTAAACCGAATATTATGCAATTCATTGGATAAAAGGAAATTATCACCCCATTACATGCTTAAAGGGAGATATAAGCGGTCACATCATAAAATTTATTATATCTAAATCAAAATAATAATAATGGGTAGACAATATAATGCATGCATGTCTCATTGATAAATATAAATCCTATCTTTATAAACCCTAATAGAAAATAATTAAATAATAAATAAGACAATTCTAACCTATGCTCGGCAGATGATAACCGTTCAAATTTCGGCGTAAATAGTCAGTACCACATGTGAACTCCATAGAAAGTGAAATCGTGACTATAGCAAGGTGCATGATCATGTGGTTACAACAACGCCACCCACTCCAAAGTAAGTATTGTTTGATATTTTTCTTAATATGCAACGGATTTTGATGAAATATGGCTCAGCAAAAGTGTCTTCATGAGCTACATTTGGTGATCTAGAGAGTTTGGCACCAACTTATGTCGTTTTTGCGAAGAATCGATGTCGGAGACACGGAAATCGATTCTTCGCAAAAACGACAGAAGTTTGGACGAAAATCAAGAGACCACCAAATGCAGCTTAACAAGACACGTTTGATGCGCCATATTACATCAAAATCCGTTACGTAATAAGGACACTATAAAAGAATACGTACTTTGAATCGGTACTTGTTGTTGTTGTTAGTACCATGTGATCATACACCTTGTATAGGCAACACAATTTCTCTGGATTCTGATTTGAAATTCTCCCAATTGCAATATCGAAATAATTCTGTAATTTCTATTTAAAAAGTAAATAATTACTACTCTTTGTATACAAACACCATTTCTGGATCAGGCATATTCATCGCAGTTATATTTAGGAATATAAAAGTAACATTTAAACCTATTTTCAGTAATATGACAATTTTCCTATATCTCCCTTTAGAACAAAAATCAACAGTTGTGGCTGTCGTCCAAACACTAGGGATAAAAAATAAGAAGACATTTACCCAGTTAGTAATAAATATAGCAAAAAGACCATACATTTTGAATTTGAAATAATTTATAGTGATATGTTCTTTTTGTATTGCGAATAAATAACAATAGTAGATGTATTGTGAATAATATAATTATGTATATAGAATAATACATAATAAGTAGGTACATTTATTGTTAATGAATATCAAAATATCAATAAATATCAATATACATATTACAAATAATAGATGGGTTGTGAAGTTTACACTCGCTAGACTTGAGTTAACCCATACAAAACTGCATTCAATTTTGTTGTCTGCCGTTTATTATTTACTTTCCAGTTATCTTATTAACAGCAGACGACACTTTTCGTCATCTGCATTGTATTGGTTAATTCATTAACAACATGCTTTGACAACACTTTAGAATATGCCTGATTCTACAGTGCTCTCAAATCATGTGTTTATTGAGAAAGATTAGACAAAATATAAAACAAACGCAGATATCAATTTTCGTCATCCGCATTCTATTGGTTAATTTCAGTTTAAACATGCTTTGACAACACCCGAGAATCATTTCCAATGGAAATGATTCTAAAGAGCTGTCAAATCATTTGTTTATTGAGAAAAAAATACAAAAATTAAAACACCAAGACTCGACAAATTCTTAATTTTCCACTCGTTCAGATTGGATTTCCACTCATATAGTCCTATATGTTTTAATGTTTATGCCGTTTCTTCATATTATCAGATGTAAAATTCACACCAATATGAGCAGACGAGTGTACTTGACGAGGACTGAATTCTATTGGTTAATTTCCCACCCCGACGTACCTGAGTAAGAAGAATGTTCTCAAACAGCTGGTGGGTCTCCTTCTGATCCTTGGTAATGTCGGCGTTGTCATGCATGCCGAATATGCCCGGCTTGGCATTGTGGGGCAGGTTCTGGATGTAATCCAGGTACGTCTCGTACTACAGGTAAACAATTGTCGCCATTAATATATACAGTCTACACTTGTTTACTCAAAGTCCAGGGGACTGAGGAAAATAATTTGAGTTAACGAAAATTTGACTTATTATATAGGAAAACATGTGCTTGGAACTAGGAAGTTGATGAGTGCGACACAGAATGAATATATAGATGATGCCCAATAAGCATACAAAGTTTCAAGCAAATCTGACTTACGGTTACAGAGATAGTAGGTATGTGAAAACATTAACTCAAATTTGGACAAAAATTTAGCGAAAACTTCCAAGTCATTTGACCTTGACCTTGGGCACAGGGGCCGCATGAGTGGGACACAGAATGAATATATGGATGATTACTAATAAGTTTATGAAGTTTCAAGTCATTGTGACTTAGGACTGCAGAGATAGAAGGTATTTAAAAACTTTAACGCAGATTTAGGACGGACGGACGGACGGACGGACGACGGACGGACGGACGGACGGACGGACGGACGGACTGACGCACTGACGCACTGACACACTGACGCACTGACGCACTGACGCACTGACGCACAGACGTCATTGTGATCACTATGTCTCACTTTCCGCAAGCGGGCTCGGCAAAAAAAAAAAAGTATTTATTTCTTATTTTATTTAACGGTGTTTAACAGCCTGACAACAGCTAAGGTCATTTTTAGGCCGACACACGTCAATAGCACCGACTATATCGCTCTCACTGCGACCAGGCACAATAACTAGATGGCCGCGGCCTGCATGTCGCGCCTTGGGGCGAGGCATGGACACTAAAAAAAGAGATATAGTAGACAGAAAAACTTTAACCAAAAAACTTCAACCGGACACATGTACGTACGGACGGACGTATGCCAAAGTGCCGACTATATCGCGCTTTCCGCAAGCGGGCGCGACAAAAACTTTAACCAAAACTTTCAATGTAATTAGACCTTGACATTGGGCACAGGGAGGGGGGTAGAATGAAAACATAGATGATGATAAACACCCATGTGAAGTTTCAAGGTAATGGGCAAAGCAGGTGCAGAGATATAGTACATGAAAAAACTTTAACCAAAAACTTTAACAAAAAACTTCAAAGTAATTTGACCTTGACATTGGGCACAGGGGCTGCACAGGTGGGGGGTAGAATGAAAATATGGATGATGATAAACAGGCATGTGAAGGTTCAAGGTAATGGGCAAAGTAGGTGCATAGATGTAGTACATGAAAAAACTTTAACCAAAAATTTTAACCAAAAAACTTAACCAAAACCTTCAAAGTAATTTGACCTTGACATTGGGCACTGGGGCCGCACGGGAGGGTGGTAGAATGAAAATATAGATGATGATAAACACCCATGTGAAGTTTCAAGGTAATGGGCAAAGCAGTTGCAGAGATATAGTATAACGAAAAACTTTAACTAAAAAACTTAACCAAAAACTTTAACCAGACACACGTACATATACGTACGTACGTACGTACGTACGAAAAAGTGCCGACTATATCGCGCTTTCCGCAAGCGGGTGCGACAAAAACTATATACCCATTAGCAGTTTATGCTGGGGGTATAAATAAGTCAGGGACCACCAGCAATGCAGAATGTCAATTTGGACCAACAGGCACCATGAACATGAATGTATTTGTCCCAGAAAAAGTGAAGGTCATAGACGGATGGGGAATGTGGTTTTGTACCCAAGATGTGCGATTTTTCATGAAAAACATTTTGTAAATATTTTTTTCGTGAGATATTGCTAGGTTCGTCTAATATACGGACAGGATACCAATAAGCAACTGGGAAATGTACAAACCTCTCCATCGGGCGGTGCGAAGTAGACCCTGGTGCTGTCGAATGGGTAGGTCTCATCCTCAATGATAGAAGTGCAGTAGAACTTGTTCAGGATACTGTGCAGCGTTCGTCGATCGCGGTCGTCAGTAACCCGGCCTCCGTAGTTACACTCGCCAGTCAGGTAACGTAGGGCGTCGTACGGAACGTGCTACACACGATAAAGGTGAAATATTATCACACAAGGCTATGAAGTCCGAGGCTCGCTGATCATGGTCTACACTTGGCATTTCAGTCAGTGAAACACCCGAACAACCAGAAGCCGATTTCATCAAAATAGCAAAGTATACTTTGAGGGAGTAATCATTTATTTTTCCCGAAATGTATTATTTCATATGGAACTAACGACTGCATATATGTGATGATTAAAAGTATGCAGAATTATTATACTTAATTTATTACATTATCACAGCCAAAATGGCTGTGATAATGTAATAAATTCAGTATAATAAAAAATAATAAATTTATCCTTAAATTGAAAATTTCTCCCTCAAAGTATACATATTTTGCAATGTTGGTGAAATAGGCAGAAAACAAGAAGAATTACTATCAGGCTAAAGAGAGAATTCTGGCATTTAATGATTGATTGGGATTTTATATCTGTTCACCAGTAAGGTGATATATAGACAGGAATATACGTGTATGGGGGGAATACTGAACATTCAGTATACAAATATAAACTTTCAGCACTGAAAGACAGAGCTCTGATCCGGTGCCAGGTACCCTACCACACAGGATCCCCAGGTGTGAATCCCAGTAAAATAAGGCAAAGACATTCGCAAGTGCAAAATCTAATTTTAGGATAACATTTCACTGACAGCCGATGTTGGAATATCTTTAGTGGACGTGTTCACATGTGTTGATGTGTGCATGTAGGTGCAAATGGCAACGTCCGTTAACCACATTAAAATGAGATGCAAACTAAGTAGAAATCTGCGTATAAGTATTTTTATCGTAATAAGTTTAGTGAAACTGGCCCCAGTTTTGATGCCAGTCACCCCGAATACACGAGATCATGTGTTTCAAACATGGGCGCAAGCTGAGAAAGTGAATTGGTTTAACCCATTACATGCGGAATACACCGCTACGGGTATGAAATTTATTAAATATTTTATTTTTATTTTTTTATTTCTCAATGAAAGTATATTTTGCGACCACTCATTTGAACCGTCTCTATGAGACGGTTCAAATGGTGGTCGCGACATATACTTTTGAGCGCATAGAGGAAAATATTTAAGATAATGGCATATCCTCAGCATGAAAAGGGTTAATGCCCCCAGCAATAGCTAAGGTTATATTTAGACAGGATCTCGATTTAAAGGTCTCCTCCAAAAGACTATGTGCTCAGACATTTTTTACAAGTACAGGCCCATATTTTCACCGACTGTTTTGTTTGTTTGTTTATTAGTGTTTAACGGCCTATCAACAGCTAAGGTCATGTAAGGAAAAATTCCAAAATCAGAACGGAATATTACATCGAGAACAAATATATTCAGCCCTGAAATTAGAATAACCTGACCTGGTGCCAGGTCCATACCACACCAAAGTCACTTGGCCCCTTCCCCTAAAATAGGATTACAAATATCGTAATACTCACATAAGGGGTATAACCAGATTCAACTGTCACATACAAAATGCCAAAGACGTATGCGAGGGCCAAACCAGGTCTCCAGTCGGGATTCCGGTAAGGATGAACCCCGATCGTTAAATTACCCACCGCGTGCTACCACCTGCCACCCACTTCACCGACTGTAAATCTTACGTCGTAATCGGAGAGGAACATGGCGAGCTGGCGGACGCTGATTCGGAGATCAGTCTCGTTGAACTCGTACGGAATGTTCCATCCTAGCGCGCCAAACTTCCTCCGTTCCTGGACGATGCCGTGGAAGAAGCAGAGACCGAAGAGAAGTTTCTTCCAGGCATGCTGTGAACAGAGAATGGATGGTGAAAGGGTTATCCCAGCAACAGCTAAGGTAATTATAGAACACGGATCTCGGTTTAAAGTTTCATCCAAAAGACAAGTGGGATGGAAATACTATGAGAGAATTTTCATGAAAGGGTTATGAAATAATTATTGTTTAAACCACGGCTTTATGTCAAAATATAAATTATCTGTTTTCAATATTCATTGAGGTGTTGATTTATTTTGTAATCGTCATATTTATCCAAATAATCGCCACAGACAATTATGTACAGTGGAACCTCCCCGAACGGCCACCTATCAACAACAACACCCTCTCTATAACAGCCGCTATTTTATATCCCAAATGGATGATTTCCTCCGTATCTAACCCTTAGACTGCTGAGCACGAAAATTGTCGTCTGCTGTTGCTTTTGCCTTCTTTCTAAATAAAAACATGTTTTGACAGCTTGGAAATGATTCTAAAATGTTGCCAAAGCATGTTTTTGAAGAGAATTATCGAAGAAAATAGATAAACAGCGGACACCAAAATTTAATTCAGCATTAACCTCCCTACAACAGCCACCTCTCTACAACAGCCAGTTTTGCGTCTTCCCATGGGTGGCTGTTGTAGAGAGGTTGCATTGTAGTTTTCTGCAGTTACTTGTGCGATGTTATTGCACAAATTCTCGAGATTTTGATGTTTGAAATTACACAAACTTCTAGCTATGGAAAAAAGGCATTTTTATAGAAAATACGGGAGGACAATGGAGCTACTATTAGAGAGGGCGGCTACTATTAGGATAAATATGGTAATCAATGAACTTTTATTTTATAATTGCTTTTGTGGTGGACAATCTCGAGTATGTTCTACACAACACACTATGCAAACGTGGCATCAATAATTGATTGATTGGGGTTTTAGGTCACATCAAACACATAGTAGCAAGCGTGAGGATTATATATTGACTGGGCATCAGGTATGAATTGTGAAAAGAAGAATGGATTCAATGGTGAAATTCTTGTGATAACTGCGAACACGAAGCTGTTAAAATGGATAAGATAATAAATTTCGGTATCAGTAACCTGTGGAAATTCCACCATTCAACCTTATATAACTGGAATGGACTGTGATAAGTTAATGATTTTCAGGCTAGTCCATTTATGAAAAAGGGGTGTTTTTGTTCTTAAAAATATGAAAATTACAATGTAATTGCAAAAAGTGCAGATCCTGATGAGACGGCTCGTCACGAGCCGGCTCATCTGGATCTACACTTTTTGCCAATATACCACTATACAACATGATGATTTTCAGACTAGTCCATTTGGTGGTGGGGTTGGGGGGGGGGGGTATGAAAATTACTTCCAAAAAGTGCAGATCATAATGAGCCGGCTCATCTAGATCTAAACTGTTTGAAATGGTTAATTATAAAAGCAAATCACACAAACAAACAACAAACACGTCAGCTCAAAGATAGTATCATTTGATGGACCTGCTCCATTTCCTTCCTAGTAAAGACTCGAAGGCATATTGGGAAGAAAATTACAATTGCAGTCTCCGCAAAAGTCATCAGTCTGTCGGACATGTACATCAAAGTTTCCACCGGCCGGACAGTAAACCGGAAGTCGCAGGGCCAAAAGTCTGACTATAAAAAAAAAATCAATGAAATCACCTTCCTTTGGTATGCACTAATGGTGCTAGCTAGCTTTTCGTATATGACTGATATACATGTACTTTAAAAAGCTCTTAAATATCACACAAACTTAATTTTATAAATGTTTCTTTTTTCGTCTGGTAAATTTTTGTCCAGTCTGGTAAAAATTTCAAATTTAACAGACGGAATGTCCTGTAAAATTTTGGCAGTTTCGCGGAGACTGCAACTGGCCATCAAATGATACAATCCAAGAAAAGCCAACAGTTCCTAACTTAATTTAACACAACGCATATAACTTTAATGGTAACATTTTGAAATTTGCCAATTAATTAGCGAATGACGAACATTACATGTTATACGTTCACAGATGAGGTATTCTTTTTTCACAAATGTTTCCAACCCAAAAATCTATTGCCGCATGAAATAGAATCCAAAATATGTTGCATAAAAAATATTTGAACATAAATTGTAATTTATGCATTTTGTCACATGACCAGAATGAATTGCCGAATTCAAAATATTTGCAGAGGAAAAATTTGATCTGATATAGTGAACAGAATGGGTAATTTAATGCTGAAAAAGCTGGTATATGACGTTTCACAGCGAGTTATATCTCATATAATGCAACCTGTGAAATTAAAGATTTATCTTCGTTTATTTGGCAGACTTTGGCAAATATTTTGAAATCGTCACCATTTTTGGTCATGTGATCCATCACATTGGAAAGCTTGACATGTCGATTGCTGGCAAACAACATCTCACTTAGACACACGGTCGCGGGTGAGTTGAGAAACTTCAACGTTATAATCACACACTTACCTGCTGTTGATTGGAACACAGAAACACAGTTTGGAATTAACAACTAGTAACACAGTAGAACCTCTCCAAACCGGACACCCTGGGAGGGCCCCAGGGTGTCCGGTTTAGAGAGGTTCCACTGTAATTCTGGTATATGAGTGCTGCAGTACATATTTCTATGCATTGCGATCATGAACAGGCATTACCAATATAAGTGCAGTACTACCTAAATTGAACAAACGGATACGGTCTTGCTGTCCGTTTTAGAGAGGTTTTCCTGAATATCAAATAACCCATTTATGTCTATGGATGCAATATTTTGTTGTAAAAAATATGATTATTATTTTTGTTCAATTCTCAATAAAAGTTTAATGATGTTACCACTCGACGATATGGTTCAGATGATATGGTTCAGATGAGTGGTAACAACATATACTTAAAAAGATAGGAATATTTTCTGAAAGATTTTATTCATACTATTTTAACTGTATCCCGCTTGGAATGGTTTACAAACTAGTAATATATCAAACTAGAACTTGCATCGCTAAACGAAGCTAATACCCTCGCTGACAGCCTTGATAATAAAAAAAGTGACGACCTTGACCTTCAGCGGTCGGATGTGGATCATGCGCAAAGCAAAACACCATCCCTAGACACACATTGTGGCCAAATATTATCAAAATCAGTGAAGAGGTTCATATGTTATTGAATAAACAAAAAACAATTATAACATTTTTGCCTCACAAACCAGGTGAATGTAAGTCCTCAGTGACCTTGACCTTGGGCGGTCGGACGTGGGTCATATACAAAACAAAGCCCCATCCCTAGACACACATTGTGGCCAAATATTAAGTGTTACTAACACCGAACCCAAGCATGGCTCAAGCTCAAGTGAGCAAATTGCTTTATTTTGATTAAGATTTTGAAGTGTGTGCTCAAATGCTTTCTATGTCTTATATCTTTATATCACATTGTTCAATTGGCCGAACCTGAGCATGACTCGAGCTCAACCAACCAAATTGCTTTATTTTCATCATAATATTGGAGTACATGCTCAAATGAGTTCTATATGTCCAAAGAGGTGGAGGGGGTGGCGGAATATTACAATATATGTCACAGAACGTAGAACGTACAAGGGAAACAAATGAATGATGAGTGATACGTGTACTTTTTCAGAAAGTGCTTTTTTAGTTACTAACTCATTGCATTCATCAGAATATGCTTTACAAATATCAAGTAATAATAATAATCGTCATAATAACCTTAAATATTCGGACACAATTTGTTTTGGGAAAACAAATTGAATTGTATCCAAATGCACTGTCATTGGGATAAACCAGTCCAACCATACTAACCCTAAATATTGGAACACTCTTTGTTGTGAAAAACCATACAATTTGTATGTTTCCCAGGATAAATGTCTGAATATTTAGGGTTATTATGGTAGAACATATTTTATAATAATGATTTTCCCTTGAAAATAGGCTGTGATACTACTGTCTGTTCCACGTTTTGCTGCCGACGAACTTTTGGCTATTAAACACATTAAACATTAAAGTTACATCATTTTCAAGCTATCTCGCCAGGTTTCTGAGTCAATTTCCATATTTTTTCGTTTTTTTTATCCTTCAGTTTTGGAAATTGCCTCCCCATGTTAAATTCCAATAGGAAAAATAGTTTTTTCGCAATAAAATCAATATTTGATGGAATTTCATCAAATAATTTTGTTTGTGGAGGGTGATTTTTTTGTTATTGATGAAAAAATACTTACTTTTAAATATTTTTTAGATTTAATGTGTTTAATGGCCAAAAGTTGGTCGGCAGCAAAATGTGGAACAGACAGTAGTACTTGAAAGACAGATCACAATATAAATATGCCTCAATAAAACAAATTTGCTGGTTTGCCAATCAGCTGATCGGCCAATTTTCAAAATGCAATCGGTTAGTGGACACAAACATATCTACATGCAAGGAACTGCACTTCGGCTAATAAAACAGACCTCACATTTTTCTGTTAAATGTAGATCAAGATAATTTTTCATATTCACATAGTCACATTGAGGTCCACTCCTTTTGTTGACTGTTGACTAGTAAGGTTTCTTCAGTGTTGAATAGCGAACAGTGTAGCCCCAGATCAGACTGCGTATCCACTGCGTATCACAGTCCGATCTGCGGCTACACTGGTCGTAAACGTCGCACGGTCAATTTTCTTAGCCGCCAAAAACATATAGAGTACATGTACATGATTATATAGACTGGCTCTATATATACACTCATGTCTATATAAATGGGGATGCTAACATGGGAAACATGGGCAACTAACACCCGACTACATACATGCTGAATACGGAATATATTTATCATCTCTTATACTACACGCTACATTATATTTTTAGGATGTATGTCATTTCCATTATAATTTTGAAGTCAGAACGCAATTTTCATAAACGAGCGGCAAAATCGTCAATTTTTAGAAATTATAATATTCTAAATTCACAATTTCATTTGCAAACTAGTACCAGTCATAAATTTCTAGACATTATAACATATTCCTAATTTAAAATTTCATATTTATTCCGTGTGTGTAATATATAGAGCATCTCAAACGAGTTTCCCATTTGATATGAGATTTATGAAACGAGTCGCGCACAATTTATGCACAGAGCATAAAATTGCTGATGAGTTTCATAAATCACATATCGAATGGAAACGAGTGTGAGATTTTGTTTATCACATGACTTCACGTTAAAAAAACCCAGAAAACTTGGAGATATCTGATACGTTTTACAGTGCGAAGACGCCTTTGACTATTTTCGCATCGAGTTGAAAAGCTCCACCAAGAAAAATATTTTTAAATACTAGCAATAAATATATATTATAAATATGCCATATTACACGTTCCCGTTCTTTGCAAACACTTCATATTACCAAACTGGAGAGCATTTAACAATTGTTTTTATCACGGACGCTTCTAAAGATGTTTAAAATAGGATGATGTCAACGTAAAAACACCGTTGCTTTGTTGCGCCATTAGGGATGTCATTTGGAATGGCTTTGTTTTGTTCGTTTTCCATAACGTTGGCACATAATACAAATACGTAATTAGGGTGATGCGGCCAGCCTATCAAATTATTACAGGTGTGTCGTATCACATTTATGAAACGGGCTACAACACGTCATGTGATAAACATGTCTACCATCATTTTGAAATACAGAATTTATTTCCCCAGATGTTTGTAAACCCTATAAAGTTTATCAGATTTACAAACATCTTGGGGAAATAAATCCCATATTTCAAAATGACTGATGTATAAACTATAATATTTATAGTCGTCAGGCATGCATGATGATGATGATACGATGTGTGCAGGTTTTATACCACATGTTCTCTCTAGATGGAGTGGGATAAACATTGAGGTATTATGTCTCTCATGTAAAATACAATTGATCAATTGACTGGTTGATTGATTGATTGATTGATGGAGATTTTACATCCATTTTCTGACTCATAACGGTATGTAACAAACAGGTATGACGACTCAGTGCTACAATACATCTCTATTAACCCTTAGACCGCTACACACAACAATTGTCGTCTGTCGTTATATATGCTTTTATATCTTGCATTATTTGTCAATAAAAAACATGGTTTGACAGCACTTCAGAATCATTTCCAATGGAAATGATTCTAAAGTGCTGTCAAAGCATGTTGTAAATTATTCTAATGTGCTGTCAAAGCATGTTTTTGATGTAAAAAATGGAAAATAGAAAATAAACAGCCGACGACAAAAGATTAAGATAGCGGTGTAAGGGATAAGATTTTCATAATTGGCAATTTGACAGAAGAGGCTGAATCAAAACCAAATCTAGCTTTCTTGTTCATTTTCTTAACAAATAAGTCGGGACATGAACAAATATGTCATAATATCACTGAACTATAACATTGATTATATTCACTAAGATAACTAGCACATTCAACAACCTAAAGATATATATTTTAACATATATGTAGATATATATTCTATATAGTACATTTATTCTAAACTATACAGATGATAGTTTTAAGACCACAGTCAATTGCGCAAGTCTTCTATATAATTGACTGTATGATTGGTTGGTTGGTTAGTTAATATATTGATTGATTGGTTGATTGATTTACTAAACTATTGAGTGATTGAATGGTTTACTGATTTGGGTATAACATATCTTTACCAAGTACAGATCAGACAAAATAGCTGCAGTGCTGTATGGGGAGAACACAGCAAACGATTACAGAACTTGGAAAATCACGGGATGCTTCTCTTACATCTACTTTCGCGACATCACTGATGTGCTAGAATTGGCAGACATTGTCTGTTTGACGTCGCGTTACTTAGTTTAAACTAAGCAACATGATGTCAAACATAAATATTCTGCCAATTCTAATGGTGACGACGCCCCAGAAATATAGTTCGAAGGGAAGTTACTTGTGTTTTAAGAGACTTCTGGTAACCTGTTTATAAGACTGGAATACAGCACACCACCATAGTCGCCTGTAGAAGACTGTGCGGGAAGAGTGTACATGTGCTACCTTTGACCTCTACCTATGACCTCTACCATTGAACTCTATAATTACTTACTAAATTTTCTCGCTATTTAAAATATAAATAGTAAGAATTATTAACAAGGGACTGCTATATTTCATAACAAATTTCTTATGTAATTGTTCCATGAAAAAACTTTAACCCTTACAATGTTGAATTAAAGTCTGTTGTCTACATGTTATTTTTAAACTTTCTAGAGATCAAAATACGAGTGCATGAGAATTTTCATCGACCGGTCGGTTGGCAGAAACATAATCTGCGACTGGAGAAATACGGATTATGGTATTTATGGTAGGTCTAGACCTGACCTGTGACTATGGCTGGATATTCGGGGCCTATGGCATTTGTAGTCAGTCTAGCAGCTGATCTGTGACTATATAAACAGGGCTAGTAGGTCAGGGGGGCCGTTTCACTAAACTTTGTACGACTAAAATGTTTGTAAGTGTAAAATGATGAGTCTATAAATTTCACATTAACGTATTTTCTTGTAAATATTTATTGGATTTACATTTATTGAGCATAGGCTACATATGCAGCCTATGCTCAATAAATGTAAATCCATCAATTAAAATGTCCAGACGATCCTAATTTTGCACTTATGAACATTTTAGTCGTACAAAGTTTAGTAAAACGGGCCCCAGGTGCTATACTGATCAGCCACAAAATATGGTTCTGTCGACTGATTTAAATCATAAATCATTTTCTGTACGATTCAGTATGTAACGCAATAGTTTCGGATGGACCTCAAACACAGTTTTATCAATTGATTCAACTGTATTAGAAACACCAGTGAACTTGTGAGTAAAATACCTTACTTTTATCAACGGAATTAAAGAACTCAATGTCAGGTAACAGGTACGACTTTATAACAGGGTGGAACTGTATTAGAAACACCACCGAACTGGTGCGTAAACTACCTTGCTTTGCTCGACGGAATTGAAGAACTCCATGTCAGATATCGGGTCAGAAAGGTAGGACCGCAGGATGTTGAAACGGAGCCCTTTGGGCGGCTCGTTGGTCATCTTGACCCCATTCTGCAGGATGGACACGGGGAAGGTGCCGGATGGGTAGCTGGTCAGCCAGAGACGGAAGTCCGGGTGAGTCTGCTCCGGGTTCAATTCCTACGGATAAAAAATTAAAATTAATAGAGGTTATTCATATTTTGCAAACAAATATGACATATATGTTCATCGAGTGGTGTGAAATGTCCATATTTCATGAGTGCCGTTATCATATTCGTTGCAAAAATATGAATAGTCTATTTATTATATACCGGTACCACTCCATGGAAATTAGCAGTTTTTTAGACTGTATACGGTAATGAATGTGTATTTGCAGCCGGCACTGCAGGTGCGCGTTATGAATATAGATAGCGAAAGTAGTCGTATTTTCACCGGAACTTGTTTATTTCATCGATGAGAACATATGAGTTTTATTTACATCGTATAACTATGTATTTCATGGGTAGGTATATAATAAATTGCTTTAATGTCCCAGCAACAGCAAAGGTCATATAGAGACGGGACCACAGAATAAAGTCTCATCTGACAAACCGGGGGATAAGTAATGATTGGAATACATCACTTTTTTTCTTTCCATTTTTTCTTATTTCTCATTGTAGCACATAATACATACATGTAATATATCAACGACGTTTGTTTGTACAAGTAAGTACAGATAAGACTGTAGTATGACAAAACTTCCGCTCGACCCCTGCACCGAAATTGAGTTTAACTGAAGTCCCAGCAACAGGTAAATTCATAGAGACGGGTGATAAAAAAAGAAAGAAAGAAATGTGTTGGTCTTACCTCACAGAGTTTCTCCAGCGTGGGCATCCAGGACGTGGCGAGATGGCAGTTCTGCAGCATCACCCACGTGCCCTCCTTCACGCCCCGGTCAATCATTTTCATGGCAATCGGGCCTTGACCTTGACCCAGGGACAACGAGTCGAACTTCGCCCCACCAAAACCCTGCAGATAATAGACAAGTCTTAAATAGTTGACCGAACTTGGAAAATCATGTAAAGCATTATCAATTTTTTTACACAGAGCAACACCCGAATTTCGTCTGTGTATTGTGTTGCCAGGGTGTAATTGCGGCAGACATCATCATATTTTGCCGATATTGATTTGCAAAATCAGTCATACCTTCCGTAAATGACACTGAAAGTTGATAGAAATTTCAGAGCAATCAAATTATTTCATTGTGGTATATTGGAGTTACAGTGTACCTAATTTATTTATATATTTAATGGTGTTTAACGTACCTGATCCTCAGCGAATTTGAGGAGCGCTGTCATGGGATCACCCCCGGGCGAGAGAACAAACAGCAACGGGGAGCACGGGTTACTGTCGGCAAACGCCTTTGGAAGGTCAAAGGGCGGCGGCTCAATGTACTTCTTGCCAATCTTCAACGTCACAAAGTCTTGGATTGCTGGAATTACCTGTATAACGATACAAATAATAAATAGATTTCAGCCAGCAGTTAGTACAAATGAGACATGCCATGTGATTTTGTACCGAAGACTTGATTGATTGATTGGTGTTAAACGGCCTATTAACAGGTCCACTATAGTCTGTTTCATGAAAGTGCCCAATAAAACCAATATTTGACCAAATTTCACGAAATAAAAAGAAGGCTCATTCTTAAATTTTCCTTTAATTTAATATTATCAAAAAGAATATTGTTTTTGAATTGTTTTATAGCCGCAAAATTTGGGCAGCTTTCGCGAAACAGACTATAAGGCTGGGTCAACGGGTTCAATCCCATTTTAACCTGCTTCATAGAGGGGAAAATCCCAAAATCAGAGCGGAATATTTACATCGAAAAAAAAAAAATTCAGCCCTGAAATTAGAATAACCGGACCTGGTGCCAGATCCATACCACACCAGTCATTTGCCCCTTCCCCTAAAAGTAATAGGGTTACGAATAATTGTAATACTCACATAAGGGGTATAACAAGATTCAACTGTCACATACGACAATGCCGATATTTTCTGTAAATGACGTCGGGAGTTGACAAATTGTTTACAGAAAATGCTGAATAGAATTCCGCCATTTGCTCTGAACATTCTTAGGTATAAAATCATAACTTGGTTCTGTAGAGCAGCTGGTTCTGTAGACATCACTCTTGTGTTTCCCTTATATGGAGGAATGGCATCAGTAATGTCACATTGACAAGTTTCTTTATATAAATCTGTTTAGTTTTTCAGACACACACTGCGAATTGTTGTGTTCCGTCTCAGCTAATCAAGCTGCCTGATTTCGAATATGCATTTGGAGAATGTAGTGGCACCCAGTTACTGTTTGAGAAACATTTGTTTGGTAGTTTTAACAAAAAAAAGTTTCACTACAGTCACGATGGCTAGATTTGTTCATTATTACTGAACAGAAGTACACAAATAGTTCCACAAAACACAAGATAAATCACGTCACCTTGTCAGGACGAAGACATCGTAGCAGCAGTAACCTCTGGAAAGCGCCGAGCCTCTCCTGCCATTCTCCCGGTAACTTGGAATTCTGGGGCTCCTAAATATAGAAACCAGTAGCCGATTTCACCAACATTGCAAAGTATACTTTTCTAGCAAAGTATACTTTGAGGGAGTAATCATTGATTTTTCCGAAATGCATTATTTCATGCAGAACTAACAATTGCATATATTTGATGATTAAAACTATGCAGAATTATTATACTGAATGTATTACATTATCACAGCCAAATTGTAACATTGTTAAGGTACCTCTGTTAGCTTAACAGACTGTTAAATCCTTAACATTGTTAAGGTTTAACAGTCCGTTAAGCTAACAGAGGTTTTGAGCAACCGGGCCCAGGGGGCCGTTTCACTAAACTTCATAAGACTAAAATCTTCGTATGTGCAAATTTAGGATCGCCTGGAGATTTCAATTGATGGATTTACATTTATTGAGCATAGTATGCTCAATAAAATGTAAATCCAATAATTGTTTACGAGAAAACATTGTTAATGTGAAATTTACAGCCTGTCATAATTTTGCACTTATGAACATTTTAGTTGTACACCGTTTAGTTCCCTCGGATATCAGAAACACAGATGGATACCCCTGAAAAACCTTAACACGAAGTTCTGTTTTTCATCGACATTGGGCACAGGAACTGCATGGGTGGGCTATATAATGAAAATATGTATGGTGACAAATAAATATATGAAGTCTCGAGCCAATCCAGCAAATGTCATAAATAAGAGGTTTCCCAAAACAAATTGTATCCAAACACATCGTTATTGTGACAAAAAAGACAACATACTAACAGTAAATATTTGGACATACCTTGCTGTGAGAAACCATATATTAATGCGAGTTTCTGAAATTGTGTCCGAATACTTAGGGTAATTATGGTATGTTGTTAGGGAGATAAAAGACAGGGCCTGGTTGTTCAAAACACCAGTTAGCTTAACGGACTGTTAAATCCTTAACGGACTGTTAAATCCTTAACTGAATGGTTAAAATCTCTGTTAAAACAGAGATTTTAACCATTCAGTTAAGGATTTAACAGTCCGTTAAGGTAACGGATGTTTTGAACAACCGGGCCCTGATGTATTTAAACATTCTAATTGTAAATTTGACTTCTAATGTGAAAGGGGTCCAATACTTCTTAATATCTGAGACGGAGATATTGACTGGACGCCATACAAACTTACAATGTTGTCGTATACTTCTTTCCATGCATCCTTGTACGTGATGAACTTCGTGCGGATACCCTTGCACACAGGCATGTCGTCAAGGCGACAGATCTCGTCCCATGATTGGATGGGGAGCCACGTGGTCGGGTTGCTATGGGGGTTGTCAAGGCCGATGCCACCAGTGAGCAGGAAGCGCCACTCGTCTTCAATGACCTCCTTCTTGTGCTTCAGGATGTTCACGCACAGAAGGAAGGAGAACAGCAGCTGTGGACGAAATAGAACATTTCTTAGGCGTCTGGGGAATCAAGTAATACATCCAAATAAATTTAGAGTGAGCGAGCGAGCACGCCCTCACAGATACCCCAGTCTGCCACCTGATTTCACCAACAAATATTTATTTATTTCAATAATTATTACACTATGTGTCATTTGGCCTTGACCATGGGCATGAAGCCGCATGGGTGGTCGAAATCCGTCCGGCAGTTCGTGAGAATCTGTGCTATTTTTATTTTAGACTGCGGCCATCTTGGATTAGTGATAACCTCCATTTTAACAAATCTGAAAAGGTGTCACCCAAGGACCATAATTGTGAAGTTTGGCTAGCATTGGCTAACCGATTATTGTGTAGAATGAAAGGATGACCTTTCGGCAGCCATCTTGGATGACGTAATCATCTGATTTCGATGGAAACTGCACCAGAGTGATCGTCTCGTCGATATCCTCTATTTGATATATGATTTTACTATATTCAGTCAAATATGAAATTTGACCCCTATTTGACCCCTTAGGCCACGCCCATTTTTGACCCCGGGGGTCACAATTTTAACAACTTTGAAAGATCATTGTACATCGATCATTCCCGCTAAGTTTCGTCGAAATCCATTGGTGCATGAGAGGAAGATCTTTTAAGAATGTGTGCTATTTTTAGACGGTGGCCATCTTGGATGGGCGAAGACCTCCATTTTAACAAATTTGTAATCACCCTACCTATGTACCATGTGTGCGAAGTTTGACCAACATCGGCCCAGTGGTTAAAGAGAAGAAGATGTTGGAAATTGTGAACGGACGACGACGGACGAAAAACGGTAACAATAGCTCACTTGAGCCTTTGGCCAAACATTTAAATGTACGAGAAATATCATAGTCATCTTACCTTGTCTTTCTCAAACAGGGACCTACAGATGTTACAGTAGAGAGAGTAGGTGAAGTGGTGATGCAGGTTATCTAGTCGAGTCTTCAGGTCGTCCGACTTGGCAGCGTTCTCGATCGACAACCCAAACAGGTTGATAAACCACATCAGGGAATACTGGTACATTGGGTCGATGTTCGCCAGGTCTGCGATCGAGAAGAATAGAATCGTCGAGTGGATCGCGATCGGCTTGTACCCCATACGAGCTGTATCAATCTTCAATTCGGTCTCATCGGCAATCGCTTGTTTTTCCGAGATTTCGTTCGCGAGAACCTTCGACGATGACAGGATCTTGATCGCGGTCTCATCTTCGAGGATATTTCCCTCGGATGTGGACAATACCTCCAGGATTTTATCCTCAATGTCTTTCAGTTGTTTCTTGTTCTCAGCGCTCTGCACGATGAGGGCATTCTTCTCCTCCTCGAGCTCAGGGCGCTCGCGGGCGACAACGATACCCAGCAGCTGATCCTCCAGGCCCTCGGGCGTGATCATAAAGTTCAGCAGTGTCACCTGTAACAGTGAAAGCGAATTGGTTTAACGTCCCAGCAACAGCTAAGTTCATTTGGCGACCTTGGTTTCAAGTCTCATCCGATCGACCAGTGAAATGGAAATACTATCACCCACAACATCGAGATTGGAAGTCGGGTGTTCCAACCATTCGGCCACAACCCATCTTAGTATCACCTGTAACCACGGCTTCTGAAAACTGCGAGTTTTTTTGTAACAAAAATATTTCATTGAATGTGTCAAGTTGAGTATCCCACACGAGCTAGGTGTCCAAATCAGGAGAGAACACCAGGCTTATTTGCTTTCTGTCCAATGTATACTATCCTGGTCAAGCCCGAATATTTAAGCAGCCTATGACAAATTGTAATGTCCGCTGACATAATTACTGATGTTTTTAATTAGAGATTCGCGAGCATTGTAAACCATGGGCAGACTACGCGAATCCACTGCCTGGTCTGGCCGCTAATGCAATAAGCCGGGATTTGTCGGAGATCGAGACCCAATTCATATAAACACGTTTGTCGTGTCACTTTAGACTGGTTCCCGGTCACTAGGAATAACGCTAGGCTGCGCATCCAACAGGGTACCAGTCTAGTGTGTACTACGTGACTGATGTCAACAACCGCGTATATTCATCTTTGATATGGCCTTGTGCCCCGCGGTGTGAGAACAAAAACACCCCCTTTTCATAAATGAACTAGTCTGAAAATAATTTTGTGACGATTGTGTTGGTCGGAAAATTAAAATCCATTACAGTTACTTAGGGGTGAAAGGGTTAATTACAGTGGAAGCATTCTGGAGCTCTGGGATTGAGAGCTAGTGATATAGCACCGACCTTGACGGCGGTTTCCGGCAGGTAGTGGGGGTTCCGCAGCTTCGTGGTGATGTAGAACTTGAAGTCAACCGAGTACTCAATGGTGCTATCTCCGAGACGGATGCACAGCGAGCCGCCCTGCTTAAAGGTCTGCTTCAACAGTAGGGGCTCCAACATGGGGTCCAGCTCATCCTGCACATTCTCCAGTAGCACCTAGAAAAGGGGTCGATATCGTACAATGTGTTTATTACATGCGTTGGTGTGTACACAGGTTGAAGTAAGTAATCTTTTTTTTTTCTTCATTTATTGATGCTTTTAGGCATATTTAATGTATTTATAGACCTCGGTCCGTTACTTCAACCTGTGGGTGTGTAGTGTTGAAGTGAAGACAGAATTCTCTGGTTTGAACGGTCTCGTTGAAGCGGTTCATATGAGTGGTAACAACATATACTTTCGAACAGATATAGAGAAAATAGCAAAATAAAATAAACAAGAAATGCGTCTGTCGAACGCGGATGCCACCTGCAGCATATTTGAGAAACTATGACAAAGTGGTTAACCGAAAAGTGTGACGGACGGACGGACGGACGGACGGACGGACGTATGAACATTTTGGGTTTATGGGCTATTTGCTATATAAAAGATCAAAGGACTAGCCCCTAAACTTCAAAAGGTTTTATGGGCTAACGGAATAAGTTCAAAGAACTTCAAAGGAATCCTTATGTTACTAACCCTTATCCTAAGCTCCTAAACCCCTGATGTTTGCCCGGACAGACGGACGGACGGACGGACGGACGGACGGACAGACGGACGGTCCAAACACTATATGCCACCCGTTTCTTCGAAACCCGGTGGCATAAAAATTTCATACTACAGTGAAACCTCTCTAAACCGGACACCCTGGGAAGTTCCCAGGGTGTCCGGCTTAGAGAGGTTTCACTGTAAATCAGGTATTTGATCATTCTGAGCCATAGTTATGTGCTATGTGACCACGAACAGACATCATCACCCGAGATAAATGTCCAAGAAACTCATCAAAAATAAGATCACTACACACTAGGTGTTTTCTTGATGTCCTATTTAGAGGGGTTTCACTGTACTGTAACTGTATCTGTTTTATAAGCTAAAGAAATAATTCAGACTTACCGGAGTTCCGAACTGAATGCAGTTCTCGAGTGTCCTTACAAAGTCGGGGTTTGTCAGCTTGATCACGTGCAGATTGTTTGCCTTTTCCATGTTCTTCACCCATTTGTTCGCCTGTCCCTGTGGATCTATCATCAGTGGCCATCGTCGCGAGTTTCTGTCAATAGCAGCGACACATAGTAAGTACAGTTGAATGAAACATAAATTGGCCTAAATCTAATATCTGTTCCATTTCAACCAATGGGTTTTGGCCAATTAAAGCAATTAAATCTGAAAATATGAAACTTCAAATAAAAATGTTACATGTCAAAAATTTAATTTTTTTGTGTGAAAATTGGCTAGATCATTCGGAAAAGATCTATTTTCAGCCCCCATGTTAAAATCCCACTTTTTCAAAAAAATAATTAGTATTTGATGGAATTTCATTATGTAAATTTTTTTCAACAGGCAAACATTTGTATTCGGTGACCTATAATACAGTTTGCTAGTAACAGCTTTGGTTGTTATGGAGTTAATGAAACCAAATCTGGCTAAGGTTCTATTCTATCACATCAAAATGGGGTCAGCTATAGAATGGCTACGTACGACAGCATGATGCCATTATCGACGGAAAACGTGTCGGTGGGAAGGCCGTAGATGTTCCAGGCGCGAATCTTCACGGCGTCACCAAGCGTGGTAATGAGCGAGAAGTCATCGGAGCACGGAATGCCGTTATCAATCACCATCTTCAGCCACATGGTTGTCTGGTCCTGGAAAATATCATAGGTTGTTTCTAGTAAATATCTGAATATCTTACAAATTGAAAATGTCCCAGTAGTTTTAAGGAAAGAAACTAGTAATTTTTCAAGTCTGGTAACCGATTTGTGGCTGTGACTGAAGAAATGGGGCTTATGGCATCAATGTAGCTCCTGATCAATGGAGTTCCTGATCAAATAGCACACCTCTATAGACAGATAATGATCTATATTGCTTGTTTCATTGATGGAATGGCGAACAGAACAGATCCTGATCTACACTGGTCGCAAAACCCATAAGCCCCATTTCTCCAGTCATAGCCACATATATAAGACTCTCCTATTATGAGGCTTCAAATAAATATCCAATTTTTTTGTCTGGGATGTCCTGAAAGTATTTCTAATGGCTGCTTGTATTTTTTGAAGTTTGGTAACCTATTTGTGACTGTGACTGGAGAAATGGGACTTACGGGTTTTGCGACCAGTGTAGATCCAAACCAGCCTGTGCATCCGCAGTCTGATTAGGATCTGCACTGTTCGCCATTCCATCAATGAAACATCCGTAATGCTTCTAACAAGCAATATAGATCATTATCAGGCTACAGGAGTGTGCTATTTGATCAGGAGCTACACTATTCACAAATCCCATAAGCTCCATTTCTCCAGTCACAGACACATTTATAAGACTGTTATATTCCTCAAATAGTTGAGTTAAGATTATATATTCACATGACGTTTGGCAAACCAACAAACCTCGCCAATTCTAACACGAATGATTCCCTAGAACTCCAAGGGAAGTTAAAACGATTTTCCAGGTTCGGTAACCTATTTATAAACATGTCTGTACGTACCATCCGGAAGCTGGAGGTGAAACAGCCGAGGTAGGCGACGATTCCTGACGATACGAGCACGTCACCTGTCGAGTTGGTGTACTTAATGGCCAGGTCCTTCGCTGCCTGATCCCATCTGTTTATAAAACAATATTTACACTGTGCATAAATTCATAATGGAAACGCCCATTCAATGTATTGCATTTATATCTCGGTACATTACATTAGCACCACGTGACGTTGATTGAGGTTGATTAGTTAAAGTTTGTTTGACGTCATTAATCTCCTCGACGCTACTGACCAGCAACGTCACTGTTCCATGAAATGCGACAAACTGACGTGAAACGATATGATTTTTACGCCATAGTTTGTGATTTACATTTTTGAAACTATCTGAATGCGTAATGTAAATACGAGTAATAAGACCATGAGCTGTTATGTTTAAACAGATCAAATGTTTTTCTTACCACAGTAAATGCCACAGCCCATGATTTTATTCCTTATAAAAAATCTTTCATACCATATTATTTTTACCATATTTTTCTCAGTTTATGTCAAAAGTTAGGTTGTGAACACTCATTTGAACCACATTGCTATAGTCTCTAATCAAACTTTAATGACCTGGATTTACAGAACGAGCAAACAGCCCATATCCCATAAAATATAAATATCTCCCATTATTATAATATTATTATAATAGGAAAGGAGCCCAAACACTGAAATGGTCCTCTTGCATCCGAGTCATAGGCAAAACACTGCATATACACCCAGTGCGTATACACTGCATATACACCCAGACACTTCGGGTCAAGGTAGATCCTGACTCACCTGTCCTTCTCGCCTCCAAGTCCGCCAATGAGTTGTTCGGCACGAGCGAGTTTCTTCGTACACAGGTCCACCTGGTTCTCCAGGTCAACTTTCTTCTGTTTATTGAACTCGAGTTTCTCCGTGAGTTTGTTCAGCTTGTCCTGAACCTCCCGCAGCGACGCTCGCTTCTTCTCGAGTGACGCCATCGCGGTCGCTAGCTCCGCCTCTGCGGCCTTCAGTGCGATTTTCTTTGGTGCAACGACACGCGCCACTCTGTATGGAAGAAGTAGAGGATCTTACTCGAATCATCGTTTAAGATGATAATAATAATAAATAACAAGAGTTGTCAGAGGACAACGAAGCGCGCCCAGTGGCAGCAAAAGAACCGAGGGCACATTTGAACGTGGATTTGCCACAGCGCAGTAGAGGACCCTTGGAACAATGCGTGTGTGAAATATGAAGCAAATCCAAGCAAGGAAACAGAAAATATAGGCCATTATTTACCCGAGCGACAGAGCGTTAAGGTTTCGAGATGCACAAAGTATGTGACCTTGACCCTGGGCTTAGAAGGGGCGGAACTGACGTGGATTTGCCACAGCGCAGTAGAGGACCCTTGGAGCAATGCGTGTGTGAAATATGAAGCAAATTCAAGCAAGGAAACAGAAACGGACGGACAGACAGACGGACGCCTACGATGCCGAGGGTATGCCATAAGCACGGCTTCCTTCGAAAGGCGCACTAAAAATAAGAATAAAACAGTGTATTCGAAGAAGTAGATGCATACCTGCCAATCATTCGGATAGAAAGACGAACAGAACTTCAATGCAATATGCCCCATTGCTGTCACACAGGGTAGATGACAGTGAACGCACAATCGAGACAAGCCATGGGATTTTTCATGAAAAATATTTACAAAATTTAGGACATTTTCTATAAATGAAAGTTGACGAAATATTCACAGCAAATGTACAAAAAATATAAGTTTGAATAATTCCAGCACAAAAATATTTACACAATTCCCTAACATTTGATTGGTCCGTAGCAAGTCTCTGTCCAGAATTTATATCCCAGTAAACTCCATGCCGAACTACTTTCCATAACCGTCGGGCGCAGTTAAAATAATTCTTAAGAAAATGGAAAATAAACACATTTTCTTCATGAATTTATTTCAAATGCTGGAATTATAAGGAATGAATGGCCTTTTTGTGGAATTTATCGGGGATATAAACTTGGAAAAGTCGCGGGAATACTGGACGAAGGCCGGAAGGACTTTTCCAAGTTTATACCCCGATAAATTCCACAAAAAGGCGATTCATTCCTATACACAATAGTGCGTTCACTAACTGTTATCGCCCATGAGTGATAGCAATGGCGCTTAATGCACTGCCCTTGAAGTTCTGTTTATACGTACATCCGTATGATCGGCAGGTATGTGTATTTTAATGGTGACCCATCTCAATTAGCTGTACTTACCTGTCGTACACATCCATGGCTCGAACCCATTTACACAGCCCCTCGCAGGCCGTCGAAGCCACTCGCACCTTGTCGGGGTCAAAGTCGGGGTTCGAGATGTATTTCGCGCGTATCTGCTTTATGCATGCGGGATTGATGTTATCCTGAAGGAAAAAGAAAAATTACTATTGGTTTGTTGCTACATGCATTGCCAGAATATTGACACGTCTTATACATAGGTTAGCAAACTTAAGACTGCATGTCGCGCCTTGGGGCGAGGCATGGACACTAAAAAAAGAGATAAAGTATAACGAAAAACTTTAACCAAAAACTTTAACTGGACACACGTATGTACGTACGCCAAAATGCCGACTATAACGCACTTTCCGCAAGCGGGCGCGACAAAAATCACGACTAAACCCTGCCAATTCTCTGATGATGTCCCGGAAACTGAGCAACGTGGCATCAAACTGACAATCTCCGCCAATTCTAATGCCAATGATGCCCCGAAAGTAGTTCTAAGGTAAGTAACACATCATTTTCCAAGTTTGAAACCTATTTATAAGACATGTCTATACAGCATACAATGCTGGTGTAATTTAAGTATATCAGGCGAAGCTAAGAAACACGCAAATGTGGTTCAGTTTAAACTAAGCAAATTGACAGATGTCAGACAAACAAATTCACCAATTTTCGCATCAACTTGTTTCATGTAAAGCTACTTGTACACGTTTGGTATTTATTTATGGTACAATACTATCTATAAGCACGGGTTTCTTCACCGATCGTCATCTCACCTTGTCAAAATTGAAGAGCGACTCGAGGAATTTCATGTCGCTGAGCATTTTCTTCGATGGGGCCCAGTAGTCTTCAATCTTCTTGCCACTCCCGCTCGGGTCGGGAATCCTGTCGGGCTTTATACCCTTGATGACGCAGACAGCTTCAAGTACGAGCTTGATCATGAAGGGCGGGCTCTTCATCGTCTTGACAATTGTGATGTCCTGGGGGCTGAGGGTGTTGAGGGCATCTAGGGCAGCGTTCAGGGCTGGGATCGCCTCAGCAAGCTCGCCGTCACACTCGTCCTTGATTGCTTTTGCCGCCTTGGCTTGTTCGTTGGCCACCGCCTCGTCTGCTTTCACGACCTATGATGATAAAGGTGTATGAATTATTGGGCTGCCGTGATAAATGGCTGTGAATTATTGGGCAGCCGTGATAAATGGCCGTGAATTATTGGGCTGCCGTGATAAACGGCTGTGAATTATTGGGCTGCTGTGATAGATGGCCGTGAATGATTGGGCTGCCGTGATAAATGGTTGTGAATTATATTATTGGGATGCCGTGATAAATGGCTGTGAATTATGGGGCTGCCGTGATAAAGGTGTGGGAATTATTGGGCTGCTGCGATAAAGGTGTGGGAATTATTGGGCTTGTGTGATAAAGGTGTAGAAATTATTGGGCTGCAGTGATAAAGGTGTGGGAATTATTGGGCTGTCGCGCGACAGATAAAGGGTCATGAATTATTGGGCTGCGTGATAAAGGGTCATTAATTATTGCGACGGCGTGATACATGGCTGTGAATTATGGGGCTGCCACGATCAAGGTGTGGGAATTATTGGGCTGCTGTGATAAAGGTGTGGGAATCTTTGGGCTGCTGTGATAAAGGTGTGGGAATTATTGGGCTCTCACGATAAAGGGTACTGAATTATTGAGGTGCGCTGCTGTGATAAAGGGCCATGAATTATTGGGCTGCTGTGATGAAAGTGTGTGAATTATTGGGCTGTCACAGAAATTGCAATAAAATGAAGAAATTTTCTTTTTGAGAAATTTGATTTATTGATTGAAATTTTGTGTCCGTTCAACAGCACGGCCATATACAGACAGAAAATAACTTTCAGCATCAAAAGAAGATCTGGTGTCCACCCTTACTAGCAGATCGTGTGGCCCCAAGTGTGAATTCCAGTAAGATTCACCATTGACCAACACAACTGTACCTTCTCGACTTTCGCCACCTCGATGGAGTCCTTCTCGATTTTGATCATGATCGAGTCGACGTCGGCGCTCGCCTGAATGAGCTGCGGCTGTAGGTCTATCAACTCCTTCTGCATCACGGCCACCTGGGAGCCCGCAGATTCCAGCTTCTCCAGACCAACCTCGTAACGCTTCTTCTGCTTCGCCACCGCCCTGTAACCCCATACAGTTTCATTATCGTAGATATGTGCAGAAAGTGATGACATAGTTAGGGAAAAAATAATTTAATTTATGGATTTGTATTTCTGAACTCAATTATTAGTATTATTATTATAGTATTATTATTGCCCAATAGTTTGCAATCGTTGCAAAAGTATATAAAGTTTAAACTCATCATGAACACGAACAGACATCAATAAAAGCCATATTGAAATTCAAGATGGCCACAAGTGAAATTTAATGTGTCAGTTAAGGTCATATAGGGATGGGCCCACACTTTAGTCTCATCCGACAGGCCAGTGGAATGGACTTACAATATTATGCTATACTATGCCCTAGGGTAGGTCTTGAACACTCACTGTCAGTATTGAAGTCTGTATTCTACTGCTGAGCAACAGCCCATCCCTATGTGTGATCAAAAGTAATGGTACCAATTTGTTGTTTTTTGCACTATGTAACATAAAAAACATTTGCGAAGACTACACCAAACATTTCAGCAGGTTCACTTTTTTACCCAGTCTATATAATTTGGGGTACAACATAGTAGACAAGAGCTCCGCGGAGCAAAATGTCCCGCCTGGTGCAGTTTGATAGTATATAAGGAGCTTGTAATAACCTTGGGGTTAGTGAGCACCATGGGCTTTCTGTAGAATGATGCGGGATGTTACAAATGCATGTATGGAATATTAAAGCATAAACTGAGCGTTAACTTTTCCAAACACGTAAATTTCTAAGTCAGTGACCTTGACATTTGGGGTTAGCGGGCACCATGGGCTTTCTGCAGAATGATGGGCTTTCTGTAGAATGATGCGGGATGTTGTTACAAATGCATGTATGGAATATTAAAGCATAAACTGAGCGTTAATTTCTAAGTCAGTGACCTTGACCTTTGGGGTTAGCGGGCACCATGGGCTTTCTGTAGAATGATGCGGGATGTTGTTACAAATGCATATATGGAATATTAAAGCATAAACTGAGCATTAACTTTTCCAAACACGGAAATTTCTAATTCAGTGACCTTGGCCTTTGGGGTTAGCGGCACCATGGGCTTTCTGTAGAATGATGCGGGATGTTGTTACAAATGCATGTATGGAATATTAAAGCATAAACTGAGCGTTAACTTTTCCAAACACGTAAATTTCTAAGTCAGTGACCTTGACCTTTGGGGTTAGCGGGCACCATGGGCTTTCTGTAGAATGATGCGGGATGTTGTTACAAATGCATGTATGGAATATTAAAGCATAAACTGAGCGCTAACTTTTCCAAACACAACAATTTCTCTAAGTCAGTGACCTTGACCTTTGGCATTAGCGGGCAACATGGGCTTTCCGTAGAATGATGCGGGATGTTGTTACAAATGCATGTATGGAATATTAAAGCATAAACTGAGCGTTAACTTTTCCAAACACGGAAATTTCTAAGTCGGTGACCTTGACCTTTGGGGTTAGCGGGCACTATGGGCTTTTTGTAGAATGATGCGGGATGTTACAAATGTATGTATGTAATATTAAAGCATAAACTGAGCATTAACTTTTCCAAACACCGAAATTTCTAAGTCAGCGACCTTGACCTTTGGGGTTAGCGGGCACCTTGGGCTTTCTGTAGAATGATGCGGGAGGATGTTGTTACAAATGCATGTATGGAATATTAAAGCATTCCATTGAGTGAAACAGAAGTTGCAATGAATTAACCTGAGCGTTAAGTTTTAGAAACAGAGCTAAACGCAAAAACTTAACGTTGAATGCATGTGAAAAGTAGACCAATGAACCATGAAAAGTAGGTGAAGGTCACATCATGGGCTCCCTCTGTGTGAGATGGTTACACCACAGTGTTGATGTATACCAAGTATGGAGGTCGTAGGAGATATAGTTTTCTGGAAACTGAGCTAAACGCAAAAACTTAACGTGAAATGTTGTCGACGCAGCCGACGACGATGACGCCGCCGACGACGCCGACGGAAAAGCTATGCCTATGTCCCGCTTCTGCTAAAGCAGGCGGGACAAAAACTAACCCTCTCTTCAGGCCGAGTAGATTCTTGAACGTGCCGATCAGTTCGAGGTACGAGGTCGGCGTCACGTAGTTGTGTCTCTCCAGCTCGAGTAAGAATTTGTCGGAGAGGTCACGAGTTGAGGTGTGGAAGGATTTACACATCTCGATACAGCCGAACCTCTCTTCATCGTCCAGCTCTACGTCCTCCAAGAAACGCGTGGCTACGGCTTGCAAGGCATCCTCCGGCCATGACTGAAGAGATAAAGAAATCACACAAGTTGTGACGACTGATGCTTCCTCTGGCCCTGACTGTAGAAACTAGAAAACGTGTTCATAGAACATGGATGCCCCACCTACCTCTTTGATAGTAAACAAGCGCAAACACAAATTTTAACCGAGGGAAATAACTATGTAAATATTGAAATTGTAGGTCAAGGTCAGAGAAAGGTCATTTAATTCATAGTGGGTTGTGGTGCACACCACTGGCTCATGATAGTGTGCAATTAAGGTGATTCCATCAATGAAACAACAATACTTCTAGCAAGAAATACAGATTGTTATCAGGCTACAGGAGTGTGCTATTTGCTTAGGAGCTAGATTTCGAACTGAAGTAATTTCCCACCCATTGAAATCCCATAGACTTACATGTATTTTTAACTGTGCTTGTTAGCATGTTACTTCAATTATACTGTACATATTTTAATTAAATAAAAGGCATTGAGTAGCCAATAGATTTGTGCAGAATTTGATTCATATGTGTATTCAATATTCAAAGTAGTTTACAAGATGCATGCAGTTAAACATATGGGCAATTTTTGGAAATGCTGTTTACATCCGACGTCAATGGTGACGTCACTCAAAAAGTGACGTCAAATAATTACGCCATATTTAAAAACTTATATATATCAAACTGCTTATAATAATCAGTAACCAAAACATTTATATTCTGCATAAATCTATTTTCTTTCAAACACTTTATATTTCATTCCAATTGGTAAAGTAGTTAGGTACAGAGCTACATATTAGAGAGTAAAGATGGAAATACATAGAGAATATTAGTATAGTGTCATGAACGTGAATAAATATCTGTCGAGGCTGAGAAATCAGGATGGGCGAGGCTTGCCGAGCACATCCTGATTTCGAGCCGAGTCAGATATTTATTCACGTTCATGACACTATAATAATATTCTATTTATCCCGTTAACCACATCAAAGTTGTTCAAATGTCTCTAAAAATGCATTTGTGGCCTCATAAGTTTGTCTTCTGAAGCAACAAGATTATCGTGTTACGTCATTCACATTATGACGTAACGTCATACATAATGACGTATCTACTAGACGTGAACGAGAAAAAATACACGTACCTGCTTTTCACGTCTAGTAGCGACATAGTTGACGGGATAAATACAAGTCTATGGGATTTTAAAATTACTTGCACCTACTGTACACTGGTCGCAGATGCATTAAGCCCTATTTCTCCAGTAACAGCCATATGCTACCGAGACCGGGAGCATAAAAATAAGCCATGCCATAATACATCCCGTTGAAAACTGAAATGGGAACTGGCGTATAAAAACATACGAACCTGGAACCAGTCAATGGTACAGCAATTGACGAGGGACGGGAACTTCCTCAGTCGGTTACGGAAGGCATCGCCAATCGGGCTCATCGCCAGAACAATGTGTAGCTGGTCACGGACGCGGCTGATAAACATGTTGAACAGCGCGACAGGTGATCCATCTGTCTGCTTCGCCTTCTCACGTTGTCTGGAAGATAACAGACGCGTAGCTGGTGTTAACCCTTACAATGCGGGAACCGAAAATAGTCGTCTGCTGCTGTGTCATATTTGATCTCTTTTCTCAGTAAAAACATGGTTGACAGCATTTTAGAATCATTTCCGTTGGAAATGATACTAAAGTGCTGTCAAGCCATGTTTTTGATGAGAAAAAATGGAAATAAAAAATAAACAGCAGACGTCAATTTTTTATTCAGCATTGTAAGGGTTAACCACAGTTTATCATCAAGCCCACAATCCCAATTCAATCACATTTTCTTGATCAAAAATGCTCTGACGATTTGCTAACTTCATTGATTTCATTAATGTTTCTATATGATCACTAGTGATGCACTATTCCCGACTTTGGTGGCATATTTGGCGGCATCACTCTGCCAAAAAAATGTAAAAAATAAACTGTTTTTTATTTGTTTCTTTTTTTACAATTTTTGGTTTATATTTTGCTCACACCATGTTATTATTATTCAACAATATTATTAAACATGGAATAAAACATCTTTTCTTTACACTGGCATTCACCTTTATGTAATGATGCAAATTTCAATATTTTGCACAATAAATGTGTCCCCGTTTGGCGGTTTTACATATAAATGTACCATTTTTACCAGCCTTACTATGCCTATTTGTAACTCTTTTCCTGCCGAAGGTACGTCATTATGTTTGCGGAAAATCCTAAATATTTTCATTGTATGCGCACAGAAGTATATGTCGCGACCACCATTTGAACTGTCTCGTTGAGGCGGTTCACATGAGTGGTCACATCATATACTTCCATTAAGAAAACATTTCATACCCGTAAAGGTGTATTCTGAAAGGAATGGGTTAATACTACTGGAACATATATTCAGTATTAACTTTGCTACAGTACTGCTTATATTTTGCAAAATCTCTTTTTAAACATACATGCCCTATGTACATATGTTATTGTTCTAACAATTATGAGCAGGTGTATTAAATGCTTAACCTTTTCACCCCTAAGTAACTGGACTGGATTTTGATATGTTAATTTTGCAACCAATCCAATCGTCACAAAATGATTTTATGAAAAGGGGGTGTGTTTTTGCTCTCAACAATATGAAACTTACTTGCAAAAAGTGCAGATCCTGATGAGACTCCTGGCTCATCTGGATCTACACTGTTGGCCAATACCACTATACAGGCCTGTAGTGTTGAAAGAGCTCATTAATAATCTTTTCACAGATAAATTGCGAGCTTGTAATAAACATGAAACGTGCAATTACCGACAACATTAATTAATTAATTACTGTGGCAATCTCTGGGTCTGTGCTTATAAAACTTGGCGTGCTCTCCAAATTTACATTCAAAATCAAGCAGTTTGATTGGCCGAGACCGATGAAAGCCGAGTACATTACTGAAGGTGATTTTGTGATCACTATGTTCTATTGTGAGACAACGGAAGACACAACCAAACTGACATGTGAGGAGGCAAGAGAACTGAATATATACACGTGTTTTTAAATAAACATTTTGAATGACAATAACAACGATTTACCACAATATCAATCTCAGCTGCAATTAATTTTGTTTATTGGTGTTTAACGGCCTATCAACAGCTAAGGTCATGTAAGGCCGGGCAAACGGGTTTGATCCCAAAACCTGCTGCATTGAGAGGAAAATCCCAAAATCAGAACAGAATATTTACATCGAAAAAAAAAAATATATTCAGCCCTGAAATTAGAATAACCTGACCTGGTGCCAGGTCCATACCACACCAGTCACTTGGCCCCTTCCCCTAAAATAGGATTACGAATAATCGTAATACTCACATAAGGGATATAACCAGATTCAACTGTCACATACAAAATGCCAAAGACGTATGTGAGGACCAAACCAGGATGAACCTCGGCTGCAATTAAAGTTCAACACAAAACATTTGTTCTTAGATGTACTTGTTATGGCTGTATATTTTCACGACAACGTCAACAATATTTATTTAACAATATATACATTTGTACTTACTCAAGGAGTTGCAAGTTAGCTAGGTTAGTTGTACCCCTATAAAGTGATGTCGCAAAATATATTTAGAAATCACAACTGTGAAATGGCAAATTTCCAAAATTAAGATAATATCCAAAATTAAGACAATGCTACATTTATTTTCTCTATTTTTTTTGATACAGAAATTAATTCTTTTTACCAGTATAATCAATACAGTAGCCTATTTCACCAACATTGCAAAGTATACTTATCTAGCAAAGTATACTTTGAGGGAGAACTTTTCAATTTTAGGATAAATTGATTATTTTTTATTATACTGAATTTATTACATTCAGTATAATAATTCTGCATACTTTTAATCATCAAATGTATGTAGTCGTTAGTTCTATATGAATGACATAATGCATTTCAGGAAAAATAAATGATTATTCCCTCAAAGTATACTTTGCTAGAAAAGTATACTTTGCAATGTTGGTGAAATAGGCTACAGGTGTTTGGTATTGACATCTAGAAGACAATTAAGCATATGTGGACTGAATAATTATTTATTTTAAAAATTTTAAAATAAAATTCCAAATCCACTTTATGCCTGTATTGTAATAATTATTTGATTTACTATTAAGATTTCTTTTTCACAACAATATTATTAACTTACTCTTCCTTGGCACGTTGTTTGGCTAAACTAAAGAAAACATATAATAAATTAAATATTTATTTTAAAAGTACAATGAATGTGTGCAACAATGCACTTAAATTATGGGCAAATTGCATATTTCAGACACGAGATTTTATTTAAATTTAAATAGTTATATTTAATTTTAAACATACAGAAGGTATGAATGTATTGTTGAGAAACAATGATGTAATGTAAGAATGTATTGTAGAGAAGCATTGGGGTTCCATCTTATTGTTATACATAATAGGAAGTTGAATATATGTTTACTAGAGAATGTGTTGTATGTTGCAACAATGTGAAATATTCACCCAAGGTAGAAAATGTGAAATACTTAGCATGAAGAAGAATTTAAATTTCGGGCCATCAGCTGAGAACGAAGACCTTACGACATTTGCGACCAGCGCAAACCCAGAACCCATAATGATCAGGTCTTGCACATTCGACATTCAGTCAGTGTAGTATGCTAGCTGCTATTAGCAACCAGATTAAAGTCCTATGACATTTGCGGCCATCGCAACCCCTGATCAGACTACGCTTCGCGCAGTCTGATCAGGGCTAGCGCTGTTTGACATTCCATCAGTATAGTAGGCTAAATGTCATTAGAAACCAGGCAATATTATTATCCTACAGACTGAATGTGCAACCAGGATCTACAATGGTTGCAAACTCAGCCGGCGGGTCCACATATCGATGAAAAGTGAAATTGAACTGGTTTATGTCCCAGCAACAACTAAGGTCATAATTAGAGACGGGACCACAATTTAAAGTCTCATTCGACAGACCAGTGGGATGGAAATACTATGTTAGTATTTGTCACACATAGCGTGAGGATTGAACTCACAGCCTCCAGTATTAAAGTCCAATGCCATGGCTCCTAGGCCACGATCCATCCCTCCAAATATCGATGAATAGATTTTACATACACATGTCTCAATGAGACATTTAAAATACATGGTAACAACACATGTCTGAGCACAAATATGAAGGCTTATACTTATATTATTCCATCGGTAAACTATTAAATACTAGGGATGAGATGAACACAGTTTTTCAAACATAAATCTTAAGCAATTTATGAATAAGGCTTTTCAGACATAAATCCTCAGCATCATATTAATAATGTTTTTCAGACATGTACACGTTCATATTAACCTAGGGACCAAACTGCTAACATTGAAATTCAAATTTGATGTGTAAGATTTGGTAGCGCAAGACATTAAAAGTACAAGCTATTTCTAAATTTTTAACACAAATATCGACTTCCATATGTATTTAGACGAAAAGATTACAAACTGACAATACCCTGATGGTACTTACTCCGCTGCTTTTTGTCGAGCAATCCTAATCAAGGATCACAAAATAAAATATACATGTATGCATCGTTGTGTGTCAAAAAATGGACAACTGTAAAATGTCACATGTCCAAATACTACATTGTTCAGTGGCTATAACGTCAATTATCAAAGCTATCATTTCTACACAAACTATTTTACAATAACTGCTAATTCTGTTTACATACAAATTTTATAATTCAGTGCAACAATTCTAGTGTGATTAAATTTAATAAATGTCATGTATTCAGTCTTTGTAAAATGAAAACATACAAATAAAAAATGAAATTTACATTAACTCTTAGATCGCTTATTTTTTTTTGTCATCTGCTGTTTATTTTCTATATCCCATTTTTATCATCAACAACATGCTTTGACAGAACTTCAGAATCATTTCCATTGGAAATGGAAATCATTCTGAAGTGCTGTCAAAGCATGTTTTTATTGAGAAATAAGGCAAGATATAAAAGCAGCAGCCGACGACAATTATTGTAGCGGTCTAAGGGTTAATTACATGATACAATTGTTGATTAAATTTAGCAAATTTCGAGTAGTCACATTGTACGATACAAACCTGTCTAACTGCCTCATTTTATCACAGATTTCTTGCTTCTCGTCGAGTGGGAAGAGGTTAGGAACTTCACCAGCATTCAGTAAATTGTTCACATCTTCAAGGAAAGATTCTTGTTTAATCTGCAATGGATGTCAACTTCGCTATATGATATGTGGCAATTTTCCCATGGATTACAAATTACAAAAAGAACAAGAAAACAAAAACTTAAATGCAAAATTCTGACCTAGACATTCTGAGCACATGGGCTCAGTGGGCTATACAATGAAAATATGGATGATCGCAAACAAGTATATGACGTTTCAAATCAATACAACTTACGGGTAACAGACCTCGTAGGGAGCCAAAAACTTTAATGCAAATCTTGGACAGACAGATGGATAGGATGGCAACTATACGCACACAGAATTTTTGTCCAGGGTATATAATACATCAATACGATTGATTACCTGTGTATCGAAAAGAGGAATACACCATGATTGTCCGTTTCGGTAGATTTTCTCAAGATTCGCTTCAAATCTTCACGCCACTCCACTGATGTGTAGGATTTGGAAAGTTCAACCTGAAAATGATAAAAGTCACAAATAGAATTAAAAATAGTGTCAAATGTCATAATATACACGTATTGATGCAATGTATGTGGGCCGCATGGATGTTTGGATGTCAATTAAACAGCATTGTCATATACAGAGAGAAATGCACCTTTAAGGTGAAGTACCATATTCTTGCGATTATAAGACGCATTTTTTGTACTCAGATTTGTATCCCAGAAAGCCCCTGCGTCTTATAAATACATGTAGCTACATGAGCATTTTTTTCCACACGAAATATTGACATAAACGACCAAAAATAAAATGCGTTCCTATATTTGTTGTTGTTGTTAGTCTTTGGGGTAAAATCCGGTATTGGAATATTGGTTTCGTATTCTAAACAGTTCGCGCCTTTACTCGCGCCTTACTCGTTCCGGCCATGTGTCACATTCGGTACACATTTTCTATACCGAATGCGAACAGTGTATACCAAGATCAGATCCGGTCGACATTTTCTCTGCCGAATCACAATCTTGCCTCTATCATTTTAATTATCTTTTGAAAACATTTACCGGTCCCATATCGGTCGGTGTCATTTTGCCGTGAAAAATATTGCATGACGCCATTAACGGTAAATCACAATATGCATAATGCAATTCCACGAAAGTTATAAAACTCCATCATTAGTTTCGAAACTGTGTGTTTACAAGATGCTGATGAAAGTGGCAAGCCTAAGTCAGCTGGCCGACATCAAACACACCGCGTGTCAAGATTTACAACACAAAGCCATATCAAATATCAACACACGCGGTTGCTGACGTCCGTTTCGTATTCGTCACTAAACTAACTGGTACCCTGTCTAATGCGTTCCAGTGAAACAATACTACCGAGAACCAGACTCTATTTATGACACGGCAAACGTGTTTATGTGAATTGGGTCTTTATCTCTGACAAATCCCGGCTTATTGCATTAGCGGCCAGACCAGGCGGTGGATTCGCGTATAGTCTGCACATGGTTTACAATGTTCGCCAATCTCTATTTAAAAAATTATAATTACGTCAGCGGACAATGCAAATTCGTCATAGCTATAGGCTGCTTTCAGCGTCATTTACGGAAGATACAACTGATTTTGAAATATTACATACTGTAGGCGAAAGTTGTGTGTTGCTTTGTGGAAAAAAATCGATAACACCCAACCGTGTCAACAGGTGCTATTATCTTATGTCATCATTCAGCACGAGCTGTAAACTGTGTGACCTTTAGGCTATGTTTTGAAATTGCACTGATTGGTCAACACGCTTTTTGATGTGTGCCGCAGATGTGGCGAACGTGCGGCTTTCATCCTTGCATCATGGGGGCAATCAGTAACCCATTTCATGCTGAGTATACGCTTATGTTTGCGGAAAATCCTAAATATTTTCCTTCTATGCAATCAGAAGTATATGCCGCGATCACCATTTAAACCGTTTCGTCGAGACGGTTCAAATGAGTGGTGACAACATATACTTTCAGTGAGAAATAACAAAAATAAAAATAAAATATTTAATAAATTTCATATCCGTGAATGTGTATTCAGAAAGGAACGGGTTAAAAAAACACTGGATTATACGCACGCAGATCTGTCGCCATATTTCGCCGATGTTGATTTCGAAAATAGTTTCCGTAAATGGTGTTGAAAAGAGGTAATAATTAACAATATAATACCACTTTCGGCAGCAATATGATCGCAAATATAACACGATTTATGACAATAGTCTGTTACACATTTAACACGATTTTGATATACAAATAGGCAAACAAATCGGGAGCCAATGCACAAACGTGTACTAACCGAGCACGTGTTATAGTGAAGCGTGTACTACCGAGATACTAGAAAACGGTGAAATACGGACCGGGTAATCACGGACATAGAGTCGGCAAATTACGGACATAGCAAACTATGATGGGGAAAATACAGACAAAAACGTCCAAGGTACGAATAAAAAAAACAATGTGGGGGAATAAATAACAACAACAACTTGGCGACTTGTTTTCATTTTTTTGTTTCATTTTGTTAGGAAAATTGGGTGCGTCTTATAATCTCATGTAGACATTTTCCCCCAGATTTTGGACTGAAAATAGGGGTGCGTCTTATGCACTCTTGCGACCTATAATCGCAAGAATACGGTACTGTACACTAGCACTAACATTACAATAATTCCAGCACAAAAATATTTACACAATTCCCTAACATTTGATTGGCCCGTAGCAAGTCTCTGTCCAAAATGTATATCCCAGTAAACTCCCACGCCAAACTACTTTCCGTAACCGTGAGACGCAGTTAAAATAATTCTTAAGAAAACGGAAAATAAACACATTTTCTTGATGAATTTATTTCAAATGCTGGAATTATAAGGAATGAATGGCATTTTTGTTGAATTTATCGGGAATATAAACTTGGAAAAGTCGCGGGAATACTGGACGAGGCCTTAAAAAATTACAATTTTCGAAAAAAAAAAAAAAAAAAAAAAATAATTTTTTTTTTCTTTTTTTTTTTTTTTTCTTTTTTTCCGAAAATTGTAATTTTTTATCGCTTCGTCCAGTATTCCCGTGACTTTTCCAAGTTTATACCCCGATAAATTCCACAAAAAGGTCAATAATTCCTATAATAAAAACTTTCAGGCACCAATAGAACATCGGATCACTTGATTGGCAGTAACAAAGAAAATTTAATACAATGCATGAACACCATTCCATAAGCCATATTGTTTACAAACAGCTGGATGAGCAAAGCAAGTTTACCTGGAATATGTCGTAGTCTGCCATATGCGCAGAAAGACGCGTCAGCGACTGACGGCCTGAGCCACCCACCCCGACTAGCAAGGCGTGACTACGAGGCTGTTTGATAACACGCGCTATCCTGGAAACGTGCTCAATAGCAAATCTGCAAAGAGAGAATATTTGTGTGGTTAAATAACAAGACATTCCAGGAAATTTAGTATGTGTTAATTCACTGAGCTTGTGCTCTTGGTCTTGACATTAGCATGATGGAGCATTTTGATTGCAAAGAAAGAGAGAAAAAACCCATTATTCAGTTGTGAAACACAATGTCTACTTTCATAACCTATACATACAAAACATGGCTACAATGGCTCACTATCGACTGTAACCCAAATGTTCTGGTTTTCCGCAAAAGCCAGAAAATTTGGGCTATAGCGGTTCAAGCTCAGTTGAGTTAGAATATTCAAACTTCTACAAACCTGAACAGTACGAGGTTCATTGGTTTTTTGCTCATATTGTTGAATTCTTCCAGATAGCCCTCAACTACATGTCGTAGCGCTTCCAAATCTCGAACCTCTACGTAGTGTTTCGAGTCTGATTTAGGGTCGGCAAAGTCACAATACACCAAACTACGGAGGTCATCCTCTGTGACCTTGCCATCGTTATCAAAGTCAAGGTGAATAAATAGTTGATCAAAGTCCTCTCGAAGCTTGTCCTTGCAGACATCTCGAACGAACGTGAAGAGCCAGTCACGATCGCGATCGTCCACCAGACGATCATAGTATACACGGAACACCTGGCAATGTAGAAACAAACGAAACTGTTTAGAACAACAAGAGTGTCGAAGGTCACAATATATGCCCGTCGAGGCATAGTCCGTAAACAGGAGGAGAAAACTCACTAAAAGCTAAGGGTTCTTCCTCTTGCCATGTACATGTACACCGAACTTGGTTGAGATCGGTTAAGTAGTTTATTTATTTAATTAAAGGTGTTTAACAGCCTGTCAACAGTTAGATAATTTTAGACTGGGTTAATGGCGTCGACTAACATATTTCACCTGAATGGAATGGGGGAAAATCCCAAAATCAGAACTGAATATTTACAAGAAAAATAATTATTCAGCCTTGAAATAGGATAACATGATCTGGTTGGTGCCAGGTCCTCAGCACACCAGAATCACTTAATAATAGGGTTAGTACTATATGTACTACTTTTATTATAATGGGTATTACTGGATTCAACTCTCATGTACAAGAAATCCAAAAATGTACCCGAGGGCCAAACCAGGGACATTGGGATTCAGGTAAGGATGGACCTCACCACTAATTTATCCTTCGTATGGTCCCAACCTGCAGCCCGCTATAGGCACGATAGCAGAAAGTTCTGTTTTACCTCGTGCACCCAAAGCCGTTTCATGGATGCCGGCTCCTCCATGGTTTCCGGCGTGGAAAGCAGCACTCCCTGGATGACGCGGCCGAAGTCACGTGTGTTGAACAGATAGTGCGACTTGGCGGGCGTAGGCAGCAGCTGTACCATCGCTTCCTTGTAGACGGCCAGCGTGCCATTCACAATGTGGTCCACGCAAGGCTTGAACTCGTTACTGAAGCCCCTGTAAGTGTAATCACTGTGTCGACATTGTTCACCAATTATACAGAGCATACAGTGTATTTTTTTCCCCAGTTCTTAAATAAAAATCCACCCACCCTACCCCTCAAAAAACAAAGTCAGCCGGCAAAAATATATACATCAACCATCATTGTATTTTGTTTAATGTGACAATCCTTTTAAATAGCTAGAACACGACATATTAATTTCCTAGAACATCATAATAAGGGTCTTTAACTCTTTGCATGTTAGCGTTGAAAATAACGGCCAGCAAATTTAGGAATACATTTCTTATTTATCTCTGTAAATATGTCTAGGACTCAATTCTAATGAAATTCCGAGACATATTCACGATATTTACATGAAGAAATAAAAGAAACTATAACAAATTTTTGTCTGATGTTTTTTAACTATTTTAACAAGTTTCCCAGCATGCAAAGAGTTAACCCTTTCCCAAATTGATTGCTGCTCCATGCTAACTGCGACTATTCCATAGACAAGAAACATTTTTTTTTTTTAAATCTCAAATCATTTTAAATACTGCAGATCCAGGTGAGACGGCTCATAACGAGCTGGCTTGTTTGGATCTATGGTGTCTGCAAATGTTAGCTTATGGTACAAAGGGTTTAGCTTACACGTCCTGCCAGCAATGGTTAAATGAAAGGAAAATAGATGCATTTAAATATACCACAGCATTTATTGGATTATACACAAAGAGTTCATAACCTACAACTGTCCCGTGCCTGAAAGCTATATACGTATGTGATCCTGGCCGACACAGGGGGATCGCCGGTGAGTGTCTCACCCACTACTGACGGGTCAAGGTCACCCGAATGACACAGGGCGGTTAGCCACCAATGTGAGGAAGATACTGATGAAGTTTGGTAAAGATTCGACACATCAGGAGATATGCAACATTCTGACGTATGCCCAAAATTGTTGATGCCTCCGACGTCACCTATGCCGCCACCATCGTAACTGTGACTGCTATGTCTCACTTTCCACATATGTGTGCGAGACAAACAGACCTTTTTGCATGATTTTCCACACTTATATGTGGCTGTGACTGGAGAAATGGGGCTTATGGGTTTTGTGACCAGTGTAGATCCAGATCAGACTGTGCGGAGTCTGATCAGGATCTGCTCTGTTCGCCATTCCATCAATGAAGCACCATTTATCAGGCTACAGGAGTGTGCTATTTGATCAGGAGCTACACTGGTCACAAATCCCATTAGCACCATTTCTCCAGTCACAAGCACATATATCCTGCCCAACCTGCACATTCAAATAATTTTATTTTCTTACTGTCAGTATAGTGAATGGCGAACATAATCCATTCTAATCACACGGAGGACAAGTACGTTATATACACCTGCCTTTTACGACCAGAATAACCTACAATTTCTCAAATATGTCAGCTACGACTTGAACAATATTGATGCAGTAAACATCAGATATCCCTGGAAATAAACGTCCAACATTTAATGGTGTTTAATGGCCTGTCAACAGCTAAGGTAATTTTAGGCTGGATCAACAGGGTTGAATCACATATTTCATCTGTACAGTATGGGGGTAATCTCAAAATCAAAACTTAACCCCACCCCTTCCGATGAATATGAGTTTTCTAAAAATAACTCCATCAGCTACAGATATGAGGAAGGCAACATTGGCAGCATGTACGTTTTCTCAAAATTACTCCAAAATGGCATCATTGGTGGGTAATATTTGACAATTTCTCAAGATAACCGTGATTTATCGCATCAAAATCGCTTTGATAGTTGAAATGTTATAGAGAAAATACATGTATAGGTCAAAGCAGGCCTAAACAGCAGGGGGCTGTTTCACTAAATTTTGTACAACTAAAATGTTCATAAGTGCAAAATTATGATAGTCTGTAAATTTCACATTAGCAACGTTTTGTTGTAAGCAATTATTGGATTTACATTTATTGAGCATAGGCATCATATACAGTGAATGCTCAATAAATGTAAATCCATCATTTGAAATTTCCAGACTATCCTAAATTTGCACTTACGAACATTTTAGTCGTACAAAGTTTAGTGAAACGGCCCCCAGGTTCCGGTGACGCACACTAGCCACCATACATATGGTGTCTGTAAGAAATAACATAGGGTGCAGTGACATGTGGGTAAGTTGAAATATCAAACATCAGTGGCCTATTTCAATAACATTGGTCAGTGCACTAAACTACGATACCAGTGAATTTCAAGGACTTTTATTCAGCGTTTTCATTAATATTAATTTTCAGGAAAAACAAATTATGAAAATTTCAGGAATATATACAAAGATGGAAATCTACCAATTTCAGGATGTTTTGTGTAATTTTTATAGAGTACCGGTACATTAACCAATAACGCAAGCTCAGACGTTCATACGTATGTATGCACATGCGTATGGACGTACGCCAATGTGCCAACTATATTGCACTGTCCGCAAGCGGATGCGACAAAAATCTTATATTAAATCATTTCACACAAGTAACAAGCTACAGTTTAGTGCACTGTTCTGGAAATAGCCAACAGGTTTTAGTAGACATGCATATTCATGAGATTAAATCAATTATGCAAATTTATTTAAGGAACGGAAGTGACACACATATTTGGTGACCAGGTGATGCTGCAAAAGGATATGTATTGGATCATATACTCACGTTACGTTTTCTTCACTACAAAAATATAAAGAACTTACTCGTCTGACGATTTTTGAAGGCCTTACTGGCTTGATCAACAGTGTAGACCCTGATCATACTACAAGTAAGTATATATGCTGATCTGGCTCTACATTAATAATTGTTAACCCTTAAAAGGCAGAAACAAAAATTACGGCTGCTGTTGTTTTACATTTTATCTTCCATCTCCATAAAACATGGTTTGACATCACTTTAGAATCATTTCCATTTGAAATGATTCCAATGTTTTATCAAAACATGTTTTTTGACAATAAAAATGTAAAATATAAAACAAGCAGCAGACGACAAAATTTTATTCAACATAGAAAGGGCAAATAAAGGTGAAATATACCCGATACTTCAAACAGTGAAACATGTATATATATATATATATATATATATATATACCTCAGAGCCCATGACTATTAAACTTTCGGACCACATTCTCCAAATTTTTAATCGAAATCAGACGGCTTGATTGGCCAAGACCAAGCATTGCCCAGTTTCAACCAATTAAACGACAAGATTTTGAGTATGAGAACCGAGAACATGCACCGACGGTTTTATGAAATCAGTTCCTGAGTAAGTTTTGTTTTGCCGGAGTGCTAAAAGTTCACACCGGACCCTTACCCTCACATATTGGTGCCCCACACACCACCCACACACCACCCACCACACCACCCACCACACCACCCACCCAATCCAGTGCGGAAGATTTTTGATAAATTAACCAATTTACATTCTGAGAATACACCATTTTACTGATTTGAAACTTTTTTTAACACTTTCACCCCTAAGTAACTGGAATCGATTTTGATATGTTAATTTTACAACCAATCCAACCATCCCAAAATGGTTTTCAGACTAATCCATTTATGAAAAGGGGGTGTTTTTGTTGTAAAAAATATGAAAATTACTTGCAAAAGTGCAGATCCTGATGAGACAGCTCGTTACGTTATGCACTGTTTGCATAAACCTTTATAGCGGGATTTCGGGTTCAAAGGGTTAAACTTATTACAGTGATTTAGGTTTAACAGGTAGGTCAAATAATACTTGTTGATTGATGTTGGTGTTTAACGGCCTATCAACAGCTAAGGTCATTTAAAGCCGGGCCAACGGGTTCAATCCCTCATGTAACCTGCTTCATTGGTGGGAAAATCAGACAGGAATATTTAAAATCAAACTAAATATATATTCAGCCTGAAAGGTCAAATGAGACATGCAGCTGGGTAGATAAAATGCGAGTAAGACATATAAGAATCTGGGGGGCGTTTCGCTAAACTTTGTACGACTAAAATGTTCTAAGTGAATATTTAGAATAGTCTGGAAATTTCAATTGGTGGATTTACATTTATTGAGCATAGGCTGCATATGCATATGCAGCCTATGGTCAATAAATGTAAATCCAATGATTGTTTACAAGGACACATTGTTAATGTGAAATTTACAGACTATCATAATTTTGTGCTTACAAACATTTTAGTCGTACTAAGTTTAGTGAAACGGCCCCCTGAGTTATAGGGCCTCACTGAAAGTCCAAAGGATTAAAGTACCAGCAACAGCTAAAGAGACGGGACCTCAGTTTCATCCAAAAGTTCAGTGAGATGGAAATAGTATGAAAGTATTTTTGCAAGCCGAGGACAGTGATTGAACCAGCAACCTCCGGCATTGAAGTCCAGTGCTCAACCAATCAGCTATCAACCCATACCTCGCTGAAATCAAGACATGTAGTGAACATGGTATAGAATTGTGAACGATGTGCTGGCTATAGTTGTTGCTTCACGTATCAATTCAAGGGTGTCCTACAAATAGGCCATCTTATAAATAGGTTATCGAACTTGAAAAAAACATATGTAACTTCCATTCTGGGGCATTATCGACGTTACAAATTGGCCAATTTTGTCGGTTTGACATCACGTTGCTTAGTTTAAACTAACCAACTGTTTATTTAAACTAAGCAACATGATAGCAAACCTACAAATTCTGCCAATTATTTTGTCAAAGACGCCACAGCAGTTCTATTGAAGTTGCTTGTGAGATTCCAAGTTCGCTAACCAATTTATAAGACTGGTCGATACAACCATGTATCCATGCGACAAATCAACGTGGTGCCCTGATACTTACATACTTACTATCGTACCCTCCTCCACCCTCATTATACTACAATGTCGAAGCTGACGTTAGAATTGGCAAACGGACAAACTCCGCCAACTCCTGTACCAATTGCTGATCTAAGCTTAGATCTGCAATTGACACAGGAGTTGGCATAGTTTGCACCGAGAGTAGTTCCAAGGGAAGTCTTGCTTGTGATTTTCCCAGTTCAGTAACCTATTTATAAGATTGGTCTATATTAAGACTGGCAAATACTAGGATTGGCAAATATTGCGATCGGACAATACTAGGATTGACAAATATTATTTATTTATTTGTTGTGGTTTAACGGCCTATCAACAGCTAAGGTCATTTAAGGCCGGGTCATTGGGTTTTGTAATAAATCCCATATATTACCTGTACAAGTACATTGTTACAGTACATCTACAAATGGGGGGGGGTTAGTGAATATTATATTATATTATATTATATATATTGGGGCTTACATAGTTGCTGCCCTGTCAAACTGTCAGTTTGTCCGTCTGTCCATCTAGCTTGTATTGAATTTCAGAAACGGTGTCGACTAAAACCTATAACTGTGACTACATTTGGAATAAAACATTTAAACATCAACACCAGAAGTTAAATGTACATGTACTAACAATGGTAAGTGATCAAAATGGAAGGCCCTAATAACCCTAAATATTTACACACAATTTGTTTTGGGGGAAGCCCCTATACAATACAGATTTCCCAAAACAAATTATATTCAATATAGGAATGAATGGCCTTTTTGTGGAATTTATCGGGGTATAAACTTGTAAAGTCGCGGGAATACTGGACGAGGCCTTCCGGCCTTCGTCCAGTATTCCCGCGACTTTTCCAAGTTTATATCCCCGATAAATTCAACAAAATGGCCATTCATTCCTTATAATTCCAGCATTTGAAATAAATTCATCAAGAAAATGTGTTTATTTTCCGTTTTCTTAAGAATTATTTTAACTGCGCCTCACGGTTACGGAAAGTATTTCGGCGTGGGAGTTTTCTGGGATATAAATTTTGGACAGAGACTTGCTACGGGCCAATCAAATGTTAGGGAATTGTGTAAATATTTTTGTGCTGGAATTATATACAGTTATTGTGATTATTTTGATAATCCAGTGCAACCATACTAAAGGTAATTATTGTGATACTACATTCTTTGCTGAGTATTTATATTTGTTTTCAGAATAAATTGTGTCCGAATATTTAAGGAATAAAACCATGGGCTGTTGCATTGCTGTTGCATTTACTGGGGTGCACAATACATTTGGTCTGTTTAAAGTTTGTGGAGTCTTACAACAGCCCATGGTTTTATTACTTATATTTACACTGCATTTTCTGATAGTTTCAAAAACTGTAAATAACCAAATATGGCGTTAAAATTAACAATAATCTTGTTTTACGTCATTTTGTCGCAATTCCTGGAACAGCGACGTGGCAAACTTAAACCAATCAACAACATCGCTCGACATCACGTGTGTCTACTGTATTGTATTGGGATGTAAACGCAATACGTCGAATGGGCGTTTGCATTATGAATTTATAGGTGTAAATATTTAGGAGTATTACGGTAGTTGATTGCAGGTGTGAAATTAATTCACGACACGGATGCTGTATTTCAAATTGCAAAATTTTACAACCGTATATAACAGGACACCAGCTAAGAAAAGGGACAGCATGACTGGTTGGAGAAATGGGGCTTATGGGATTTGTGACTACTGTCTGTTCCACGTTTTGCTGCCGACAAACGTTTGGCCATTAAACACATTAAATCAAAAAAATATTTAAAAGTAAGTACTTTTTCATCAATAACAAAAAAGTCACCATCCCCCAAAAAAATAAAAATGTGGACCAATTTTCAAAATATAACTTGTTTTTTTTAGTTACATTATTTCCAATCTATCTGGCCGGAGTCAATCAAAATTGTTTGTTTTTTACCTTCCTTGTCACTCTGGAGACCCTTTTTGCCCCATGTTAAATTCCCATAGGAAAATTGTTTTTTCGCTATTAAATCGATATTTGATGGAATTCAATCAAACAAAATAATTTGGGGAGGGCGACTGATTGAAGCTGTACTGGTGTCCTAACATGTTATCTAAAGCAGCTACATTTACATCTTTATTACACTAGTGTAGTAAGGTTTTTAATACACTGTTATTACAGTGTGAAAGTCTATTTTATGCAACAAATCAGTATTTGGTATGTGATGGGTCAAAAGCGGTCAGTGATATCTCAGCACTGAAAATCTAATAGCGGCATATAAAAAAATGTATAGAAATAAAATGCATTTTCATTTTGGCATGGTCTCTACTAAGAGCATAATGAAACTTTGTCTTAAATTGCTTAAATCTGAAACTTGTGGTTTTAAACTTTATAAATGTACCCTCTATTTACCAGCTAAATACCATATTTGAATAAATTACATTTGAAAAATGTAATTTATTAAAATATGGTATTTAGCTGGTAAATATACAGTCAAACTTGTGCTAACGACCACTTGTAATAAACGACCACCTGCTGTAAGCGACCGGTTTGAATCCCGCCCGACGAATTTCCCATAATAACGTACTTGCAATGAACGACCACCTGCTGTCTGCGACCAGCGACCGTATAAATACGGCCCATTCCGTCAAAATACGACGCGTTTAACGACCGTCGGCGACTGTCAGCGCCCATGAAAACATGGCTCGAAACACGGCTATAAGCGGTGGCTATAATCCATAAAACGTGTATTTAGCGTTCTATAAATAGACTGGTGTTTCAGCATTATCTGGGTCAGGGTATGGGATCACGTGGTCTATTGTTTACACTGCAGCCCAAGGCAATCTCGCTTAAATCGTAAATTTCATTCATCAATATGACTTGCAGCGTAAACAATAGATCACGTGACCCCACATCCTGAGATTATGCACGTATCAACCGCATGAATAGGCAGGACACGTGACCATAGGCATTATTTATTATCAATTAATCCGTTTAAGCGTCTGTTGATCGCGAGTAGTATACATTGTAATAAGCGTGTCTATCGCGAGCACTATACAACGTAATAAGCATGATTTTATAAATAACTCGTATGTTTAATACATTAATACATACAAGTTTGTATGTCATAGGCATTATTAATAATTACTTTAACTTCTGTTCAAATGACATGATTTTATATGGGTCCGTTGCTAATGGAATTCCCGCAATAGTTGGTAACCGAAATGCGAATGATACCAGTAACCCGTGCAGTACCAGTACCCGTGCATGTCCCGAAATTTTATAACGCGGTCGGATTCGATCGCGGTTTGAAATCTTGTGTATTCAAACTTATGTTTTCCATTGTACATGTTATTACTTTAATAAACATACATATATGTGTATACATGTTATTACTTGACTGTGTTGTCACTGTGTTGTTTTTTATATATCATCCGTGTACCCACTCCACATGGCTGTCCCTATTAAGAGACCACCTCTGTTAAGAGACCACTTTTGGCAGTTCCCTTGAGTGGTCTCTTAACACAAGTTTGACTGTAGGGTACATTTATAAAGGCATGGGAAAATAAAATCAATTTAAAAAAAAAATTAATCTATGACATTAGAGAAAGCAAGAAACTGTGGCCCATCAGTACACAAATGCCACTGTTGGCAGATTGGAAAAACTTCGGCAAACTTCGACTAAAGAACACACGGACAGACACATGGACACACAGTGCAAACACTATATGTCTCCCGCCTCCACCAAGACTGGGGGCATAAAAACCCAGTTTCATGTGAATAATGAATAATTTAAACATGGTATAATTTAATATCAATTCATCAGAATCTATAAATTTTAAAACCACACATTTGAAACTAGAAATAATATAATGCAGTGAAGGCAATTTAAAATATAACAACAACAACAACATGAAATATATATTTACGGATTAAATCTGGAATGGAAAAAAACATTCTGAAGAAAACCATGTAGCTAAACATCAGGAGAAATACATTAATAAAGAAGCTAAACTAAAATAGACAGAGAAACTAGTATTGTTCCAACTAAAAATGAGAAAAAGGCATGAAATTTTGCACGTAAGAAGATGTGCGATATTTCACGAAACATATTTAATACAGAAACTGTGATATCTTCTGTAAATGACGTCGAAAGTTGACAAACTATTCATAGCTAATGCGGAATTCTATTCCGCATTTGCCCTGAACATTTCGTCACCTTTCAACGTCATTTACAGAAAATATCGTAAATATTTTTCATGAGATATGACACATCTTCTTAGGTACGAGATCACATGGCATGTATTTAAATATAAACTCTACACTTCAGGACAACTCTATTAACCCTTACTACGCTGAATTAAATTTTGTCGTCTGCTGGTAATGTTTTATTTTCAATATTTCTCGATAAAAACCTGTTTTGGCAGCACATGAGAGTCGTCTCCATTGGAGACGATTCTCATATGCTGTCAAAACAGGTTTTTTCCTAAGAATTGAGGCAAAAATGAAAAACAGCAGACGTCATTTTTCGTCTCCAGCGTAGTGAGTGCTAAGAGGCATAAACAACTCAAACCAAAGACAAATAAAGCAGCATGCATGTCAGTTGAAACAGATTCTAGCCAATTTTATACAAATATGGACTTTTTAACTGGTGTATATGATGTGACATACACCAGAAGAATCAATATTAATTCTTCTTGTATACCGTATTAACCCTAAATATTCGGACACAATTTGCTTTGGGAAACCCCTATTAAATTGGGGTTTCCCAAAACAAATTATATTCAAGAGCAGACCGTGGCCGAGGAGTAACACCGTCAGACTGCCACGCTGGCGAACCGTGTTCGATTCAGGGTAAAGTTTCAGGGCGTCGGTATTTCAGAGTTACTTTGTATTTCCTGCTCTACTAGTCCTTTCGGATGGGGACTTTAAAAAGGCGGTCCCGTGTATCAGATTTGAAGGAGAGTCTGGGCACGTTAAAGAACCAGAGGTGACTATTCTAATAGCTAGGCCCCCTGGGGCTGGTTTCCCCTGTATCAACCTCCTTCCTTTCTCCCCTTCTTGGGAGACGACATGCAAGGTCATTGAGCCAGTGCTGTCTTTAAATCCAAGCATTTACATTTTACAAATTATTATAGTCCTGAATGAATGGCCTTTTTGTGGAATTTATCAGGGAAACTTGGAAAAGTCGCGGGAATACTGGACGAAGACCGGAAGGCCTCGTCCAGTATTCCCGCGACTTTCAGAGCTGCCAACCCCATGTCGGTCACATGAGGAACATGGAGAGAAAAAGGGGCTATTTTCAGGAACATCACATATGTTTTCCGGAACACAAATCAGTACTCACTTATATGCATAAAGTAAATATTACAGCCTTGTCTCGGCCACCATGACCAACCGAAACATCACAATTACACTGCTTGCAAGACGCAAATTCATCACCGCGCTTTGACAGGACTAAATTGGGCCATGTCTCGCTGTAATAAGTGATAAACATCTGTGTTCACTTAACTTCTTTCGATAAAAAAGACCCAAATTCGTTGGCTGCGCGCTTTGGAGCAGACATTTTATGAATGTACGTGATGAATAAATCAATATCACTGAACGCTTGAAACTACTATGTGCCCGGCTAGCCCGGCTAGCTCAGTCGGTTAGAGCGATGGTACGGTAATCCAGAGGTCCCCGGTTCGAGCCTCCGGTCGGATATGCATCTTTCTCACCCTGTGACATTTGGCGCCCAACGAGGGACCGTGACTGATAAATACTGCCCATAATGTACCAAAAATATGGAATTCAGAGACGAATTAAATATAGAATTCGGGGACGAATTCCAATTTGGCGGGGAAGTATGTCACGGTATGTAACTCACTGTGGGGAGGAAGTGTGTATTCGTGCCCTGCTAGCTCAGTCGGTTAGAGCGATGGTACGGTAAACCAGAGGTCCCGGGTTCGAGCCCCGGGCCGGAGCACATTTTTCTCACCCTGTGACATACACCAGCTAAAAAGGCCATATTTGCTTTATTATATAACTACATAATAATTAATATGACATTAGATCTGAATGACACAAAGTTCTGTATTGTATTTATCTTTATATTGCAATGTTTGGGTGCTTTTCAATCATGAACAGACCTTAATCATTGCACATAAAGTATAGCAAAACTGATAAAAACCAATCCAACACACTGAGGCATTCTGGGTATAGAAGCGTTCACTCTATACTATCACAAACCTTGAGGAGATGTGCCAATCCATGATTCGTCGGAAGATCGTGATCATAGCGTCATCATCAAACTCGTTAATGGAGATGATGTTGAAGTAACGCAGGAAGCGAGGCGTCACAGGGTTTCGGCCACCGCCTGGAATATTAAAAATACACACATTTACCATAATGATATTACATGAATAACAACATTTTTTAACTAGATGGCCGCGGCCTGCATGTCGCGCCTTGTGGCGAGGAATGGACACTAAAAAAAGAGATATAGTATAACGAAAAACATTAACCAAAAAACTTAACCAAAAAACTTAACCAAAAACTTTTAACCGGACATGTACGTACGTACGCCAAAGTGCCGACTATATCGCGGTTTCCGCAAGCGGGCGCGACAAAAACTTTAATAAAAAAATTCAAAGTAATTTGACCTTGACATTGGGCAAAGGGGCCGCACGGGAGGGGGGTATAATGAAAATATAGATGATGATAAACACCCATGTGAAGTTTCAAGGTAATGGGCAAAGCAGTTGCAGAGATATAGTATAACGAAAAACTTTAACCAAAAAACTTAACCAAAAAACTTAACCAAAAACTTCAAAGTAATTTGACTTTGACATTGGGCACAGGGGCCGCACGGGAGAGGGGTAGAATGAAAATATAGATGATGATAAACACCCATGTGACGTTTCAAGGTAATGGGCAAAGCAGTTGCAGAGTTATAGTATAACGAAAAACTTTAACGAAAAAACTTAACCAAAAACTTCAAAGTAATTTGACCTTGACATTGGGCACAGGGGCCGCACGGGAGGGGGGTAGAATGAAAATATAGATGATGATAAACACCCATGTGAAGTTTCAAGGTAAATGGGCAAAGCAGTTGCAGAGATATAGTATAACGACAAACTTTAACCAAAAAACTTAACCAAAAAACTTAACCAAAAACTTTAACCAAAAAACTTAACCAAACAACTTAATCAAAAACTTTAACCGGACACACGTGTACGTACACACGTACGTACGTAAAGTGCCGACTATATCGCGCTGTCCGCAAGCGGGCGCGACAAAAATGTTGGATGAATTCTAAGAAAACCAATTATTTATCCCTATTATAAGTCCAATCCAATTCGATTTCAAAGTGATTAATGATTTTAAATGTTTCTCGATTTAAACACAAGAATTCCGCGGAATCAAATGTCTCGCCTTGTTCCGCCTTGTTCCGCCTTGACCGTAACACGAAAACTTAACATGATGCCGCCGTCGCCGCCGTCGCCGCCGTCGCCGCCGCCGCCGACTCCGGAAAAGCAAAACCTATGTCTCGCTTTCCACTTTCGCGGGCGAGACAAAAACCGTACACCAATACTCATGTGCATTTTTATTACGTTTCATGTCAAAATCTGTGAAAATAAAATAACAATATGGTGGATATCAGAATGTCTCTATGAACAAATGGATAGCGAAGAAATGAACGAAATATCTTGTCGTGTTTCAACATATCAAATTTCGAATCAATACAAAATGTCATAAGCTCTGTATGCTGCCATGTATAATTTCCAAATGGTCTAGAGTACAGATAATGCTCGGGTATATCGGCTAACAATATCATATTGAACAATCTATTGTCAATTGTCATTTCTGCATTTGCGACCAGCATTGCGAAGTCTGATCAGGGCCTACACTGTTTGTTATTCGAAGATTAATTGAAGCATTCATACTATTGGTACATTTAGAGTATACACAGATAGCTCATGACAATGTTGTCTTCTTCTCATGAAACGCCAGACCGTTTCCAACGAAGCTTGGCAGAAATGATCGAAAGTCGATGCTCTTTCACGTTTGTTCAAATGATGACGCCGGGATCAAAATGGGCAGGGCCAGGGGTCTCAAATATGGGTCAAATTTAATTTTTGATCAAATATGTTACAAATATGGTACATGCCCACTCAGTAGGCACAAAATGTTCTTTATAGGATTTGAATAAGTGTATAATTGTGTCACTATTCCACCAGTTCTAAAAATTACAAGTGCCCTCTATACAGATACATGTATAATCATTATAGGAATGAATGGCCTTTTTGTTGAATTTATCAGGGTATAAACTTGGAAAAGTCGCGGGAATACTGGACGAAGCGATAAAAAATTACAATTTTCGAAAAAATAATTTTTTTTTTTTTTTTTTTCGAAAATTGTAATTTTTTAAGGCCTCGTCCAGTATTCCCGCGACTTTTCCAAGTTTATATCCCCGATAAATTCAACAAAAAGGCCATTCATTCCTTATAATTCCAGCATTTGAAATAAATTCATCAAGAAAATGTGTTTATTTTCCGTTTTCTTAAGAATTATTTTAACTGCGCCTCACGGTTACGGAAAGTAGCTTGGCGTGGGAGTTTACTGGGATATAAATTTTGGACAGAGACTTGCTACGGGCCAATCAAATGTTAGGGAATTGTGTACATTTTTGTGCTGGAATTATATGCAAATGATCGAGGCATGATATTTTTTAATTATTTATACTCATTAAATGCGTCACCTAAAAAAATAATATTGTCGACAGATTATAAAGTATGATCATTGTACATCAAAAAATAAATACAGATAATAAATAGTATTGTCCGTTAACATTTTAAGGAAACATGGTTATCGCCCATGATGTCAGTGTGAACATTTACGCCTGATATAAAATGTATAAGAATGCCAATTATTACGTGGGGTAATGGTGAATGAATATTTATTTTGTAAGAAAATGTCTCAGATGATGTCTCGGATATAAAGAACATTTTGTGCCTACTGAGTGGGCATGTACCTTTAATTTGTTTGTAAAATTACGTCATCCAAGATTGACGCCAAAATGTTTTCAATAGGTCACTTTTATTAGAGATTTTAAACATTTTCTCATGAAAAGCTTGGCCGATGCTGGCCAAATTTACCTGGAGGGCCCATGGCGGCTATAAGCTGAATGTCGACCAGTTTGATGGGCACGACGTCCTTCAGGTCGTACCAGTTCCAGTGATCCAGCCACTGTCGCAGCAGTTCTATAGGGGGCTGGGCTCCGTACGTCTCCAGAGTCGGCATGTTCATATCGTCAACAAACACAACCTGAAAACAAGGTAGAACCTCTCTTAAGGACATACAAAGTTCTTTCTCTTTTAAGCGTCCGTTTTTAGAGTGGTTCTGTGAAAAAACAAACAAACTCTGTACGCTATTTGACACTATTTACTGGCGAAGTAATACATTAATACATTTATGTTAAAATTGAAAATTTCTCCCTCAAAGTATACTTTGCTAGAAAAGTATACTTTGCAATGTTGGTGAAATCGGCTACTGGATCATCACTGGTCGCAAATGCCATAAACCCAATACACAATTGCTAGTCTGTATCAGTAATTTAAAGATTAACCCTTCCTACGCTGTTGACGGAAATTGCCGTCTGCTGTTTTTCATTTTTGCTTTAATTCTTAACAAAAAAATGGTTTTGACAGCACATGAGAATCGTCTCCATGTGCTGTCAAAACCAGGTTTTTGTCGAGAAATATTGAAAATAAAACATTTCCAGCAGACGACAACATTTAATTCAGCGTAGTATAAGGGTTAATAACTGATTTTTCTGCATAGCGGGCACTCGTAATATTTAAACCTGGTGGAATAGCTACACAGTTATACACTTATTTAATTCATATAAAGAACACTTTATGCTGCATAGATAGGACCCCAACTTTAAGGCATGAATTAATTGCCATCCTGTCGCGTATGATTGTGAACTTACCGCACGTTTGCCGAGCGGCGGGCCATACACGCCTTTCCTCCGTTTGTCGAGCTTGGACATGATCATTTGCTGGGTCTGGTTGGCGCTTGTCTGTGCGGAGAAGTTCAGGATGTTTGGTTTGTACACCTCCTTGTCCAATCGGTGCAGCAGGAAATCCTGGATGACAAGTCATGTGATTTTGTACATAAGAAGATGGGCAATACCTCATTGAAACTATTTACATGGACGGATACACCGACGGACAGATACATGCATGGGCACACATATATCATTGTGCTCATTATAACTCGCGCTCTGCAAATCGACTTGACAATATTAAAATTATTGATGCATATTGGCAAGAGATAAATTTTGCAAATCAACATTCATTTCCATGGAGTATATTTCAATGATATTTCGAAAAATGCAGGTAGTAGCGGGGCGGGTGTGTGTGTAGATGTTATGTCTGATGTACATTAACCAATCTCGATTTACATCGAAGAAGAATTTGGTTCAGACAACTTAAGACACTCTTTACCAGATTCACATTTACTTAGAAGAACTTGGTTGTAAAAGAATTTGGTTCGGACAACTTACGGAGATGTAGACACTTTTGCCGGTACCGGTGGGTCCACAGAAGAGAACGGCCTTCTTGTGCTGGACGAGCAGATTCATGAGGTACTCGTATCGCACAGTGTCCACTGTGGGCACGATGATCTCGTTAAACATCACGTCTTTCGGGATCGGGGGCGTGTCCTTCAGGTATTCTGTCCATGGCATCCACTTACCTGCACCCTGTTAAATAAATCGTAAGCGGACAAATGTACGAGAATTTATGCCCAATTCCATTTCCGTATTTCATTGATATTGATCACGAAAAAATATGATAATTTCTGTAAATAACAATCAAATCCAACAAAAACTACTGTCTGTTTCGTGAAACCTGCCCAAATTTTACGGCCATGTATACAATGCAAAAACAGTATTTTTTATTTGATATTAAATTTTATCAAAATTTAAGAACGAGACTTCTTTTTATTTTGTGAAATTTGGTTAAATATTGATTTTATTACGAAAAATTGATTTGTCTATTTGGGAATTTAACATGGGGGAAAAGGAGGCGGTGGAGCTGTGGGAGGAGTCAGAAAACAAAAAAAATGGAAATTGACTCCGAAACCTGGCTAGATAGCTTGGAAATGATATAACTAAGAAAACAAAAGTTAAATTTTGAAAATCCGTCCAGTATTTCTGAAATTTAAAAAATTTCCCCATGTTAAATCCCACTCTGTGAAGATGTCTATGGGGATTTAACATGGGGAAATTGTTTTTTCGCATTAAAATCAATATTTGACAAAATTTCACGAAATAAAAAGAAGGCTCATTCTTAAATTCCGGCCTTCGTCCAGTATTCCCGCGACTTTTCAAAGTTTATACCCCGATAAATTCCACAAAAAGGCCATTCATTCCTATAATACAGCATTTAGAAACACATACCTCTTTCACGAAGTAGTAGTCATAGATTTTGCCCTTAGGAGGGAATGGGTTCATATACGGCTTCATTGGCGGTTCCACAAGTTCTTGTATACTCAACTTGACCCTCGTTTCCTCGGACATTCCACCCTATAAGGATAGACAAATATGAAATTGGTTATCAATGCTGGCATTTCACAAGGCACTCACCAGAGATATAATATTGTCAAGTTGCAACTGTGTAAGAGAAAAACTATACCTACAGACCACGCCTCACAATAAGCAGCAGACAACAAATTCTTTACTTACCGACATGAGCTCTTTGATAAGTTTATCACTTTAAAGTGCTTCAATGCATGCATTTGTTGAGAAAATTTAAAATAATCAGCAGACATCAAAATTGAATTCAGCATCGTAAGGGTTACTGCTGTACTTACGGACATGAGCTCTTTGATAAGTTTGTCAAACTTGAGTCGGCCATCGTCTGAGCAGCTTCCACCGGCTGACCAGGTTAGCGCGAAGAAAAATATGCTCTGTAACAAGAACAGGTTTACTGCGAATTATAATACCGAGTTGGTGAAGCTTCATTATCAGAATGTCTTTCATTTCAGCCAGTAGTTTACACAAATGTAACTGTGGACTAGAGCAAGTGAGCAGGGGCTCATGGAGACCATCGGCCGGCGCCTGGTCCGACCACCAAATAATCTTGAAGACATTTTATCTTGACCTTGGGCATGAAAGTCACATGGGAGGGATATAGAATGAAAATATGGCTGATGATAAAGAAGTATATGAAGTTTATAAAGTCAATGCGACTTACGGTTGCAGAGATAATTGGTACCCAAACCTTTAACGCAAATCTTCCAGATGGACGGACAGACAGAAATACTATATTCCACTCAACATACTTCATATGCCGGGCGTATTATTACATCATCCAGTTCTGTAGAGCAGCATGTTTTCCATACATGGAGAAATGACGTCAATAACGTCACAATGACGTGTTACCTTAGACCAATCAAATAATGTTCTTTCTATATTATGGACAAATGACGTCAGCCACATCGCACTGACTCGTTTCTTTATCCTAATCACATCATGTTCATGGACACAGCCTCTGAATCGCATGACAGTCACCTTCACAACGGCCTGCTTCCGGGAATTAATTTGTACACCTCTTGGTCATATTTTACACATCATTCAATATGTTTCAATAAAGTATATAAAGAATAGTAGGTTAGTGCCGTGAATGGGAAAAAATATCTGGCAAGGCTCAGGAAACGGGATGGGCGAGGCTCTGCCGAGCACATCCCGTTTCCGTGCCGCGCCAGATATTTTTGTCCCATTCACGGCACTAACCTACTATTCTATTTATCCCATCAACACCTACAAATGGCTTTAAAATGCAAACAAAATAACCCCAGCCACCGCACATATTCATACGCAGTGATTAGGTCGTATTGACAAGATATCAAAAATGTTTCACGGCACCGTGTTTCACGGCACATACTCACTGTGTTGACGGGATAAAATGTGTGAAATGTAACTTAATTTAATCAGGTGAGCTGTAACTTAACAGTAAGGACCCACTCATTCTTGCATTACTTCATGATTATTAACTCATCTGATTCTATGAACAGTATATAATGCTAGTTTACAGAGCCCCGCAGGGGACGTAGAATTATTTGTTATTAATTCGTTCCCACGAAATAACAATTTGTTCCACAATATAACAATTTGTTCCCACAAATTAACAATTTGTTCCCTCAATTTAACAATTCGTTCCCACGAAATAACAATTTGTTCCCACGAATTAACAATACGTTCCCTCAATTTAACAATTCATTCCCACGAAATAACAGAATAAACAATTCGTGGATTGAGGGAACAAATTGTTATTTCGTGGGAATGAATTGTTAATTCGTCGGAACGAATTGTTATATCATGGGAACGAATTGTTAATTTGAGGGAACAAATTGTTAAATTGAGGGAATTCATTGTTATTTCGTGGGAACGAATCAGTAAACAAAAATCCATGTCCCCTGCGGGGCTCCTTACTAGTTGGTGAGCTATGAAAACACATCTTGGTATTTCATTAGAATTGTCTCCTTGGAGACAATTCTAATGAAATACCAAGATGTGTTTTCACCATCCAGTTAAATAATGGCACCAATTGCCTACCTGCCCAATGTCTGGCATAAAGGATGGATATAAGGAAGTATCACTGTTCAATGATTAGAGTGCCAAAATTGGATGGCCCTTTCAATAGGTGACATTATAACGATCAAATCTTTATCATATAGTTCGCCCAACTATCTAAACCAAGCGCTGGCCAGTATAGCAATACACTTCTTTCACATATTGCAAGATTTAACCCCAATAAGTTACATAATACCAGATTTAATGAATAACTGTTTGACAGGAAAAGGAAAATCAATACTCATGAAGATGGGAGACAACTATAAATCGGTTATTATTCACATACTGGATTTTTAAGGAACAAAATACTAGCGGTCACTACCACTCCCTTGCATTTAATTCCTGAAAAATCCAATATGTGAACTATAACTTATACTTATAAGACTTGTCTATAGAGTGTAACACGAACCTCGAGCCAGGTCATGATTTCGCGCTCCTCCATCTGCGAGATCCGCGCCTCGTCTTGGAACTCGTCCATCTGCGTGTCCATCAGGTTCATCAGCGACTTGATCAAGTTTGCATCGGTCGTCGGGCACAGCTCCTTAACTCCGCCCTTCCTCACCATGTGGATACACGCGTCGCAGAACCTCTCAAATAGGTCGTTGATCGTGCTCTTGTGCATTTCGGTGAGCGTCACCGGCATCTCGTTTAGCCAGGACGTCACCATCGGTCGCCAGCCCATCGTCGATGGCTCCATGTAGATCATGCCACACCGTGACACCTGGTCGGAGAATGGAAGTGAGAGGTTAGAACAGATTGATTGATTAATTTGGGTTCTACATCCACTCAACAGCAAGGTTGTATCTGTAAGGGGGCGGGTACCATGGGACAGGTTTATTGTTAACATACCTGTATGGGGAGATTGATTGAATGGGGTTTTATGTCCGTTCAACAGTAAGGTCATAAACAGATGAGAATTTACCTGTATAGGGGGATTTATTTATTGAACAGAGTTTCAAGGTCATACACAGATGAATGTATACGGACGGACGGAACCTCAAGAGCAATGCAATATGCCCCCCCTTGCTATCGCATAGGGGACATAAAAAATCCCATTACCCCACCCACCTGTGTTCGTACTGAAAATACTTTATTTATATAAAGCGAAATTTTGTGATTACAGTGCAACAACAGGTGGGTGGAGTAACAGGATTTTGTTTAATGGGCATTTTTTTAATGTTTTATATCACAGGTGCGAGTCTTCCACCTGTTTAGATACGGGACAAGCAAACGGAGGCAACTCACCGTGGCAGGGGAGGCCACCTCGAGATCCATGGGTTCGAAAATGAGGTTGGTCGTGGGTGCGAGCTGAATGATCTCGCCGCTCATCAGGCACAGCTTCTTGTTGTCGTCGAGCACGGTGTTCATGTTCTCAATCCAGATTGCGTCAACGGGGCCGTCAAATATCAGCCACTTCCTGTCCGGTGTCTAGAATGGAAGTACAGAATACATATAATAAACGCGGGTACTGCCACATAAAACGTTTTTGCTTAGCAAACAAGCAATTTAAGGCAATTCTAAGCAAGTGATTTTCTAATCAACTGTTTATAGATTGATTGAAGTTGATTGATTGATAGGTCAATCAAGTTACTAGTAACAACAAGGTTATACACCTCGACAGATACATTCAGATCTGAAACCATCATAATAAAAGTTTGACAGTCAAAACAATGACATAATGCTGAGTGACATGATTTCATATGGCATATCTTGACATATATTTGCCGTCATGTGATGCTCATGAGATTCCGCCACATTGGTCAATACTCACTGTCGACGAAGCGAAGGCTCTGTACGAGACGGCAAGGACACCATCCGACCACTCGTGGGAGACAGGGTCAAACTGACCGTACAGCTGACCCATCGTGATGGACTTGGGGTTGATGACCGTGATCTGTACCTTGTTCTCCTCCATCAGACCCTACGAGTACACATTGAATGATTGGTTGATTGATTGATTTTGTGATTGATTGATTGATTGATTTATTGAATAATGAGATGCAAATAATAATTTGTTGTACACCCGTTCAGATTACACATACATGGGATTGATAGTTCTATGATTGCTTGATTGCTTGAATGATTGATTGATTTAGTGATAGATTGAATAATGAGAATGTTTTGCTGTACACGCGTTCATCATATACAGATGTGATTATACATGCAAGAATGGAAATGATATTATAGGAATGAATGGCCTTTTTGTGGAATTTATCGGGGTATAAACTTGGAAAAGTCGCGGGAATACTGGACGAAGGCCGGAAGGCCTCATCCAGTATTCCCGCGACTTTCCAAGTTTATATCCCCGATAAATTCAACAAAAAGGCCATTCATTCCTTATAATTCCAGTATTTGCAATAAATTAATCAAGAAAATGTGTTTATTTTCCGTTTTCTTAAGAATTATTTTAACTGCGCCTCACGGTTACGGAAAGTAGTTTGGCATGGGAGTTTACTGGGATATAAATTTTGGACAGAGACTTGCTACGGGCCAATCAAATATTAGGGAATTGTGTAAATATTTTTGTGCTGGAATTATGATTGCTTGATTTATTGACTAATTGATGCGTTTGTTTATTGATTTAGCGACTGACTGAATAATGAGGTGCATAGAATAGTTTGTTGTACACACGTTCAAACACAATTTGATTACATAGCAGGTACTTTTCTACTTCCTCTCAACAAGTGTCACGTGAACAAAATATTTACATCTTTATCACTGGGGTAGCAAACATGTAAATATTGGCAGGAATTTCACCAGACACTAAACAAACACATTAATTATATGATGGATCAATAGGTAAACTTTATAACTTCTCGATACGGCAATTTTGTGACTTGCAAGCTGATCAGTCCTTCCGAACTAACTTGTCTGGAAATATTTTCGTACAGGTCCAGAAGCTTATAATTATAGGCTTCTAAAGCAGGAATTAAGGTTGTCTTCTGCAAATCCAATTTGTCTTTTGCAAAGTTATTCTAAGAAAGCGGTGACAGCGGAATCTGGTAAGGATGAAACCAATCATTAAATTTACCCTTCACGTTCTCCCAACCAACCGCCCACTGAACAAAAAGAGAATTATGTACATATGAAGACGCGACTTAATTCCCACCTGTAAATTGTTCTAATTGACCCCTTCACCAAGAATATAGTATGTTTATCACACAACTAGCACTAGTACACAAGTAATAATATGAATACATGTTCGCTAGACTTTATATGTTACAGGACTCCAGATAAGGAATTAGTAATTGAGCATTTTCACTCCATCATATATGAAGCAATTGGGTATTTCAGTATTTTAATTGGGTAAACTAAATTCACACTACTGTTTACACATCAACAGACAGCAATTATTGAAGAGTTTGCTTCGAAATGAAAACATGTCTTGGCATTTCATCAGAATTGTCTCCTTGGAGACAATTCTAATGAAATACCAAGATATGTTTTCATGGAAAATAAGTAAAATATGCTATATTTGTGGTTTGTTTTATTGTTTTCTGTAGCATGATAAAGGTACCACAAATTTGTTATTGCTTTTTGATACTCGCTACTTCTGTATTTAATTGGGATTTTAGCAATTTTAATTGGGTATTTACGCAAATACGCAGCTTATCTGGAGCACTGTGTTACATAACTTTCCATGACACAGTGTGCCTATTGCATGTGCAACATCATTAACACTCATTTCCAGTAACATTAACACTCATTTCCAGTAAGGTGATTGCACATCAGGCAACAAACCATGTGACCAGCAAGTCATTCATAATGTATATAATTTTGTGGTGAATAATTTTGCATCAATGTATATATTCGCAGTGCACAAGTTTCCATCAATGATTATTTTTGCAGTGCATAATTTTGCATCATTATATATTTTCGCAGTGCATATTTTTACATCAATGTATATTTTCGCAGTGAATATTTTTGCATCAATGTATATTTTCGCACATATTTTTCTATCAATGTATATTTTCACAGTGTATATTTTTGCATCAATTTACATTTTCGCAGTGTGAATTTTGTTAGTCTCTAACCCTGCACATGCAAGTTCAGAAAACCACAAAAACAGTGTGTTATTCAATGGTGAAGCAAGAGATTAAGATTATTTTAATTTCAGATTCAAATGTTTGTCATTAAATGCAAACACAAGTAGTAATGCTAGCTACTTTTTCTGAAATTCATGGATTATGCAAGACATAAATAGCCCTTAAAATGCTGGAAATAAAATATTTCCGTCAGTCCGCTGTTTTTTTGTGTCTATTTTTTTTTATATATTTTACTTACTCGTACAAAAAGAAATCAGTAACACTGATGTATGTACCTTCAAAAACCTTAACACAAACAAAAGTTAACCACAAATTTCTAAGTCATTTGACCTTGAGCACATGTTGATGAGGATAAGTAAGTATATGAAGTTTCAAGCAAATCTGACTTACAGTAAGAGAGTACAGTACATAGCCAAAAACTTTAACGCATATCTTAGACAGACAGACGATCAGACAGACAGACGAACAGATGGACAGGGTGGTGACTACATGTATCACGAAAATATATTCGGGATACATAATTACAAAGCCCCGCAGGGGACATTGGATTTTTTTTTATTAATTCGTTTCCACGAAATAACAATTTGTTCCCTCTATTTAACAATTCGTTCCCTCGAATTAACAATTTGTTCCCATGATATAACACTTTGTTCCCTCAAATTAACAATTTGTTCCCACAAAATGACAATTCGTTCCCTCAATTTAACAATTTGTTCCCTCAAATTACAATTAGTTCCCACAAATTAACAACAAATAGTTATTTTGTGGGTTATTTTGTGGGAACAAATTGTTAAATTGAGGGAACAAATTGTTAATTTGTGGGAACGAATTGTTAAATTAATAAAAAAAAAAAGTCTAAATCCCCTGCAGGGCTCCGTACATAATAACTCACACAGGTTGTGTAAGTTTCTGGTTTATTGAGGTTTTGCTGCATTTCAGCATCGGTACAACTATTAATATTTAGACCAGAACAATTAACATACATGTATTGCCTGAATGTGAAGACAATGTTAGTAGTTGATAGTTCTAACTCACATTCACTAACAAGAGAATCACTATCGATTAGTTGACATTAGTGAAATTCAATTCACATTAGTCAAACATTATTTTTTCATGACATGTCATGTATCAATCAGGGAATGAGCTGTGGGACTTGGCTACTGTGACTGAAACATGGCGATCACCAGTGGGTGTCTCACCCAACCCATGATAGTCAAGGTCACCCGAATGGCACTGGGTGGGCAGCCATCAATGTGAGGAAGCTATTTGTAATGATTCGACGAACGGATCAGGATATAGAGAATAGTAGGTTAGTGCCGTGAATGGGAAAAAATATCTGGCAAGGCTCAGGAAACGGGATGGGGGAGGCTCTGCCGAGCACATCCCGTTTCTGTGCCGCGCCAGATATTTTTTCCCATTCACGGCACTAACCCACTATTCTATTTATCCTGTCAACACCTACAAATGGCTGTAAAATGCAAAAATAGTATTGACTGGATATCAAAAATGTTTCACGGCACTGTGTTTCACGGCACATATGCACTGTGTTGACGGGATAAATATTCAATATTTGGACGCATTTGATGATGTCTACTACAACGACACCTACGCTAACACCTACGACAATGCCCACGCTGGAAATTGTGACCGCTATTATCGCTATATCCCCACAACCTGGTTGAGCTGGAGATAAAGTTCAATATCAAGGTCATTGTGACATGGATTATACGAGGGCTGGTTAATATAGCAAAATATCTCCCTCCGAATAACACATCGTTCAGACATTTTGAGTCTGTTTGGCTCTGTATTATAAGGTGACGATCTCAGAACTTGGAGTTTGGAGGAATAGCTGGAAACTGCCCCGGGGTGGGGCCGATAGCTTTCCTCTCGGTAGTCCACCTGGTGATGGGTATAGGGCCCGTGTTTATACGATTTTCTAAGTTCTAAGATTTTCTAAGTATGTACTCTGTACTTATGCACAAAATCATGCAGTTTGATTGGCCAATCAAACTGCGTGATTTAGAGTATAATTCTGCAAGCGTTTTTAGAAAGATTCTATAAACACAGGCTGGTTGAAGATGGCCACACGAAACAGAAAGAAAAAAAAAGTATCTCCTGCCAGTTACTAACAGACTGGTTCTAATCTGAATTTACTTAAATACATGGGTGTGGGATCACATGGTATAGGAAAGTGTGAAGTAACATTGGACATCAATTTATAGTATATTTTCCTTCAATAACTGATATATGGTACCAGATTTTGCTGAAACATGGTAAAGCAAATACAGCAATGTTTGCTAAATTTATTTCGCCGTTGTTAATTGATCACAAACATCATTTTGCTGTGAACATCAAATTCCGCCAATGTTGGAAAAATTCTCAAAAGTATCAGTGTGACCATAAAACACGTAAATAGTAACACTTGGAGCATCACATATCACCAAAATCAGTGTTTGTTAGGAAGATTTGAAAGAAAATCTACTTTAATGACAAATTACATCACGTATTACACCATTTGGTTTCACAACCACGTGATCCCATATCCTGATAGTTTGTTATGAATGGCAAAATTTTGATTTAACACACAATGTTGAGTGTCCAAAAGAAATTACAATTTGATCCAACACTGAAAATAAGCATTCTCTTAACACAATCCCGAAATTCATAAATCTGTAACCAAAAATCAACAAACAGTAAAGACAACTGACAGGTCTCACTACTAAAGTGGTGGCCTTGTGTTTCAAAAGATCATATAACCAACCCACTGATAGTGGAAAACTGTTGTCCGCTGCTCTTTTTCACAGGATGGCCACGACTTTTTAACACAAAGTTCAGTCACTTAACATTGACCTTGGGCATAGGGGTCACATGGCTGGGGGGCACAGTCAATATGATTTCAAATTAATATAGTCGCACAAGTAGGATGTATTGAAATAGTAAAGTAATCCTTCAAAGGATATAATAGTTATGACAGAATTGAAAAATTCCAGCAGCAAACTTCTTAAACAAAACTTCTCAGTGTTTAATCAAAGTTGTGAAGGTCAAATAGTCAAGGTCATATTAAGAGCAGAATGGACATGTGGCATTTTGTGCACAGGTATGATATACTGAAATATTAGTCATCCTTCAAGGGATATAGAAGTTATGAAAGAATGGCAACCTTCTTAACTGGACACACACATGGACACACAGCCCAAACACGATATGCCATCTGGCTCTATGGTGACCGGGGACATAAAAAAAAGCAGCAGACAACACAATTTCCACGATATATTGGATAAATGATTCGAGCAGAGATATATATAGTGCTTCAATCACCATCTGGACTACCATATACTATAGTGACTATCAGAGCCAGACGTTACATGCTCAAACTGTCTGCTGCACAGTTTTACCTTATACATGCCATGCTTCGTCCACTGAAATTTATTACAATATACATGTATGACATGCAATAGTAATATTCAATTGAAATTTCTCCAACTTTCCTTTTTTATCCATTATTTCGGCGCCATTCAAGTATACCTTTTTTCTTCCCGCAATTTTAAAATAAAAATGTCAATAAAATTAAAATATATACATTTCTTTGTTCATTTTGGCTTATATGGCTTTATCATTGCTATAACCATAGTTTTACAATTTATAATGTTAAGTATTTGTATTTAAGGAATAAAAACATGAGTGTTGTGTTTACTGCAAACGCAACTGCTCATGGTTTTATTACTTACATATACATTGCATTTTCGGATAGTTTCAAAAATGTAAATAAGCAAATACGGCGTCAAAATATTGCTTTACGTCATTTCGACGCAATTCATAGAACAGCGACGTTGCCAGGCAATAGCGTGATGTTATTGACAATGACAATGAACGTCATGTATTTTAATGACATCAAAGAAACTTTAACAATCAACAAAGTCGCGCGACATCACATGGGTCTAATGTAAGGCACTAGGATATAAATGCAACATGTTGAATGGGCATTTCCATTATGAATTTAAGGACAGTGTAAATATTCTATAATAATTATCTAATTTGTTCCGAATTTCATGTCATTATAATATGCTTTTCCCAATTTGAAAACCATGGGCCCCATTACCAAATACTATGGAACGTCGTCTGATTAAGTGATGAACTATGTTATATTTACATTCCCAACCAATGCTTTAACCCTTACACCGCTATCTTAATTTATTTGTCGTCTGCTGTTTATTTTCTATTTTCCATTTTTATCATCGTTGTGTGTAGCGGTCTAAGGGTTAAAGCTGATGAGCAACACAAGTATATACTTGTAGATACGAAGGTGATGGTCTTGTTTGTATGTTGCTGAAGACAGTTGCTCCGGTAACCAATGTTTAGTTTAAACAATATTTATTTCAAGTTGTGGCAAGTGATATATATATACATACAATTGCGAACAAGATTAGAAAACAAGCTTTTACACTTATGTGAATTCTTCTCCTGCAATGTTTGAAAATAGTGATCTCAAATTTCCCCACGCTGATGGGTGGGATAAAGGATCGAGGGTAGACGAACAACATAACAGCCAATTGGTAGTTAATAGGTGCAAACAACTTGCAGAGTACAATGATTAACATAGTAAAAAGTAGAGGTGTCATTGAATGAAATTTTTGTATTGATATATCGACTCAAATATATCGTAATACATCGCAATATCGATCATTTTGCGAGTCATTTAGTATGCTAGTATGATACGAGTAGTTCACCATATTTAAAGATACAAAGATTTGAGGATCAATATATGTCTTGATACCGTAGTAGCTCAATTATTTATTTGTCATGTTCATATTTAAAGCTTGGAAATGCAGCTTTAATTATTTCCACAGTACCATCGCTACGACTACTGGTTGATACATGCTTATTCCGCTACTTACGTCTTAGGTACGGGCGTAATATACCATACCGGACCGTGCTAGTAGACAGTTCCGGGGGACACCTGTTGTTCCCGTTATCAATATTAACACCCCCCCCCCGAGTTGAAATGATAACATTTTAAAATTACGCAAACTCTGGCGACAATATCTCAACGTCCATGCATTTGGTATCGATAATTAAAAGTAAGTATCGATATCATATCGACAATCTTGAATCAATGATACATCAATATTGTTTCAATCGATGACACATCTACAAAAAAGTGAAATAAAAATCCATAAAACTTATATCTGTTTGCAGTTACTTACCGTTCCCCCAGACCAAGTCAATTTAATAGGATTATTGGATTTACATTTATTGAGCATAGGCTGCATATGCAGCCTATGCTCAATAAATGTAAATCCATCGGTCTATGTTGATGCCAATACTTGATAGTCAAATTCAAAAAGAGTTAAGAAGAAAATAACGAAATATAGAACAACTAAATGTGCCCACAAATTGAAGTTACCTCCATATGCATCGCTGTGTCTCACCAATATTGATTTCTAAAATAAGCCATATTTTCTCCAAATGACGTCAGCTGTTGGCAAATATAACCGAGAACATACGGAATTACATTACATATGTGCTCTGAAAGTTTTGTAATCATCTCATGGCACTTATGTAAGATATCGCATTTTTATGAAATCAGTATCGGCAAAAACAACGAAACAAGGGAGACGATTCAAGTACAGCAACAAAAGTGTTTTGGATGAGTTACCTTCTCATGGATATCTCCGAGAGCTCCAGCCAGGACCCTGTATGCCTCCGTTTTCCCGCCGAACGGTTCACCGACAATCATGAAACCGTGACGCACAATCATCATTTCGTAGATCTGCAAAAATGTAAGTGATAGTTTAACATCACTTCATGTATTGAATTTGATTGATTGTGATTGAATGGTGTTTTACAACTTTAACAGCAAGCTGATAAATAGATGGGAATGCATCAACATAGGGGGTGGGCAGCAATGCGTGTTCAACACTGAAATTGCAATAAATTACAATATCCTGATCTGGTGCCAGGTATCCTTACAATCACTTGGCCTGAGTAGGAATCCAGTCTCCGCAATACTCGTCGGACATGTCCGGTATATTTCCGCCTTTCTACTCTAAGCGTTAAATCACCTTTCTTTGGTATGCCCATTTCTGGTTTTATGATGCTAGAGAGCCTTACTTACACGACTGATATACTTAAAAGCTCTGAAAAAACAAAATCAATTTTATGTTTATAAATGTTTTTTCGGTCTGGTAGTTTTTGTCTGTGGTAAAAAGTTAATGTTTACCAGACCGAATGTCTTGTAAATGTAAATTCGGATTGCACAGGAATGCGTGATAATGCATTTTGGTATCAATCATTATTTACTAGAATTCAGTCAAAAAGCAGCCAGTTAACTATTATTAAATAACACCACAGAAAATTGATTACCTGTTGTATTTTCTCGAGGAAAAAGTCGACACATTGTAGGTTCATCTTGGCCGCGTTTTCTCGCACGTGCTCATTGAGGATCTCGTAGTCGGGCTCGGGGAGCTTCACCCCTGGGAACAGATCGGACGTGATGCCGTGGAACAGCGGCAGATCGTGATTCAAGAACTTGGGCAAGTTCACGTCGATAATGGACCGCAACATGAGGATGTTCTCATCCTCCTCCGGATATTTCAACTGGAACAGAGAAATGACTAGATTACCTTATGAAATCTTGACTTTAGAACTAGTGGGGGTTGGAGGGCGAAGAGGTCGAAGACTTGTCAAAGCATGATAGAGGACCATCAGAAGAAAGCATGTGTGAAATATCAAGTTCCATGTAGGCAAACTCAACCTACAAGAAATTTACCAGTTACCTTAACACTGCTGAATAATTCAATTTTGTCGTCTACTGTTTATTTTCTATTTTCAGTTTCTCTCATCAAAAACATGCTTTGACAGCACTTTAGAATCATTTCCAAGAAGGTAAAATATAAAACAACAGCAGACAACAACTTTCATGTGCATTTTCTGGCTCCAGTATACAATGTACCTCACAACACAACTCGCTATGGGGGTAAAATTACGAAATTATGTAACTCACCTTGAGATTTCCAGCGGCCGTGAGCACAGATTTAACGGCCCTCATGCCGTAATCATAATGGTGCTGGGACGACAGCTGCTCCGAGCAAAGTCGATATACAGCGACAATCTTCACGGACAGAGGACGGGCGGACACAAACCCGCACGAGTAGAGCGAAATCTCGGCGATCATAGCATAATCCGGCACCATCATGGCCACCGTTCGGAACAGCGACTTCAGATTGTCGGGCAGGTCAGATCGGCCCGCATAGCCGGGATTCATGGTGATGAAGACGGCGCACGTCGGATCCAGCCGGATCTCTGTGCCTTCAAACACCATGCTGTCCGATCCAGAGTTGATGCCTACAGTCGGATAGGAAATAGAGAATAGTAGGGGAGTGCCGTGAATGGGAAAATATATCTGGCAAGGCTTAGGAAACGGGATGGGCGATGCTCTGCCGAGCACATCCCGTTTCCAAGCCGCGCCAGATATTTTTCCCATTCACGGCACTGACCTACTATTCTATTTATCCGGTCAACACCTACAAAAGGCTTTTAAATGCAAAAACAATAACCCCATTCACCGCACATATTCATACGCAGTGATTAGGTCGTATTGACAGGATATCAAAAAAATTCACGGCACCGTATTTCACGGCACATATGCACTGTGTTGACGGGATAAATACAAATGTATATTTATTGCATTAAATGGGCTTTGGTAGTGTAATAACAGTGTATTAAAAAGCATCACACACCAGTGTAATAAATACACAAATGAGACTGTGACTGAAAACAGGTTGGCTGATCGACACAGCTTCAATGCCTGATGATGTGCTTCTTCAATAAATAGTGACGCTGTTCAAGACTAGAGTGCCTCATAAGTCAAAAAGGCTATCACCTGCAAGTGTCTCACCCATGAAGGTGAAGGTCATCCCTGTGACACTGGGTGGTTAACCACTAATGAGAGCTCCAGATAAGGTGCGTATCGGTGTATTTTACGCAATTATTTTAGCTGAATACGCATTGATTATATCAAAAGTGGGAGTACAAAATATGCACAGCAATGTGAAAATACGCATTGAATTTCAAATTGAGTAGTGAAAATACTGTCATAAAATTGAAAATTCACTTAGTTGAGCTGCAAAAAGCAAAGAATGTTTGCTTTTTGCAGCTCAATTAAGTGAATGTATAAATTTGTTTTGTTATCATTTGTTCCCTATTTATTAATGAAAAAATCAATAATCCATTTGTAAAAGTAAAATACGCAATGATTATGAAATCAGGGGGTATAGTACGCTTTACACAGAAAGCTTATCTGGAGCTCCGTTTAATGAGAGGAAGCTATGGATGAAGTTTGGTAAAGATCCTACAAACATGTCAGGAGATATGCAACATATGATATGCAAAATTGTTGATGCCTACGCCGGCATTGTGTCTGCTATAGCTAATTGTTCACAAGCATGAGTGAAACATACACAAGGGCATTGTTATTGTGAGACCAATTCCCCCGCTGGTAGCCTGGATAATAAAACAAAAAAAATAAAATAAAACTTCAGTACATTTACCTTACAAAGAAGACTTACAAACAAGATGAATATAAGTACTCAGTGACCTTGACCTTGGGCATTCGGACGTGGGTCATATGCAAAACAAAGCATCCCTATTTGACACATTGTGGCCAAATATTATCAAAATCGTGAAGTGGTTCACGAGTTACTGACAAATGAAAGGATTTACGACGCACGCACGCACGCACGCACGCACGCACGCACGCACGCACGCAACGCACGCACGCACGCACGCACGCACGCACGCACGCACGCACGCACGCACGCACATGGACTAACGCTATATCCCCTCTTGCCTATCGGCGAGGGGATAATCAATTGCAAAATGAAAGGTGTTACTATGTACGCACATGGACTAACGCTATCTCCCCTCCTGCCTACCAGAGAGGGATAATGACTGACCGTTTCAAAAGGGCCGAGGGCTGATGATATAATAAACAATTTACCGATCTGGATGGTGAGAATCTGTTGGGCCACCACGGATAACACTTCAAGGTCAATTCTGTTGAACTCGTCAAAGCATGACCACGCACCACAGGACGCCAGACCCTAAAATGGCACAATTTGTCCCAATAATAATAATTTATACATTTTTACAATTATTTCTCATTCATGGACTCGCGATTAGAGTCGCGAATCCATGAATGTGAAATATCCCCATTTATTACACTCCTGAAATTATTTGCACAGGTTTCGCTGTGAGAGAAAACCCGTAATCAACTCCTTACAAATAATACACCATGAAGAGAACACCCGTAATTGCGCGCCTGTTTTCTTGGAAACAACGAGCTACCATGCAAAATGTTTAATTTTTATTACAGTCAAAATAAAGTTATTTGGAAAGGGTCTCGACTAATCTAGAATGTTAATGTGATTCAACACATTCCAAACATGCACTCAAATATATCTGGTTCATAGAAACAACTGGGTAATTTGGATTTCAAAAAGTTTTCATGACGTCACATTTGACGTCGCACAACGTAACGTCAAAATGCGGGAAAACACGTCATTGTACAACTATTCATGCACACATTACAATTCATTGATTATAATATAAAAAATAGACTAAATGTGCATATATATCCGCCGTGGAAGTGTAATAAATAGGATATTCCATCGTACATGTTTGAATAGTGGAAATAATACACTCGTGTACATCAGAGTCTGTGCAAGTAACTCGTTTGCTACGCTCACTCGTTGCTTACGCGGAAGCCGAAGCGCACTCATGTATTATTTCCCGCTATTCAAAATGTACGATGGAATATCCTCTATATAGTTTGAAATGTGCAAAAGACCGACTTAACCCTTAAGGTGGGGAATGAAAATTGTCATTTGCTGTTGTTTTATATGTGTTCTTTCTCAATAAAAGCATGGTTTGAAAAAGGGAAATAGAAAATAAATGACAGATGACAAAATATAATTCAAAAGTATAACATTTACTGACTGATGGACTGATCGAGCTACTGTTAGTGGGCAAATTTCAATGTTATCAAAGATCAAGTACATTTTTCTAAATAATAATACTGTAACCCTCCTACAAATGTTTTATTTTAATAAAATCGAGTCTTTTTTATATGGAGAAAAACCCTTTTTTTCTTTGAGATTTCAACAACAGTGCTAAAAATAGATTTCTAAAAATAATTTATTCTGCAGTTACCTTGAAGAATTTTCCCAGAGCCAGGTAATCAAGTCCGTCGGAGCAGTTGAACACGACGCACTGCTTGGCGACAGCCTTCGCCAAATCTTTCACGGTTTCCGTCTTTCCGGTGCCAGCAGGTCCCTCAGGGGCACCACCCAGATGTAGTTGTAGGGCCCCGAATAGGGTTCTGGATTAATTCAGAAAACAGAGCTGAATTAAGTATTAACCCTTAGCCCGCTATCTCAATTTTTGTCGTCTCCTGTTTATTTTCTATTTTTCATTTTTATCATCAAAAACAACTTTTGACAGCACTTTAGAATAATTTGCAACATAGTTCGACAGCACTTTAGAATCATTTCCATTGGAAATGATTCTGAAGTGCTGTCAAACCATGTTTTTATTGAGAAATAAAAGCAACAGATATAAAAGCAACAGCAGACGACAATTGTTGTGAGTAGCGGTCTAAGGGTTAAAGTAAAATAGAGTACAGCAGGCAGCCTTTAGTGGATGCAATTAACCAACAGTCTAGTCTCGTTATCTCAAACTCTCTTATGTCAAACTACTAATTATTCTTAACGTATATTTTCCTATATAACTTAAATTTTCGTTAAATTATTTTCGTCAGTCCCCTGGACTTTAGGTCAATGAGCATATACTTAATTAGACTATCACCCATGGAAAATATATACCAAATAGATCACTGGGAATTGTAAAGTGAAAGTGAATGGGACAGCTAAGGTCATGTTGGGGCGGGCAGGACCTTAATTGGTTTCAAGTCTCATCCGAAAGACCATTGGGATGGAAATACTATGCAAATATATTTCACGCTTAGGACGAGGATTTAACTCGCAACCTCTGGTTTGTAAGTTCAGTGTCCTACCCTCTAGGCCACAAGGGACACCCATACTGGGAACTGAATTCAATTTTGTGGGAGGTATGTAATCATTTATTTACATCACACACTACAATGTGACTTAACCCCATTCAACCATAGATATCTGAGATTGATAATTCCGTGCTCATTTCTAGACCTTTTCATTAATCAGGGGAATATCTAAAAAATACTGACAAACATTGCAGATCCCGATGAGACGGCTTGTTACAAGCTGGCTCATCTGGATCTGCAGTGTTTGTAAATGGTGTCTTTATGGTCCGTGGGGTTGAAAGATTAACATTTCTGTGAATTTATGTAGAAGACGTGTGTATAGTTTCAGATCGATCGACTTAACGGTTTTGGAGGAGTTGTGTACACAAACTCTGTACCGTATATAGAATTGTATAGAAAAATGTAGAAAAAATGGCTATTAAAGTTAAAAAGGTGATATTTTTGTTAAAAAATATTTTTTCGGCATAAAAACACCAAGGTGCACATCTTCAATATGTGTAGAAGACGTGTGCATAGTGTCAGATCAATCGACTGAACGGTTTCGGAGGAGTTGTGTACACAAACTCTGTACCGTATATAGAACTGTATAGAAAAATGTAGAAAAAATGGCTAAGTTAAAAAGGTGATATTTTTGTTAAAAAATATTTTTTCCGCATAAAAACACCAAGGTGCACATCTTCAATATGTGTAGAAGACGTGTGTATAGTTTCAGATCGATCGACTGAACGGTTTCGGAGGAGTTGTGTACACAAACTATGCGCTTTTTCTTCAGCCCCCCAGCCCGCCCGCCGCCCGCCCGCCCGCCGTGCGGTGAAACATAATACGTACCGTTTTTTTTAAAAACGGTCGTATAAAAATCAGGAGTAATTTCCAGTAGAACTATGTTTGTAAAACATTGGATATGCCCACGTGACATACTGGAATCTAACTGGAGTCTCTTCCAAACTTTTTGACTTTTCGACGTAAATGTACACGACAGACAGACGGACGGACATACGATCAGTAGCGAGGGTAATAGTATTAATGTGGAAGGATGTCTCATTACTAAGTAATGCATGTGTGTAATTTGAAGATATTAACTGAAGGCAAACAGAAAATGAAAGGTGTAACAAACTCGTATGTACATGGACTCGCGCTATATCCCCTCTTGCCTATCGGCGAGGGGATAATTAAACACAATGGGTCCTAGGGTGTCCGGTTTAGAGGGGTTTTACAGTATTCCCTAGATGTGAGTACCTGTAACATCTGTCGGTGAGGGGGGTAATGACGAGACGTCCCGTGTTCCCCAGGTACTCGTAGCCGTACTTGAGCATCGAGTTGATCATTCTTGTGACCATACGTTCTTCCTGTATGTAATGCAAATGGTAATTTCGTGAATAGATTCTGTTGTGTACAAAATCACTATCTATATACAGCAAACCTCCATGAATGATCACCCCTACTTCAACCGTTTCTCTGTAACAGCCGGTATTTTATATATCAAATTGACAATTTAACCTCCCAACATCAGCCACCTCTCTACAACAGCCAGCTTTGCAACTGCCCGTGGGTGTTTGTTTGTTTATTGCTGTTTTAACGGCCTATCAACAGCGAAGGTCATGTAAGGCCGGGCAAACGGGTTCGATCCCATTTTAACCTGCTGCATTGGGGGGAAAATCCCATGGGTGACTGTCGCAGAGGTTGCACTATAATATTTAAATATGCATAAGACATAGAGCATCTTACATAAGTGATGATTTAATATGATACTTATTGAACAAGATTACAGATTTCACTGATTGCATAAGAAATGAGGCTAAGCCGATTTTCTGATGAAATCAGTCAACCATTTTAACCCTTAGACTGTGGGAACCGAAAATTGTCGTCTGCTGCTGTTCCATATTTTGGAGTTTCTCTCAATAAAAACATGGCTTAGCAACACTTCATAATCATTTCCAATGGAAATGATTCTAAAGTGCTGCCAAACCATGATTTCATTGTGAAAAATTTAAGCTAAAAATATACAGCAGACGACACAATTTAATTCTGACAGCATTGTAAGGGTTAATAAATATCATATTAAATCAACAAAATGTTAGATTATTTTTATTGCATAAGGATAGCATCATACATTGAGGGTGTAGTCATCGAATGTATTTTCTGTATCAGTTTCATTTGCATATTTATTACCCAAGTGATTTTTAATACACTGCAGATTCTGATGAGACAAGCTGACTTATCTGGATCTACAGTGTTTGCAAACATCATAATTATAACCTATGTTGACAGCGTTAAATCAACAGCAACTCACCTCCCAGTAGTATCGTAGTTGGCAGAGCCAAGCAAAGTCATATTCACTTGAAATGTTCTTGGCTAACAAGTCGACAAGCACGTCACGTGCGTGGACGTCGAGTACGATCAATGCTTGTAGTGTGACACGGTTCTGTTTCGATAGTTTTCCACGCACCATAGCGACGATGTCGCTAATCTGACTGTTGTTAATTTCCAGATATTCTTGGAGAGCATTTCCACCTTTGGCGATGGCTTCGTGAACATAGTCAGTCCAGTATTTGGCAGTGACAGCAAGTACACACTGTCCGGGCCATATCAGCACCCATTCTTTGCGCGAAGTTTTTGTGTATGCAACTAGAGCCTCCGCGGTTACCTGAAAGCATTTTTATAGAGTTTATTCTGAAATGTTCCAATGGCAAAATATGTTCGTTGAGTTTACAAAAACCTATAATAAATGATGTTACTTACGTACTAGAGTCACAATAGTGCCACGGCGCCGTGGTGGTGTCTATGGTCGTGTAAAAAATTATGTGACCTTGACCTTGGGATCAGTGGGGGTTGGACGGTCATGGATTTGTCACAGCATGATAGTAGAGCCTTAGGAATGCAGGAGTGTAAAATTAATTGTTTCTGATGTTAAGTTTAGTGACGGACGGACAACCTGACTCCAGTATACCCCCTCCCCCCACCAAAACCACCAACAATTCTGGACATGGCCGTAGGTATAAATCTGATCACCATTAATAGTTGATGGTGACTTGATATTATATATACCATAATGACCAAAAGTGGGCTGAAACGTCTTTGTCCGAAATCTCCAGAAACTGACAAGACAGTACAATCAAGTCCGATAGATATCCCTTCGTAACGTTTCTTCGTTATGTTTTGTTGACACAGTAGAAATGTAGTTGTAAGTCGTATATTTTATTCCCTTTGCTAAATAACACTTGCCTCTATTAAAGGCCCTCCCAGGACTTCGGAGCAAGTGGTGATTCTAATAGATGCCTGGCGTAGACGCCCATTCGTTGATTAGAATCTTTACGACATTAAATTCTCATATAATATTTTTGGAATAAAATCAGGCTTTATTTATCTTTGAAATTGGTGCAACACTAGTGATTCTACATTTGTTTAAAAAATATACAAATGAAAGATTTATTCGGCATTTTATTTTGAGGTGGGTATGAAAAAGAATATGTAAATTAAGTTTCCCTGGGGTAAGTCTAAGAATATGTTTCATACCTTATGGATAGAGGATACCATATCCCCCTCTAACTCCAGGAGCCATTTTTCCACCTGTCCTCTCGCCTTCGATGTAGAGATGACGTCCTTCAACTCCACGATTTCCCCCTCACTACTTGCCATGTGCGTGATGTCTAGCACGTCGGTAAATTCCAACTTCGCGATGCCTTCGAAGCATTTCTTCAAATGCGGCTGTACGCGCTTGGGATCTTTCGTTTCGGACAGGATCTCTAGCAATTCATCATTGGACAGGAAGAAGAATCGAGGGAAGTACAGTCGCTTCTTTTCCAAGTAGTCGTTGAGGCCCTGAAATGATCAAAACAAGTCGCTTTGTAATCAAACTTTAACAATTTAAAGCAAATATAGAGGAAAAGTCCTGTTATTCAAAATTATATTTTTTTAATTATTTTTTTAACAAATTGTCAAAAGAACACATTATACCGATGTCATTCGGTGATCAGCTGACATCATTCGACCAATGAAATGTCAGCAAAATAATTTTTCTAGGTGTCATACATTGTATCAGTATCAAAGCCAGATGAGTGTCTCTTGCTATGAAGTATATTGGCTGGGAAATGGTAGGAATTCCTCGGACAAACCACTGAATTCTTACGCATTTCCTAGCCATATTTGAAAAAACACCAGCTCATTGTTCCCTCTCAGTATCACCTACCTTCTGGATAAGTTCCAGTAACTCGTTTGATTTCTTCAGTCGCTCCAGCAGCTTGTCAATGGTGATGACGGACAGCACGTGCTTGTCAACGATGGCCGCCTTCATGATGTCGCGCCAGTTCTTGTCGACAGTCGTGAATCGTCGGCCCTCCTCGGGCATCTGGGCCATGATGTCGGGCGAGCTGAAGATTGGCTCCAGGTAGAGCCAGGTCGCCTGCACCTTCAGCCACTCGTCCAGCACGTCCTGTAGTAGCATCAGCTTCGACTCCCAGTCCCTGTGGTCAATCAATTGATTGATTGATTATCAGGGCATAAACTTTTCAACTGTACTGGTTGGGTTGGTGGTTTGGTGGGTTGGGTATGTCGGTTGGTTGAATGGCTGGTTGGGTTCGGTTGGTCGGCTTGGTTGGTTGGTTGATTAATTGATTGATTTATTGATTGGTTTTTGATTGATTGAATAGACAATATTTTTGAAAAATTTATGTATTGAGGTATAAACATTTAAATGTCTAACTTTACGGATTCAAGGACACATTTTTGCATTTGAAATTTTGAATAGATACAATATTATTTTGGGTGACTGATTGATTGGTTTGTTGACTGCATTATTGATGTGTTGATTGATTAATTGGTTGATGAATTGGTAGATTGGTTTGTTTATTGGATGATTTGTTGATTAATTGATTAGTGTGTAATTTAGTGTAATGTTGAACTGTGTTTCTGTCTTGACGATTGTAGAAAATTAACAACTTATCAACTTCAATCGACTTACTTGATTTCGGCCTCGAATGGTTTGATGAAGGGTGATCCCCTCATGGTTTGTGTCTTCACGATGTGATCATCCAGTAGGAGCTGAATATCATCCACCGAGGACAGGATTGTCGTGCCTGTGTCTCGATATGGGATGATTGTAAACTCGACCTGAACACAGAAACATTACGCAGAGGATCTTACATGAGTGATAAGTGATTTCATAGCGTATTTCTTAAACAAGTTAACTGATTTCATCAGAAACACGGCTAAACCGAGATTCGTATGAAATTAGTCAATGAGTTTAATAAATAACATATTAAATCCAACTTAAATGTTCGCTACTATTTATTACATTAGCACAGAATCATACATTGGATCTACACTGATCACCTATCACGTTTCATTTGTTACATTAGTGAATTATGATTTTTATTAAGCCGTGTTAATTAACCCTTTCCCTGTTTTGCGATATTTCGACTCATCCAAATCCAAAACATCTGAATAAAAGAATCAAATGCTGGGTCAAATGATGGTTAAATTATCTGATAGAGTAGAAAACATTGTGGGAAAAGGAGAAATTGCTTGTTACAAGCAATTTCTCCTTTTCCCACAATGTTTTCAAAAGACATCTTCTGCAGAGGCGTGAAAAATCGTCTCTATCAGGGAAAGGGTTAATACACTGAAAAAAACAACAACATTTTATGCAATAAATAGAGATCTTACATGAGTGATGATTTAATATGATATTTATTAAACAACTTTACTGATTTCATAAGAAACGAGGCTATGCTGAGTTTCTTATGAGAACAGTCAACAAGTTTAATAAATAGAGGATCTTACAGGAGTGATGATTTAGTATGGTATTTATTAAACAAGTTTACTGATTTCATAAGAAACGAGGCGATAGCATCAGTCAACGAGTCTAATAAATATCATATTAAATCAACACAAAACTCGTTTCTTATGAAATCAGTCAACGAGTCTAATAAATATCATATTAAATCAACACAAATGTTATTCTATTTATTGCATAAGCACAGCACAATACGTTGAAGCTGTAATGATCACATAGCGTCTTTTCTGTACGAGACTCATTTGCATATTTATTACACTAGTGTATTCTGATTTTTATTGCACCGTGTTATTACACTGTGAAAGTCTCTTTATGCAATAAATACAATTAGAGTAAACAATATCTGACATTTTTAAATTAAGGATTTATACCCTCAATGTGTGCGACTCTAACAACGAAACAAGGGCATAACACCCATTACTTTATAGGATTTACAAACACTGCTGAAAATAAATCCCATATATAGAATTTTGAAAAATAGGATTTATTCCCACGAAGTGTCTGTAAATCTGATACAGAAACTAGTGTGGAGCACACATTTCATTATAGGATGAATGATTGAAGGAAATAAATTCCACATTTCAAAATGATAGTTGAATGAAGCAAATGCACAAATATTTGATCACATGCACAAATATGCACAAATATTGGAGCACATATTTGTTCATGTGTTCAACAATATTTGTACATGTGGTCAAATATTCGAGCACATGCACAAATATTTGGGAACATGCACAAATGAAGAGACTTACCGGGCCCCATTCCACCTTCATCTTCTCCATGGCTTTCTCAAGCGAGTATTCCTTACTCGCCGCCTCGCTGATGTTGTCAAATCTCGCGATAAACTGGTCGAGGTTCATGTCGACGAATCGCGACAGGCAGTAGCTGTCGTCTGGCTTCATCGAGTAGCCGACAATCTCGGAGATTTGCTCCCAGTGGCGATCACGCAGACCCGGGTTGAAGAGCGTGCCGATCAGGGGCATGTGCTCGCGGAACTCTTCCACCTTGCTCTTCACCTGAATGGTCGGTTGGTTGGTTGGTTGGTTGGTTGGTTGGTTGGTTGGTTGGTTGGTTGGTTGGTTGGTTGGTTGGTTGGTTGGTTGGTTGGTTGGTTGGTTGGTTGGTTGGTTGGTTGGTTGGTTGGTTGAGCGAGTGGTGGTTGATTGATTCATTCATTGGGTGATCGAGTATTGATTGATTGGTCTTTTGGTTTGGGTTGGTTGGCTGGTTGGTTGATTGATTGATTCATTGATTCATTCATTCATTGTGTGTGAGAGAGTATTGATTGATTGGTTAATTGATTGGCTGGTGCGTGAGTGGGTCTTTTGGGTGGGTTGATTGGTTGGTTGATCGAGTGATTTACCAACTCACTCACTGATTGACTGACTGATTGAAAGTGAAAGCAAGGACATCATCCATTGTAAAATATAGAAAATTTATGACAGTTGAAAAGGACAAGAACATCTGTACCTTTCCAGCAATTTTCTTGGCTGCGGGCACCGTATCGAAGCCCTTCTCCAGTTTATAGAGCCCTCTCCAGAAGTTGCCCACCTCTTGGTCAACGTCGTCTGGGTCTACGCCCACCATAGGGCCGTCCATCCAGTCTCTGATGGACAGAAAAGAAAATGTTAATATAGGAATGAATGGCCTTTTTATGGAATTTATCGGGGTATAAACTTGGAAAAGTCGCGGGAATACTGGACGAAGGCCGGAAGGCCTCGTCCCGTATTCCCGCGACTTTTCCAAGTTTATATCCCCGATAAATTCCACAAAAAGTCCATTCATTCCTTATAATTCCAGCATTTGAAATAAATTCATCAAGAAAATGTGTTTATTTTGACAGACGGCAGCCATTTGTTTACGTTGACAGCACTGACAGCGCACCTGTAGAAAGTAGTTTGGCATGGGAGTTTACTGGGATATAAATTTTGGACAGAGACTTGCTACGGGCCAATCAAATGTTAGGGAATTGTGTAAATATTTTTGTGCTGGAATTATCTATAATTGACTAACCTGGGATGTATGCTCATGTACAACATAATCAACAAATCCAAAGTATTGTCAATAAAATTGTCAATACAATTTTGAAAATCCATAGGGTTTTTCGTCTTGTCGCGATAAACATGTATACCAAATTTGGTCACGATCCATCAAGTAGCAAATGATGCTAGTGAAACACTTCTTTCAATACTATCAGTTGCGTTTACTGTATTATGAACAACAGTTGGTCTGTTTAAAGTTTGTGAGGAGTCCTTCGGACTCCACGCACTTTAAACAGACCAACTGTTGTTCGTAATACAGTAAACACAACAGCCCACGGTTTTATTCCTTAAGTGTATGTAAGTTTTATAAGCATAGGCAGAGATCATCAATTGAACATACTTGTATTTGTTGTTGAATTCCACGGTGGTTTCGTAGAGCTGTAGGTAGGGTTTCAGTGTGTTGATGATTGTCTGACGCTGGGGATACGCCGTCGTCTGCCAACCAAATGCCTCCTCCTCATTGTTGAATGACTCAATCTGGAATGTTGGTTGGTTGGTTGGGTTTGGTTTGATGTTTGGTTTGGTGTTTGGTGTTTGGTGTTTGGTTTGGTGTTTGGTGTTTGGTTTGGTGTTTGGTTTGGTGTTTGGTGTTTGGTTTGGTGTTTGGTTTGTGTGTTTGTGTTTGTGTGGTGTTTGGTGTTTGGTGTGTTTGTGGTGTGGTTTGGTGTTTGGTTTGTGTGTGTGTGTGTGTGTGTGGTGGTTTGGTTTGTGTGGTTTGTTTGTTTGTTTGTTTGTTTGTTTGTTTGTTTGGTGTTTGGTGTTTGGTGTTTGGTGTTTGGTTTGGCTGGTTGGTTGGTTGGTTGGTAACCAAACTTGATTACTTAGCCTCAGGTGTGAATCGCAGAATGCTTATCTATATGTGGCTGGCTGGAGAAATCGGGCTCATGGGTTTTGCGACCAGTGTAGATCCAAATATGTGCTCCAATATTTGAACACATGCTCCAATATTTGTGCATGTGCATCCGCAGAGTCTGATCATGATCTGCACTGCTCACCATTCCATCAATAAAATACCTGTCATGCTTCTAAAAACCAAAGCAGATCATTCTCAGGCTACAGGAGTATGCTATGCAATCAAGTACACTGAACACAAATCCCATAAGCTCCATTTCTCCAGTCACAGCCACATATTCAAAGACATTACCTTCTCGAAGGCGGCCTGTAGTTTATTGTCGAGACCCTGTGCCTTTCGGAGGTATTTCTGTATCTCGGACATGTCGCCAAACGAGGCAAACTCCTCCACCTGCTTTGTGTAGCTCTCCAGCTCCTCGATAAACCGATCACGCTTCAGCTGCAAGTCAACATTCGCCGTTACAAATAAAACTGAGTGTGTGCACTCTTAATCAATGATTGGTTGGGATGCAATTATTCATGGTCGGCATATGAAACCGTTTGATTTTCAAATGCCAAACAACATTCTAAACTATATATAATACCCAGGTTGAGCCCGAGTTTGGCCAACAAACTCTTAGATATTTGAGTTCAAATTTTGTGCTCATTCTAAGCAAGTTACATACATAAAAATCTCAGCCGCTAAGAATAAAGCAGACCATAATTTGATTTGAATAACTTTTACAAACTCATACAATATTAAAGAATTATTTTAGAAAGTATTAAATATACCGTTTTACAGACATAAAAATTTACCATGAAAGTATACGTTGCTACCATCAGCAATAAATAAGCCTGGGTTTGTCAGATCTTGACCCAACAATTATGCTCGCCACACTTGTACAAACCTTCAGCGAATCCTCATACTGGTTCTTCTTCTCCGAGATGATCAGCTTGTGCTCCTCGAATATGGCCGGCATTCGTCCATTCCACATGAACACATTCGCGTTGAGGCGAATCTCCGCAGGCGAGAACTGCGCATAGTCCGAGAGAAACGCGAGCCGATCCTGCGAATGGTAGAGACGTTTCTCCATCTTGAAGATGATGTCAGACTCGACCTTGTCGATGTATTCCTTCAGCTCCATGAGCTGTTCTGTGTTGGATGGAGTGGTCAACGCCTTCTCCGCTATCTGTTCGTAGTCGTCGCATAGCCTGCACAGGGATATAGGTATAGTTTGCTTGCTTAATGGACCGTTAACAGCTAAGGTCATTTTTGGCCGGGTCAATGGGGTCAAATTCCATACTTCACCTGTACGGATGGAGGAAAGTAGTGAAAAAGGTGAAAGTGAATAGGTTTAAACGTCCCAGCAACAGCTAAGGTCATATAGAGACGGGACCACAGTTTAAAGTCTCATCCGACAGACCAGTGGGATGGAAATACTATGAATGTATTTTTGATGCATAAGGCAGGGTTTGAACCCACAACCTCCGGATGGAAGTCGGGTGATCTAGGAAAGTAGTGAAGCATTTTCAAAACTTTTACCCCTGAATATGGCTAAATGTGTATGCATGATTACCAGGAACTATACTGTTCAAACAGCCAGTTTTTGATGTTAAGTAGATTCGATTCAGTGATTGACTGATTGGTGTTTTACATCCATTCAACATCAAGGTCATATACAGATGGGAATGTACCTTATGAGGAAAGCACAGAAATTACCCACAAAAAACGTTCAACTCTGAAAGACAGTGTCCTCATATGTGGCTGTAACTAAGAAATGGGGCTTATGGGTTTTGCGACCAGTGTAGATCCAGATCAGCCTGTGCATCTGCACAGTCTGATCAGAATCTGCACTGTTCGCCATTGCATCAATGAAACCCCTGTCATGCTTCTAACAAGCAATATAGATTGTTATCAGGCTACAGGAGTGTGCTAGTTGATCAGGTGCTACAGCGGTCATGTATACCATAAGCCCCATTTCTCCAGTCACAGCCATATGTGGTGCCAGTATAATAATTCTGCATACTTTTAATCATGAAATATATGCATTTGTTAGTTCTATATGAAATAATGCATTTCATGAAAAATAAATGATTACTCCCTCAAAGTATACTTTGCTAGAAAAGTATACTTTGCAATGTTGGTGAAATAGGCTACAGGTGTGAATCCCGAATGACAGATTCATCAATCAGATATTGTGACATGACTGCTGTTGTTTTACACCGCTCACAGCCGTGTTCAAACGTACAGTGCGTGCTGTTTGACCATGGCTGTAGATAATGCTCCTTCCGGGGCCAAGTCAACACCTATGTTATGCATGTACTAGAACGCACCATTATGTCACCAGACCAGTTCCCAACGGATGCACTGAAATTTTGAAATTGAGGCGGCTGCATCACGCGACTGCGTGTACTGCGTGTACTGCGTGTACTGCGTGTACTGCGTGTACTGCGTGTACTGCGTGTACTGCGTGTACTGCGTGTACTGCGTGTACTGCTAGCGCTCGTACGTCGGTACTGCGGCGTGTACTGCGTGTACTGCGTGTACTGCGTGTACTGCGTGTACTGTACTGCGTCCCCGGAATATGTATGTGTAAATCAGCTGTTTGAATGGAGCAGATTATCAAAGTACCGAAAGTACTGCATACAGTGCGACCCCGTTAGTACACGCTTCACTATAACACAAATTCGGTTAGTACACGGTTGTGCCTTGGCTCCCGAATTTTTTTCCTATTTGTATATCAAAATCGTGTTAAATTTGTAACACGACTATTGTCAGAAATCGTGTTAAATTTGCGATTCTTTCCCAAATTAGACCCAAAATGGACGATTATTTTTTTTATGGGCGCATAGCCTCCTATTATCTCACCGATGTGAATGTGCAGCTAATCACGTTTGCACATTTCGTAAATTAATCCGAGCAAACTGGGAATAAGATCAGTAAGACCAGTAACAAAGCAGTGCTAATTGTTATGTGCTCGATTTCATTTTTCCGGCATGCGTTCGCGCTCACCATTGGTGGAATATTAATTAGGTGTAAAGGCTGACCAATCGGAGATCGCGTATCAGTCGCGCAGATTAACTCGACCCAGATTAACTAAATTCTTACAGCACTGCCCACGCCCCCGCGCATGTACACAAATGTGTACACGACAACTGGCCTTGTTTCGTTTCGCTAGTCATAATTGAGCCAGTGCATGAGATAATCAACTTTATTATATACGGTAACTGAGATTTTCGCCGAGAATGATTTGACTATTTTCTGCTAATATATCGGAAAGTTGATAACATTTTCAGAGCAAATGCGTAATAATTACTAATTTAATATTCGTCAACATTCGATATCGTTTACAGAAAATGTACACTATTATCAGATTCATCTTCGTCGAAAATCTCGCGTGATAAGCCTGATTACCTCATGAACTGGCGCAATATTATAACACGTCTGGCAAAACATGTCTAGACAGGTCTGTACTCAAACCCACAGGTGGAATAGTCGGACGTGTGACACAAAAGAAAATGACCATTACAAAAATATCCATTACCCCACCCACTTGATCTCGTTCTATTATTAACGTCATGTACAGTACGATACCAGGTGGGTGGGATAATGGGATTTTTTTTAATAGGCATTTATTTTGGTGTCATAGGTCCGTGTCTTCCACCTGTGCTCACCATATGAGTAAACACAGATTGCAACGCACGAGCTTGTCCGTGATGTTGCAGCTGATGGAACAGGATATCGGTCATTGGGTCATTGCGTCATCATTACTACACTTTTTTCTACACGCGTTTACAATAATGGATTGCACGGACCTGCGTAGATCTACATTCTACATGAACATGATGAATAAATAAAACATGACGTTAACAATTCTTGGATTCAATATATTTATTATATGCGAAGATAACAGTGAAAACTTATGGCATATTATAGGCATTGGCGACGTCGTTCATTCGCAGTCACAGTGGTGTACATGTATTTTTTGTTGACATTATGATGCGTCTTGGGCGAGAACGGATATAGCACGGTTCGGATAAGCAACACGGAAGGTTGTATGTCGCCGGACTTCCGTGTACTAACGGGGTCGCACTGTATATGCTTAAATTGCATGATATTTCCGATGGAAATGTAACAATAACGTTCGACCATGTCCAGCCGTGGGTAAACATTTGCCGTGCCCCTCGGGAACTGTTTGAACCCGTGGCCTACGGCCTTGGGGTTCAAACAGTTCCCTCGTGCCACAGCAAACGTTTACCCACGGTTGGACATAGTCGACCCTTATATGTATACCCTCCTGTCAGCTAGAAATATTAAACAAGTCTTAATTTATAATATGTGGTTGTCAGTAGAGAAATGGGGCTTATGCGTTTTGTGTCCAGTGATCCAGATCAGCCTGTATATTAGCAAACATTCAACTGTTCACCATTCTATCAATGAAACATTTGTTGTGCTTCTAACAAGCATTATAGATCGTTGTCGGGCTACAGGAGTGAGTTATTTGAATAGGAGGTACACAAATCTCATAGGCTCCATTTCTCCAGTCACAGTTATCTGTAGCCTATTTCACCAACATAGCAAAGTATACTTTTCTAGCAAAGTATACTTTGAGGGAGAAATTTTCAATTTTAGGATAAATTTATTATTTTTTATTATACTGAATTTATTACATTATCACAGCCATTTTGGCTGTGATAATGTAATAAATTCAGTATAATAATTCTGCATACTTTTAATCATCAAATATATGCAGTCGTTAGTTCTATATGAAATAATGAATTTCAGGAAAAATAAATGATTACTCCCTCAAAGTATACTTTGCTAGAAAAGTATACTTTGCAATGTTGGTGAAATGGGCTACAGAAAACATTATAAATATGAAATGTCGGCAACTTACAGTTTGTTTTCCTCCTGGTGGTCCTTCGCCATTCGGCCGAGCAGCTTGGTGCACAAGGCGTCTGCTCGCTTGGACAGCGCCCGGATCAGGTCGTCACAGTGCACCTCGAACATCCCCAGACGCAGAATCTATAAACGAAAAAGAGATAGACGTCTCATAAATAGGTTGCTGAACTTTGAAAATCACAAGTGATTTCCCTTAGAACACCGTCCGGGGCATCATCGGCGTTAGAATTGGCAGAGAAAGTCGGTTATACATCACATGGTTTAATTTAATGTCCGTTTGATGTCACATTGCTTAGTCAACATCGGTTTGATGTCACATTGCTTAGTCTAACATCGGTTTGATGTCACATTGCTTAGTCTACCATCGGTTTGATGTCATATTGCTTAGTTTAACATCGGTTTGATGTCACATTGCTTAATTTACCATCAGTTTAATACCATATAGCTTAGTTTAACCAAGTAGTGTGACATCGAACCGACGTTAAAATAAGCACAGTGACGTCAAACCGAAATTATAATGCAGAGTCATAGGTGGTCTATAGAATTAAATTATGGATCGTGATCAACCACTGTATCAAGTTTCAAGTCAATCTGATTTAGGATTGCAGAGATAATAGGCATATAAACATTTACTCTTGATCTTGGCCATGCAAGTGGTCAATGGAATGAAAATATGGATTACGATAAACAAGCATAAAGTCAGTATGAGGTAGGTTTGAAGAGGTTAAATGTAACCTAAAACATAACAGCAAATGATCACATACGGAGGAGCAAACGTACATACTGATGAACGTAAGAATTGATTATTGACTGATTGGTTACGTACCTACCGGTACTTCAAAAGCTAAGTAATATGCCCACTTGCCAAAGCATAGACGGCGTAATTTAACTGTGAGTAAACTAAAGCATATGTGACTGGAGAAATGTGGATTATGGGTTTTGTGACCAGTATAGCACCTGAACAAATTGCACAGAAAAGTCGCGGGAATACTGGACGAAGGCCAGAAGGCCTCGTCCAGTATTCCCGCAACTTTTCCAAGTCCTGTAGCTGGTAATGATCTGAATTCCTTGTTACAAGCAAGACAGATGTTTCATTGATGGAATAGCGAACAATGTAAATTCAGATCAGACTGTGCGGATGCACAGGCTGGTCTGGATCTATACTGGTCGCAAAACCCATAAGCCCCATTTCTCCAGTCACAGCCACATATAAGTCGCCTGGAAAGATGGGATTAGTAAAAAAATAGTCTGATCTGGATCTACACTGGTTGCAAAACCCATATTTTGTTTTGTTTGTTTGTTGGGGTTTAACGGCCTATCAACAGCCAAGGTCATTTAAGGCATTTAGTACTAAATCCGATATATTACATGTACAAGTACATGTTCAAGTACATGTACAAATGGGGGGAAAATCCCAAAATCAGAACTGAATATTTACAATAACAAAACTATATATTCAGCCCTGAAATCAGAATAATCCTGATCTGATGCCAGGTCCTCGCCACACCAGAATCACTTGGCCCCTCCCAAAAGCAGTAGGATCAGTAATAATCTTTCTACTTTTATAATGGGCAATAACCCAATTCAACTCCCAGGTAACTAAAGAGCCAAAGATAAAAACGTACCTGAGAGCCAAACCAGGCAAATCGCGATTCCTATAAGGAGGAACCCATACCGTTAATTTACGCCGTCTCATTCGCCCGACCACCACCCACCGCAAAACCCATAAGCCCCATTTCTCCAGTCACAGCCACATATAAGGATGTACATATATACAGAATATTAATATTAATCGCTTAAAAGGCAGTTCATCAAACACTAACAATACAGGTATTGTTTGGAATAGATTAAAAGAAATGATTGCATAGAACATTTAAATTTCATTTTCTAAGGCTTTAAAATGCTTAATGTGCCCTTTTTAATGGGCCTTACCATGCCCCATTTTAATCCTGGCGAAACGGTACCAAGGCAATGTCAATGAAAACAAGAAAATGTGGCCTGTCAGCACACAAATGTCCTCGATGCAGATTGGAAAAACTCTGGCAACCTTCTTAACCGGACCCAAGGACAAACAGACAGACACAAAGTCCAAACACAACATACTTCGAGGCTCTACCGAGACCGGGGGGCATAAAAAACAACTTTAAAGCACATTTCAGATGGACACATGCATGCACGAATGAAAATACACCCAGACACCATTGTGATCCACATATCAATCTCTCCGCAAGCGGGCATGACGAAACTCATCAAGATAGCACGAAATGGAGAATAAAGCGCAAGTCATCTATGAAAGTAAGAAACATTCAATATTAACCCATACAATGCTGCATAAAACATTGTCGTCTGCTTGTTAACCCTTTCCCTGTTTTGCGATATTTCGACTCTTCCAAATCCAAAACATTTGAATAAAAGAATCAAATGCTGGGTCAAATGATGGTTAAATTATCTGATAGAGTAGAAAACATTGTGGGAAAAGGAGAAATTGCTTGTTACAAGCAATTTCTCCTTTTCCCACAATGTTTTCAAAAGACATCTTCTGCAGAGGCGTGTAAAGTCGTCTCTATCAGGGAAAGGGTTAATGCCTTATCTTTCATTTTCATTGATGAAACATATTTTATGCTAATTTGCTGACATTGTTTTGTAGTTAAATTTAGACACAGCAGACGACAATAATTGTTAAATTTTGTCGTCTGCTCTTTATTTTTTATTTTCCATTTTTTCTCATCAAAAGCATGGTGTGACATCACTTTAGAATCATTCCCATTCAAATTGATTCTAACGTGCTCTAAAACTATGTTTATTATTGAGAAAGAAGACGTAATATAAAACAACAGCAGACGACAATTTTCGTTTCACATTCTAAGGGTAAAAAGTATGAGAAAGCCATCAGAGGACGGGTTGTGTGTAGATTCCAAGTACAGGGTGTAGAGTATGTACATGTTGATGGAATGGCAAACAGTGTAGATCCTGATCAGTCTGTGCAGATGCACAGGCTGATCTGGATCAACACTGGTCACAAAACACATAAGCCCCATTACTCCAGTCACAGCCACATATATGAGACGAGCCATGTGATTTTGTACCTAAGAGGATGAACAACTTTTCATAAAAAAATATTTATAGAAACTTGATATTTTCTGTAAATGATGTTGTATGTTAAAGGTACATGTCCACTCAGTAGACACAAATTGTTCTTTATATCAGAGACAGCATCTGAGACATTTTCTGGCAAAATAAACATTAATTCACCATTACCTCACGTATTGATTGGCATTATTATACTGCGTTTCCTTAAAATGTTAACGGACATTACTATTTATTTTCTGTATTTATATTTTGATGTGCAATGATAATACTTTATATAATCTGTCCAAAAATAATACTTCAGGTGACGCATTTAATTAGCATAGGCGTCGCCAGGGGGGGGTTCGGGGGGTGCGCACGAACCCCCTTTTCAGTTTTAACTTTTGGATGCAAATATGACTTACGGAAATTCGGTGGTGCGATTGTGGAAATTATAGCTCTAAAATGCATTAGAACGTCGGAAATTGCACATAGAAATAAAAAAAATTCCGGGGAGGACCAATAGTCACAAAATGTGCACTCCCCGTCTCCAGCCTTTGGCTGAAATGTACTGAACAGCGCGGAATAGAACTGAACATTACGACAATTCTGACATTATTTACGGAAAATATCGTATATTTTGTAAATCTTTTTCATTGCACATTTTCTTAGGTACAAAATCACATGGCTTGTCTCATATAGAAGCACTAGAAAACGGTAGGCAGAAATAGATCACTCTCGAAAATGAGCATGTTTTTTGGGCCCGTGATTGTCATACTTTCTGAGCCTGTACTCTAATATCATGCTGATATCGCTGGGACTGGAGAAATGGGGCTTACGGGATTTATAACCAGTGTAGATCCTGATCAAAAAGCATATTCATATAGCCCGATAACGATCTGTGTCGCTTGTTAGAAGCATGATGGATGTTTCATTGACGGATTGCCGAACAGTGCAGATCCTGATCAGACTGTGCGGATGCACAGGCTGATCTGGATCTGCACTGGTCGCAAAACTCATAAGCCCCATTTCTCCAATCACAGCGACATATCATGATGTCTGATTGGTCAAGGCTGCGTTGCAGTCTCGGCCAATCAAACAGCTGGATTTACAAGTAGAAATGTCAAGACTTGGAAAGCAGCATAATCACCGTCCCAGGTTCCGCTGTACCAAACATGCGAAGCTGAATTGAACTAGAAAATGTGTACTAGAAAATAGAACTACGTCGAAAAGGGGGAGATAATCCATGACCCTGGGGTCGAATCAAAAATCGAAATAAAGTTTGCGCATCTACTCATCATAAGGAAGCTACATACAAAGTTTCAGGTCTGCAGCTAGTACGGTTTTTAAGACTTACAAGGTTGGTGATGGACGGACAGACAGACGGACTGACGGGATGGGAAGGACAAGGGTGAAACTAAATGCCCCTCCACTATCGTGGTGGGGCATAATGAAAATATGTTAGTAGTAAAGATTCTATGATAGATGAGTAAAAGATTCTCTCTGAATAAACTGGCGTGAATGAAGACATCACCATTGCTTGCAGACATCAAAATGCAACAAAAAAGCCATAAATGTGACAAAGCACTTGTAGAATAATTTTATTTTCATATCTTTTTTTTATATTCATGTGAAAATGTTTAGAAGTCCCGGCAACAGCTATGGTATTATAGAGAGGCGTTTCAAGTCGCAGTGGAAAGACAAATGCGATAGAAATACTATCGAATGTATTTTTCATGTCCAGTATCTGATTTCATCAAAATTGTATACTTATCTAGCAAAGTATACCTTGAGGGAGTATAATCATTTATTTTTCCCGAAATGCATTATGTCATACAGAACTAACAACTGCATTTATTATATACCTACCCATGAAATACATAGTTATACGATGTAAATAAAAGTCATATGTTCTCATCGATGAAATAAACAACTTCCGGTGAAAATACGACTACTTCCGCTTATTCTATATTCATAACGCGCACCTGCAGTGCCGGACTGCAAATAGGCTGCAAATACACATTCATTACCGTATACAGTCTAAAAAAACTGCTAATTTCGATGGAGCGGTATATAATAAATAGAATATTCATATTTTTGCAACGAATATGACATATATGTTCATCTCGTGGTGTGAAATATGGACATTTCACACCACTCGATGAACATATATGTCATATGCGTTGCAAAAATATGAACATCCTCTATATATTTGATGAATAAAAGTATGCAGAATTATTATACTGATTTTATAAATTCAGTATAATAACAAGAAACGAGGCAAAGCCACGAAGGCCAGGTTTTTTCCAAGCATAGACACTTGGATAACATAATTATACCCACTTTTTGTAGACTAGATGGCCGTGGCCTGCATGTCACGCCTTGGGGCGAGGCATGGACACTAAAAAAAGAGATATAGTAGATGGAAAAACTTTAACCAAAAAACTTTAACAGGACACACGGACGTACGAACGGACGGACGTATGCCAAAATGCAGACTATATCGCGCTTTCTGCAAGCGGGCGCGACAATGATGATAAACACCCATGTGAAGTATCAAGGTAATGGGTGAAGCAGTTGCAGAGATATAGTACACGAAAAAACTTTAGCAAAAAAAATCAAAGTAATTTGACCTTGAAATTGGGCACAGGGGCCGCACGGTTGGGGGTAGAATGAAAATATGGATGATGATAAACACCCATGTGAAGTTTCAAGGTAATGGGCGAAGCAGTTGCAAAGATATAGTATAACGAATAACTTTTAACCAAAAAACTTTAACCAGACGTACGTTAAAAAGTTAACGTTGAAAATGGCTAAATCAATTACGTAGAAATAATAGGTCAAGGTAAAATAAATGGTCACATGTTGGATAGTTGTATGTGGTGGGCACCCCTTGGTTATGAAGCTGTGAAAGTTTTGTGGTCCTAGGTGGTACAGTACCAAAGAAATGGACTTAAACACGAAAAGTTAACATTGTAAACGCGAAAAGTTAACATTGAAAATGGCTAAGTCGACTGCGCGGAAAAAATGGGTCAAGTTCAAAAAAAGGTAACATGTTGGATAGTGATATGTGGTGGGCACCCCTTGATTATGAAGCTGTGAAAGTTTGGTGGTCCTAGGTGGTACAGTAACAAAGAAATGGACTCAAACACGAAAACTTAACATTGATTGTGGACGCGCCCACCCGGCTTTCGCCAATCCAATAGCCTGGATTTTTTTCTCCAAAAAAAACTAGCTCAAAATTTATAAATTTATCTTTAAATTGAAAATTTCCCACTCAAAGTATACTTTGCTAGATAAGAATACTTTGCAATGTTGGTAGTGGTTTGATTTATTGGACAACAGCTATGGTCATTTTATGCCGGATTAACTGGGTCGAATCCCATATTTCACCTGTAGTGATGGGGGAAAATCCAGTCTCCGTGAAAGTCGTCGGTCCGTCGGACATGTCCGTTAAAATTGCCGTCAGTCCGACGGCAAACCGGAAGTCGCTGAACCGAATGTCCGACTAATTTTTTTTTATTTTTACTTTTCTAATCTAAGCTTCAATGAAATTACCTTCCTTTGTATGCGCTTCTGGTGCTAGCTAGCTTTTCTTATATGACTGATATTTAAAAAGCTCTTAAATATCACACAAATTTCCGGCAACTTCTGGTTTTCCGTTGGACCGGTGGCAATTTTAACGGACATGTCCCACGGACTGACGACTTTCGCGGAGACTGAAAGGCCACAAGTCACTTTGTCAGAGATATGTAAATAAGTTTTGCTATGTACCCCAAACAATTTTTCGGGGTACATCATAAATTAAGCAGCTTTTCAAAAGGTCATTTTGAATATGCAAAGCATTATATGATGTCTGCATAGCGATACAAAACACAATATCTCTGGCTGTGATTATAACTTTCTGAGCACGTTTCTCAAACTCAATCAGCTTGATTGGTCGACACTGAGCACAGCACAGCACAGCACAACTCAGCCTCGACCAATAAATCTGCATGATTTTGAGCATAAGAACTGAATACAAGCCCAAAACCATAGTATTGCACAGCTCGGTCTCGACCAATAAACTTCCTGATTTTGATTACAAGAACCGAGTATGTGCACAAAAAAGGCATAAAACATTGTTATATATCAGAACAGCACAGCCTCGGCCAATCAAACTTCGTAATTTTTTAAGTATGAGAACCAAGTATGTGCTTAGTTAGTTATATAGTCACAAGCCCCGTAGCCTATTTCACCAACATTGCAAAGTATACTTATATAGCAAAGTATACTTTGAGGGAGTAATCATTTCTTTTTCCCAAAATGCATTATTTCATATAGAACTAACGACTGCATATATTTGATGATTAAAAGTATGCAGAATTATTATACAGAATTTATTACATTATCACAGCCAAAATAGACAGCCATTTGATAATGTAATAAATTCAGTATAATAAAAATAAATAAATTTATCCTTAAATTGAAAATTTCTCCCTCAAAGTATACTTTGCTAGAAAAGTATACTTTGCAATGTTGGTGAAAAAGCTACTGGTGTATGCGTGAAGAAACTCTACACTGGCAGTAAAATAGCGGAGAACCGGCACTACGCGTCATGCAAATCATCTCTAGAGCAATTATATACCTTCCCGCCGGTCTGTTAAAAACAATACAAAGCTAAGAATAACAGTGTTGATAGACACAGGTCTAGGTATCGCTGAAAACATGAGGATTATGGTAACATAATTAAACCTTGGTGATTACGGTAACATAATAAAACCTTGGTGATTAGAGTAACATAATTAAACTACATGTATGGTGATTACGGTAACGTAATTAAACCATAGTGCTTATACCGAGATCATAGTAAAATATTTTGTGATTGTGATAACATACTGATGACAGTAGTTAATAAAGATACTATACCGACAACAGCGCTCCAGATAAGGAATTAGTAATTGAGTATTTTCACTCCATCATTTCAGAAGCAATTGGGTATTTCAAAATTTAAATGGGTAAAATAAAATCACACTACTGTTTACACATCAACAGACAGCAATTATTAAGTAGTTTGCTTCGAAATGAAAACATGTCTTGGCATTTCATTAGAATTGTCTCCTTGGAGACAATTCTAATGAAATACCAAGTTGTGTTTTCATGGAAAATAAGACAAATATGCTATAGTTGTGGTCTCTTTATTGTTTTCTGCAGCATCAGTGATAAAGGTACCACAAAATTGTTATTGCTTTTTGATACTCGCTACTTCTGATTTCAATTGGGTTTTTGGCAATTTTAATTGGGTATTTAAGCAAATACGCAGCTTATCTGGAGCTCTGGACAACATGGTAATTAATTGCGGAAATATATTGACAAAACTGTAATACTTTAAGGTTATATACTGAAAACATGGTAATTAATTATGGTAATATATGACAATATGACGATCATTAAAGTAATATGTGCAACATAGTGAGAAATTATGGTAATACTGACAATATGGTATTTAATTCTGGAAATATATTGGTAAAATGGTGATTAATTACGACAAAGTACTGACAACATGGTGATTTATTGAACATATAGAAATAATTATTTTTTTCAAATTTCAGAACATGATATGAAAGTTTTTTCTTCTTCAACCCGAGATGAACAAGTGCTGGCTACATGTGTGCGGTTTATAAGCCACAATATTTAGATGTTGTAATCTGACACGAATATTGCAAAACGATGTTAAGTTATATTCAGTCAAATAAACATTTGTGTGAATTGCTGTCTAAATGCCATGCACCATGCATATTGTAAAATGAATAAATAAACTTCTCATTGCAAAAGTGTGCCTAAAATAATTATACATAATATATAACTGTCTGTTTCACGAAAGCTGCCCAAATTTTACGGCTATATAAACAATTCAAAAACAAGATTTCTTTTGATAATATTAAATTAAAGGAAAAATTAAGAATGAGCCTTCTTTTTATTTCGTGAAATTTGGTCAAATATTGATTTTATTGCGAAAAAACAATTTCCCCATGTTAAATCTCCATAGACATCTTCACGGAGTGAAGATGTCTATGGGGATTTAACATGGGGAATTTTTTTTGAATTTTAGAAATACTGGACCGATTTTTAAAATTTAACTTTTGTTTTCTTAGTTAGATCATATCCAAGCTATCTAGCCAGGTTTCGGAGTCAATTTCCAATTTTTTTTTGTTTTTTGACTCCTCCCACACTTCCTTACCACTTTTTCCCCCATGTTAAATTCCCATAGAAAAATCAATTTTTCGCAATAAAATCAATATTTGACCAAATTTCACGAAATAAAAAGAAGGCTCATTCTTAATTTTTCCTTTAATTTAATATTATCAAAAGAAATCTTGTTTTTGAATTGTTTATATAGCCGTAAAATTTGGGCAGCTTTCGTGAAACAGACTATAGACGATTAAATTCCTCACATTGAGATAGACATCGGAGCTGATTTTCCGCAACTACATGATGCTTAGAAACCATCGCTGCAATTTGAGTAACAATACAAGGATAAATTGACACGCCTGACTACACATGGATGTGTACGATACAAGAACTAACTTCTCTCAGCATTAAGCTGTTGTCTTGTTGTACCCACTGAAATATACCGACACTTCTCTCAATGCTAACTAAGTTATCACATATAGAGGATCTTACAAGATTTAATATATTTATTAAACAAATAAATTATTAAATACTGAATTCGTAAGAAATGCCTCGTTTCTTATGAAATCATTTTAATAAGTTTCATAAATACCATATTATTATCTCCACAACTGTTAGATTATATTTATTTCATAAGCACATCATCATACATGGAAATTGTATCGATAACCAAACATGTCGTCTGTAGCAGTCTGAAAAACTTAAAATATCCAATACTGATCGTATGTGAATAAAACTAATCAGAATTGTCAATGTGTCTTAATTTAAGAATTGAACTTTGTTTTTCTAACAATTAATTAAGTAATGAAAGCAACATGCTATGCTGCAGGATCGGTGCTTACATACATGGAATTCAGAAAGCATAATTAGGACCACGATATGTCAACAAACATGTATGGGATTTACAGTTTCATACACGTCACAAACATGAACAAAGGGAGATAATTTCACAAAGCATAGGGTCATTATGGTTACAGGATAGGCACACACAGGATTTGGGATTAGCAACATGGACTACACGATAAATTACAGAATATATTGGGGTTTTTCTTGAAAAAGTACACTTCAATCCCAATATAACAATATTTGCAAGGACACACTTGTTTAACCCTTACACCGTTATCTTAATTTTTGTCGTCTGCTGTTTATTCTCTATTTTCCATTTTTATCATCAAAAACATGCTTTGACAGCACTTTAGAATAATTTACGACATGCTTTGACAGCACTTCAGAATCATTTCCATTGGAAATGATTCTGAAGTGCTATCAAACCATGTTTTTATTGAGAAATAAGGCAAGATATAAAAGCAACAGCGGACAGCGATTGTTGTGTGTAGCGGTCTAAGGGCTGAAGTCATCAGTCCAAAATGTTCAGTTTTACTATATGTTCTATACACTTGTAGTATTTATTGAAAGAAACACAAGACTTGTCTATGGTGCGTCTATCGCACCGACATCATTCGGTAATGTCACAGAACGTCATTCGACAAATGAAATGTCTCCAAAAGTAATATTTTAATACAGATGGACCCCGATACATTGTATAGGATTACCCAACTCCCTATATCAGTTGACATCCAAAAGTTTTGACTAATTACTTGGGTTGTGATGTGCCTGGGTAATAGTTCCGCGTGCCCGGTCAATAGTCGAAACTATTTCACCCCTGAAAATCATGACGTCATGATTATTGTCGAAGACTACGTCATAAAATTCAATGTAGTTAAGATCGGTCAGTTGTCGCACCTCACGCCAAATTTATGTTCATTGTGTCACACACACTGTTTACAGGTTGAGCAATAAAACAGTTATTTCATGGTCATTCGGAGAACAGTCAAAACTATTGCCCAGAGGTGCAGTGGACGACAGGTGTAGTGGCTTTATTTCCCTCAGCCTCGGGCAATAGTACCTCGGGTCGTCCATAACACCTCGGGGCAATAGTTTTGACTGTTCCCCGAATTATCATGAAATAACTGTTTAAGCATCACTGCCTGATACAACCATCGGCTATCAAATGTATAGTTATAAAGGGGTTTAAGTGTACATACAAAATCCAGCTTACGAAATGATACATTTAACTCTGCATGTTAGCGGCAAAAATATCCGCCAAACAAATGATTAGGAGTATATGTTTTATTTCTCTCTGTAAATATGTCTTGGAATTTCATTAGAATTGTGTCCTCCGGACACAATTCTAATGAAATTCCAGACATATTCATGACATTTATAAGGAGAAATAAAATAAAATAAAATGAATTATCATCTGCTATCTTTGAACTATTTATAGCCCACAAATTTCCCAGCAAGCAAAGAGTTAACTCTTTCAACACCACAGGCCATAGTACAACAATTACAAATACTGTAGATCCAGATGAGCTGTCCCGTGTACGAGACATCTCATCAGGATCTGCAGTGTTTGCCAGCATTCTCAAGTTGTTTATGATTATTGGAATATTCCAAAATGTGTGGCGGAGCAGTCAACATCAGATATTTAGGGGTGAAAGTGTTAAATGTGGCCGTGTTTGGAGAAATGGGGCTTATGGATTTTAGGACCAATGTAGATCCAGATCAGCCTGTGCATTTGCACAGTCTGATCAGGATCTGCACTGTTCGTCATTTGATCAATGAAATACACGTCATGTTTGTAATAAGCAATATAGATCGTTATCGGGCTATTGGAGTGTGATATTTGATCAAGAGCTACACTGGTCACAAATCCCATAAGCCCCATTTCTCCAGTCACAGCCACAAATGGCTATTGCGGGGACATTCTGGGATGCCATTCCATGGTGACTGAGGTGACTATATACCTTGACGGAGTTATACGTGATCTCTTCGACCAGTCGGTGGTACTTCTCCACTTCTTTCTTGTACTCATCGAACGAGTGGGTCTCCTTCACAAATTGATCCACGTCCACCTCCGACTAAAACGCATTTGATTGATTGATTGTGATTGATTGATCAATTGATTAAAAGGGGATTTACATCCGTTCAAATGTGAAAGTGAATGGGTTTAACGTCCCAACAACAGATTATAATGAGACGGGACCAGTTTAAAGTCTCATCCGACAGACCAGTGGGATGGAAATACTATGAAAGCATTTTTCACGCCAAGGGTTAGGAATGAACACAGCCATTGAAGTCCATTGCGATATCCCCTAAGCCACGGCCCATCCCTGTAGCCGATTTCATCAAAATTGCAAAGTATACTTATCTAGCAAAGTATACTTTGAGGGAGTAATCATTTATTTTTCCTGAAATGCAATATTTCATATAGAACTAACAACTGCATATATTTGATGATTAAAAGTATGCAGAATTATTATACTGAATTTATTACATTATCACAGCTAAAATGCTGTGATAATGTAATAAATTCAGTATAATAAAAATTAATAAATTTATCATAAAATTGAAAATTTCTCCCTCAAAGTATGCTTTGCAATGTTGGTGAAATAGGCTCCTGGTCAACAGCAAGGTCATTTCCAGATGGGAATGTAGCTGTATGGGGAAGTAGAACACCCTAGAATCATGCCGTGTTCATAGAACATGGATGCCCCACCCACAGCTTTGATAGTAAAACAAGGCAAAACAGTGCAAAAGGGGGAGACAATCAATGACACTAAAAGCCCCTCCACAATTGTGGCGGGGTATAAACTTTCAGCACCGAAAGACAGTGTCCTGTAGCCGATTTCACCAAAATTGCTAAGCATACTTATCTAGCTATATAAAGTATACTTTGAGGGACTAATCATTTATTTTTCCAAAATGCATTATTTCATATAGAACTAACGAATGCATAGAAATGATGATTAAACATACGCAGAATTATTATACTGAATTTATTACATAATCACAGCCAAAATGGCTGTGATAATGTAATACATTCAGTATAATAATTTTTTGGGGAAATTTCTCCCTCAAAGTATACTTTGCAATTTTGGTGAAATAGGCTACTGATCGAGTGTCAGGCACCTTTATTACAATGAATCACGTGACCCCCAGGTGTGAATCCCAGTAGGATTATAAGGTTCGACCATGTCCAGCCGTGGGTGGACATTTGCTGTGGCACGAGGGAACTGTTCGAACCCCAAGGCCGTAGGCCGAGGGTTCAAACATTTCCCGGTGGAGACGATTCCAGTGGAGACGATTCTCATGTGCTGTCAAAACCAGTTTTAGGAAGGGTTACTACTATACTAAGTATGCTGGGAGTATCACCTACCTGTTTCGAGATGAGTATGTTATATTTGTCGTAGATTTTGCAGTGCTCCACGGGCCCAACACTTTCCCTCTTGATGAGGTCGCGGACCGCCTGTCTGTGTCGGTCAAGGATGTTCTCCAAAATCACGGGCTTCAACGTCGCCTTCGACTTGTCGCCACCCTGAAGCAATTATCTTACCGTTTATTAACCCTTTCAACAATACAGACCTCTGCAGCAGTGTTTGCAAATAGTGTAGATCTCGTGACGAGCCATCTCATCAGGATCTGCACTTTTTGCAAGTAATTTTCATACTTTTTAGGGGAAAAAAAACACCCCCTTCTTATAAATGGACTAGGCTGAAAATCACGTGATGATTGGACTGGTCCCTAACTTAACATATTCCAGTACATTCCAGTTATTTAGGTTTGAAACACAGAATATTATCATACGCGAAGTTAACCCTCAGAATGCCGAAAAAACGAAGTGTCGTCTGCTGTTGTTTCATATTTTATCTTTTCTGTCAATAAAACATGGTTTTGCAGCATTTTAGAATCATTTCCAAAGGAATGATTCTAAAATGCTGTCAAAGCATGTTTTTGATGAGAAAAATGGAAAATAAACAGCAGACGAAAAAATTTAATTCAGCATTGTAAGGGTTAAAGGCACTGGCTCTCAGATATGACTAGAAAGTGATGAAGTAGAGTGGGAAATGATATAGAGAATAACAGGCTAGGCCAGGAAACACGTAGGAATTCCGAGGCTTGCCACGGAATTCCTACTGTTTTTGAGCCAAGTCTGATAAATTTGCTATCAAAAGACAGTAGCCTGGTATTCTATTTATCAGGTAACGTTTTATGCTCGAAAATGATGGCAGACTGCGGACTCGTTTATGATGCGTCATTACACTGATGTTATTCGGTAACGTCACGGGACGTCATCCAACCAATAGAACGTCAGTTTTCACTTCGTTGTAACCCAGTTGTTAGTATCAAGTCAATGCTTGATACAACAGTATGTTATCAGTCAGTGCATATTCAGCCGATACAGGGCAGGTTACCTGATAAATATAGAGAGGGTGAACACATTACTGAACAGGACAGAACATATTTACTAAATAAATAGAATTTACCACGCTTCTCACATGTTCATAGTATCAGAGCAAGGTTGCATATTGAGATGGAGGTGACAAGCCACTGCAGCGTGATACGGGTTTTCTATCTGTCACACAATATATCATTGACGATTATGACATGTAGGTATTTCTAACATTTCATCGGTAGTTTACAAAAAAATAACAGTGAATTACACCACTCGGCTCAAGAGAGCAGCAGTTTACAGACTCTCGTGTTGCTCATATTTGGAGAAATGATATCAATAACACTACAATAAAATCCGTTTCTCGTACACACCTTCTGAATGATTCAATCACGAAACAGTCGCCTTCATTGCGACCCGCCTCATCACAACTTTTGGACATATTTTACACATAATTTGGTTTGTTTTTATAAAACAAAAAATTAATATGTGAAATGTAGGAAAGTTTATTGAACCAGTAGCCTATTTCACCAACATTGCAAAGTATACTTTTCTAGCAAAGTATACTTTGAGGGAGTAATCATTTATTTTTCCCACAATGCATTATTTCATATAGAAGTAACAACTGCATATATTTGATGATTAAAAGTATGCAGAATTATCATACTGAATTTATTACATTATCACAGCCAAAATGGCTGTGATAATGTAATAAATTCAGTATAATAAAAATTAATAAATTTATCTTTAAATTGAAAATTTCTCCCTCAAAGTATATTTTGCTAGATAAGTATACTTTGTAATTTTGATGAAATCGGCTACTGGTGTGCTGATTATCATGAATTAATGCGCTCGTGATAAGTCCTACCGCTAAACGAACTCAGTCTGCTAAGCTCTCTCATTTTATTAGCATAAGGACTCTCACCACTCGTGAATTATTACAGTTTACCTTGTTAACGAAACGATATATATAAATACAATTATTGTCAAGGAGTTTTTTTAAATACTTACCCACTCGGAGTAGAGTTTTGTTTCCACTCGGGGAACGACCCCCGATGCCTTGATCATCACGTCAAAAACATTCAGCAAGACAACCTCAAAGTCCTTGAAGGTTGGTTCGTACTTGATCTGTGTTCCGTCAAGAATGAGCCGCATGACAAATCCTGGATGTTCATACGCTCTTGTAGACGTCTGAAAACAACATGATTATGTGACAGCGACTGGAGATTTTATTTAATTGGATTTAACAGCAGCTATGGTCGTTTCATGCCGGGTCAACGGAACTAAATCCCATATTTCACCTGTTGTGATGGGACGTAAATCTCAAAATCAGAAATCAATATTTACAGAAGAAAATATATATTCAGCCCTGAAATTAGAATAACCTGACCTCGTGCCAGGTTCTCACCACATCAGTGTCACTTAGCCTCACTCCCCAAAAGTAATAGGATTAGTACCAATCTTATTACTTTTATAATAGGTATAACCAGATTCAACTCTCGGGTACCAGAAAGCCAAAATGTACCGGAAGGTCAAACCAGGGCAATCGGGATTCCGTTAAGGCTGAAACCCATCGTTAAATTACCCAGGGATTCCGCTGGCGATCGCAATTGGCGATAAAAATAATTGTAATTTTTTATCGCCAATTGTTTATTTTTATCCTTTATTGGTTATTCCTTTTTTTGTGGATTTTTTTTTTGAAGATTTTTTTATTTTCCCCAGCGGAATCCCTGATTACCCATCGCATGCTCCCCACTAACCGCCCACCAGTGACTGGAGAAATGGAATAAATCTAGCTCCCGATCAGCTGAGACACGCATACAGCTTGATAAGTAATATTATACAATTAACTCCTTGTTGTGAGGTCAATATATGGCTATATCAACTCGATGAACGTGATATTGACTGAGGATGCAGTCCGAGGTCAATATCACTTTTATAGGGTCGATAAAACCATGTATTGACCGATACAAGGCCATAATTGTTTTATTATCAATTGAGAAATTCCCATATGTGTCCCTTTTTCAATAATAAAGCATAAATATCCATTTACGCTGTGAACATAACGATTAATCTTGCTTTACGCTATTTTGGCACAATTCATAATCATCAAGTTCAGCGACGTTGCTGGTGATTAGAAATGTTATGGATGTTAATGACGTCAAAGAGACTTCAGCCAATACACAACGTCGCTCCGCCTTCAGGTCAATATGACATTTTTAACAAATGGTAGACACGGATATTTCTTGATTGATAATAATATAGTTATTGTGATTCTACAGTCATATTTTCGGAGATCAGAAAAATTCGGAATGCGAGCCTGGACATACAGGGGGTTGTACGAGAAGGTCCTGGTAATCTTGCAGTGAGAGCAGTGACAGTTGTTGCAGATTGTCCGTCATCAGCGTTGCCGCGCAGTTGAAGAACGACTCGAGTTTCTCCTGGTCCTGGTTGCTAGGCACTTGTTTACGCTTGTTGCCCTGGTAAAATATGTTCTGTACCTCCGGAAACCACCTGCGTAAAAGATTAACAGAATCGATCAGAGTTTATCAGACAAGGTTAAGAAACGTGTAGCGATTCAGAGGCTTGTCGAGGAATTCCTATCGGTTCTGAGCCAAATCTGGTCTCGAAATTTCCTACGTGTTTACAAAAATTTCAGGCTAGTTTATTTTGTTCTGTACTTCTGAAAACCACCAGTGGAAAAAATTAACAGAAACTATCAGAGTTTATCAAACGCGTAGGAATATAGAGTATATCAGGGTAGTGTATTTTTTATATCAAGTTTATCACACAAGGCTCGGAAACACGCAAGACGAGGAATTCCTAATGTTTCTGAGCCGAGGCATTTCATGTCTCCAAGAGTATTTATTTGAAGTTTTAATTAAGGCTTGTGGAGATATAAGGCATGTAAAAGCTTTAACGCAAATTTTAAAGTCATTTGACCGTGATCTTGGGCTGTTGGCCACATGGGTGAGCTATAGAATGAAAATATGGATGATAATAAAGAATTATTTGAAGTTTGAAGTAAATCGGAGTAAGTGTTGTGGAATGGGCAGGCAATAGAATGAAAATATGGATGATATTGGAAGTTTCAAGCCAATCTGACTTACGGTTACAGAGATAGTAGGTAAGTGAAAAGTTTAACACAAATTTGGACAAAAACTTTAACGCAAACTTCTAAGCCATTTAACCTTGACCTTGGGGTACAGGGGTCTGATGCACAGATGGACGCACAGACACACGGACGTCATTGTGATCACTATGTCTCGCTTTCCACAAGCTGTCTCGACAAAAAGTGTTCATGTTTCTCACCCAAAGTATACATTGTGACCACTCATTTGAACCGTCATGTTGAGAATATACTTCGGACATGAAATAAGAAAAATATTTTCCGTGATGGGTCTTCACAATGTAAAAGGTTAACATAACAATGCTGAATTAAAGTTTGTTGTGTGTTTTTTATTTTCAATTTTTCTCATAAACAACATGGTTTGACAGCACTTTAGAATTATTTCCAATGAAAATGATCGTCAAGTGATGTCAAACCATGTTTTTATTGAGATGAAGACAAAATACAAAACAGCAGACAACAATTTTGTTTCCTGCATTCTGAGAGATTGTGGGTATTTTTGGCCAGTATTTCGATAATCTAATAGCAATGTTTTCCCTCTAATACCCAAACAAATCTTTTGACAATGCAATTGGCATGTTAGCTGGAGAAATGTCAATTCACAGTGTCACATTAAGTAGCTTAAATAAAGATATATCAGACTGATTATTAATGTAGGTCTATTACGCAGTAGGTTTGTATTCATGTCTATGGAATAAAAGATAGAGAACACATATTCGTATGTTCTGTATTGTGCACTGGTGTTTATTTATCATCAGGCGATTTACAATGTATAGAGTTCTGTCGATAGATTCAATGAAGAAATGTTTATGTTCGTTAAACAACAAGGCATTGATTGACTGAATTGATAATTGATGATTTTCTGATGATTGATTGATGAATTGATGATTTTCTGATGATTGATTATTTGATTATTAATTGGTGAATAGTTTGAATGGTGTTTTACAGTACGTCCATTTAATTACAAGGTCAGTAGCCTATTTCACCAACATTGGAAAGTAAACTTTTCTAGCAAAGTATACTTTGAGGGAGAAATTTTCAATTTTAGGATAAATTTATTATTTTTTATTATACTGAATTTATTACATTATCACAGCCATTTTGGCTGTGATAATGTAATAAATTAAGTATAATAATTCTGCAAATATATGCAGTCGTTAGTTCTATATGAAATAATGCATTTCAGGAAAAAATAAATGATTACTCCCTCAAAGTATTTCTAGTTAAGTATACTTTGAAATGTTGATGAAATCGGCTGCAGATATAGGCGGCTAATAGCAAAAAGACATGTAGATTTCTTCAAAAATGTGTTACAATTCGCAAAAATGATTATTAAAGTCATTTGCATCATTAGTTTGATCAGTAGCCTATTTCATCAACATTGCAAAGTATACTTTAGTAGCAAAGTATACTTTGAGGGAGAAATTTTCAATTTTATGATAAATTTATTAATTTTTATTATACTGAATTTATTACATTATCACAGCCAATTTGGCTGTGATAATGTAATAAATTCAGTATAATAATTCTGCATACTTTTAATCATGAAATATATGCATTTGTTAGTTCTATATGAAATAATGCATTTCAGGAAAAATAAATGATTACTCCCTCAAAGTATACTTTGCTAGTAAAGTATACTTTGCAATGTTGATGAAATAGTCTACAGAGCCTGCACTGTTCACACTTATTTATTTGCAGGAGTGTGTTATCTGAACACTGGTAAAAAAAAAAACACGACAAAGAGGACAATTGAATTTGATAAGCATAGTTCCTGATTAGCTAGCAAACTCCTGCCACCTAATATAGACCCAAGATTCATTTTACGCTCCAGGAATGTTATTCAGTAGTGACCAGTGTCGCCCCAGATCAGACTGCATGGCTGCAGGTTGATCTGGGGGCTACACTGATCATAATGTCAACAGGCCCGTTTCGTCAGATCATAGCAGACGACATACATTCATGTTCTTGGAGACGTTCCAATAATAGACGTTTAAACTACTTATTTATTAACAATAAGAATATTGTGTATGGTTTGTAAAACATGTGTTCGATAAAAATGTGATCACTTATTTAATTAAAATCACCTCATTGCTATAAAGCTAATTTTCAGACAAACCAGGCTGTATTTTTGCTGGTAATGAAGATACGACCATGAAGCATTATGTATATGAGAAAAATGTACAATTTTGTAGTAATTCTATTTTATTTGATGGTGTTCCCAACGGCCTGTCAACGGCTATGGTTAAGGGGGTTGAATCACATATTTTACTGGGAGAAATCCAAAAATCAGAATATTTAAACAAATATTTTTATTGAGCCCTGAAATTAGAATAACCTGACCTAGTGCCAGGTTCTCTCCACATCAGTCACTCAGACCCACTACATAAAAGTAATATGATTAGTACTAATCTTATTACTTTTATAATGGGTATAACCAAATTCAACTCTCAAGTAACAAGGAAGCCAACCAGATGGCCGCGGCCCGCATGTCGAGCCCGCCGAGGCATTTGATGGTATTTAAAAACTTTAATGCAGGTTTCGGACGGACGGATGCACGCACGCACGGACACCTGGATGTCATTGTGATCACTATGTCTCGCTTTCCGCAAGCGGGATTGACAAAAATGTACCAGGGACATCAGGGGGCCGTTTCACTAAACTTCGTACGACTAAAATGTTTGTAAGTGCAAAATTATGATAGTCTGTAAATTTCACATTAACAATGTTTTCTTGTAAATAATTATTGGATTTACATTTATTGAGCATAGGCTGCATATGCAGCCTATGCTCAATAAATGTAAATCCATAAATTGAAATTTACAGACTATCTTAAATTTGAACTTCCGAACATTTTAGTCGTAAGAAGTTTAGTGAAACGGGCCCCTGAATTTTAAGAATGAAACACCTGGTTAAATTCACCCTTTGCATGCTCCCAACTAACCACCCATCCCTAAACATTCTCTGTGATTTCACGGGTTATTTACTTTTTCAGCAGTCTCTCCTTGGCCGCCTCAATGTGCCTCATACAGAGGTTCTGGAACCCACCAAGTTCCATCGAGTCTGGACGATTGTGGAACTCCTCAATGTCGATAAATCTCAGTCGCCTGAAAAATGGAATAATAAATAGTAATAAATCAAATAAAACAATTTAAAATTAGGCATAGACAAGAAGACGACACCAGATGGCTGCGGCCCGCATGTCGAGCCCGCCGAGGCATTTGATGGTCTCAGAGTGTATTTATTTGAAGTTTGAATTAAGGGTTGTGGAGATATAAGGTATGCAAAAGCTTTAACGCAAACTTTAGTCATTTGACCTTGATCTTGGGCATGTGGGCCACATGGGTGGGCTATAGAATGAAAATATGGATGATAATAAAGAATGGAATGGAATGGTGCTTAACGGCCCATCAACACAAAAGAGTATCATTTAGGGCCAAGCAATGTAGATTGATAATAAAGAATTATTTGAAGATTGAAGTAAATCGGAGTAAGTGTTGTGGAGATATAAGGTATGTAAAAACTTTAACACAAATTTCAAAAGACATTTGACCTTGACCTTGGGCTTGTGGACCACATGGGCAGGCTATAGAAAGAAAATATGGATGATGAATAAGAAGTATTGGATGTTGGAAATAAAGTGTTGTGGAGATATAAGGCATGTAAAAACTAACACCTTGGGGTACAGGGGCCGCATGAGAGGGACACATAATGAATATATGGATGATGCCCGATAAGCATACAAAATTTCAAGCAAATCTGACTTACGGTTACAGAGAAAGCAGGTATGTGAAAACTTTAACCCAAATTTTGACAGAAACTAACGCAAACTTTGTAATTTGACCTTGACCTTGGGGCACAGGGGCCGCATGAGTGAGACACAGAATGAATATATGGATGATGACCAATAAGCATGCAAAGTTTCAGGCAAATCCGACTTACGGTTACAGAGATAGTAGGTATCTGAAAACTTTAATGCAAATTTTGACAAAATTTAACACAAACTTCTAAGTAATTTTACCTTGACCTTGGAGCACAAGGGCCGCATGAGTGGGACACAGAATGAATATATGGATGATGACTAATAAGCATATGAAGTTTCAAGTTAATGTTAGTTAGTACTGCAGAGATATAAGGTATTTAAAAACTTTAGCGCATATTTCGGACGCACGGACGGACACACGGATACCCGGACGTCATTGTGATCACTATGTCTCGCTTTCCGCAAGCGGGCTCGACAATAAAACTACATAGAATCGCTGATGTTCCAAAGGGAACAAGAAATGGCATTGTTAAACGAAGCTTATCCCCTCGGTGGCAGCCTTGATGATGATAATAAAAAAAAACAAGTCCTCAGTGACCTTAACCTTGGGCAGTCAAAAACTTACATTTTTGCCTTACAAACTAAAATGTTTGCCTTATAAATTTGCCTTACAAACAAGGTGAATAGAAGTCCTCAGTGACCTTGACCTTGGGTGGTCAGATGTGGGTCATATGCAAAACAATGCACAATCCCTAGACACACATTGTGGCCAAATATTATCAAAATCTGACTCCTTGCCTATCGGTGAGGGGATAATGACACTATATAAATATACAAGAATAACACTTCAAAATACAAAGAGATATTTTTTTAAACGGAACATAATGAAATTAATAAAATCTTAATTATGTGTCTGTGACTGGAGAAATGGGGCTTATGGGTTTTGCGACCAATGTAGATCCAGATCAGCCTGTGCATCCGCAGTCTGATCAGGATCTGCACTGTTCGCTATTCCATCATTCCAACCGTAAGCCCCATTTCTCCAGTCACAGCCACATGTAATAAACAACATATTATATCATCTTTCAAGTAAGATGCTCAATGTATTATAGAGACTGGTTCTTACCCGAATGAGACGTGCCACAAGTCGAGCACCTGCAGCATACAGGGGTTGGTCACATGCAGATTCTGACCAATGAGGTCGAGGCCCAGCAGGTAGGATTTGTTCCAGGGCTTAGGTACGACCTCCAGCTCCTCACGATGGGGTGGCAACTTCACCTTCTTGTCGTCGTCCTTCTCCCGCGGGTCTCGCAGCACAAAGTCAACTGAAAAACACGGCCGTTGACTGATTGATTGATTAATTCATTGAATGAATACAAAATCAAATGGAAAACAGACAATGATTTATTGATTGGACAGAAAATTAAAGGGAAAAGCGAATGGGTTTATCGTTTAAAGTCTCATCCGACAGATCAATGGGATGGAAATACTATGTAAGTATTGTTCACGCCTAGGTAGAGGATTGAACAACCGGTATTTATGTCCAATGTCATATCCCCTAGGCCACGGCCCATCCCTGGACACAAAGTCAACTGGAAACTA